>JAVUPR010000253.1:0-425000 GCA_036785695.1 Gentiana straminea | reverse complement strand
GTTTTGTTTTTGCCTGTGTTTCATAGTTTACCAAATACTCCCTCCATCCCACTAATCATAGGTTTTTCTAGGCCTTTTAACACATTACGTTTTTTTATGAATGTCATAAAGTCTAAAATTTTGACTCTCGTTAATGTAATAGCTGTAATGTAATGATACGTGGTTGGTTTGCTAATAAACTAGATAAGATGGAGGAAAAAAGTAATAAATGACTTATATTGTGCGGCAATAATAGAGACACAAATTGACCTATATTACGGGACAAGGGAGTATTTAGAAACTATTATCCAAACTCCCCCGCTGCTTTTGTTCTTTTGCTGCCTTTGTTTTCTTCCTTTTTCGCTCATGAATTTAATATATGCTAAATTCCTTTTAGGTTGTGAAGCTGATGAAGAAGAAGGGAACCAGTATGGTTTTACTTGATTCTGCTGGTGCTGGCGATATAATATCAATGGCTGGATTGGCAAATCCAGCGATTGGTCACACAATAGCTAGTGTGGAGGTTTGTAACATATTCCTGTGGGACGATAGATGTGGGCTCGATAATGAGCTTTACTCTTTGCTCATGTTTTGGCAAACCTTTGATGGATATAGCTCTGCAAATTGGCTATTTATGTGATTTTCTATTATATTTTATCCATGATCACATTTGCCACTATGTAAATCTACCTCTTCAGTACTTTAATTGCGTGTTGGAGTACGGGAAAAAGTTAGTAGACAATCAACAATAATGATGCATACGGATGACTTATAAATGCATCAAATTCAGATCAAAGATGTGAATGAATGCCTTATTAATTTCAGGACTTCTTTATTCTCTGAGTTTTGTGAAAAATGCATCTTGGACTTGTATCCATCAAGGACTTGAACTGTATAAAGTGGCTGATTCTATTTCCATCTTGCTAGGCTTCAACTGTACTCCTGTTTTCTTGTCATCATTACTTTTAAGAAAACTGTTACTCAAATTCACGTGTGCAAGAATGTCAAAACTGTTAAGCTCCTTTTGCCCAATTTTTTGATGCGATTAATCATGCACAACCATGCTTGCTTAAGTTACATGCATTGTGTTGTTTTGTTTCACTTACCTGCATATTCTTATCTTTCTTATACCTCGAGACTCCTAATATTATTGTTGTTACACAATCTCTGTTTACGAATCGATGAGGTTTTGATGGTTTGGGGCACACGTTTAATTGCACCTTAATCGGTTCCTTGTCATATTTGTGAAATGTATCCCTTGACAGCTTAAGTAGAGCATGGAATTCCTGCATGCAATTATCTGAAAATTGTGAAGTGCTTTTCTTTTTGAAATATATATATATATATATATATATATATATATATATATATATATATATATATATATATATGATCGTCTCTCTGATACATGTAACCTATCTCTTATATATTGATTCTTACCTAGTCGCATCGAAGACGCTCCATTTCATAGATGCCATTTCTTCCCTAGTTTCAGCGAATGCCATGGTTTATAATCAGCATATGGACTTTACAGTTAGCTTCACTCCTATGATTTTAAAATAATTTTTCAAGATTTTGATTTCTTCTCCCCTCTGTCCCTCTCTTGTGTGTTGGAAACTCTATGTGGTTTCTGTGTATACACATTGATTGCATTATCCATGTTTGCAAACATGTGATTTTACATGACTTGGGATCTATGCTCTAGTGCTCTACGTTTCTGCAGATACTTTCTGCTGACCCTAATTTATGACAGGTAATGACTTGTCTCCCCACTGTTGAGCTGGATCCGCCTACCATTTCAATGACCTTTAGCGTGAACGATTCACCCTTGAATGGTCGAGATGGTGCACATGTAAGTGTCGGACATTGCTATTTCTACATGTACCTAGCTGAATCTTTGAGTTAAATAAGGCACAAAGGTTTCACCTGATCTGCTAGCTGGCTCATGTTTGTGATTTGTTGACGATGCTTTCTGAAGAAAGGGTGTATCTTCATCTAAATTCAGGGTTAACCCTTCCTTTGTGAGGCCATAAAAGATACCCAAGAGGCTGGTATAAAAGCCCCAAAGTCTTTTGATATTTAGATTTGTAATGTGGTTGGGCTCCTTTGCTGTACTACGCTCTGTGAGTGTGTTTTATGGTTGTTCACATATAAGATTAAGATGCTGCACCTTATGGTTTAGAATACCTTTATTAGTATGTGATACTTTCATTCCTCTTAAAGTTATGTGCTAAAGCCCGAAACCTATTGCTACATTAAGCGTTCCTATGCTTGGTTACTTTCACTTTTGTGTAGTATTTTGACATACTTGAACTTAACAATATTTTGAGCCAAAGGAGAGGATATAATAATCTATGTTGGCTGGTGTCAAGCTTATATAATACTCTGATTTCTTTGCTTAAGATGGCTAGAGCATGTGTAACTGTAAAGTTGATTTACCGAGGACAGCACTCATCTGCATAAGTATTAAAGACTGTTAGAAGATAAGGATCATATTATATTAGAGATATAGATAGCAGAAAGGTAAAGTAGATCCACTAGATAGGGTTTAATTATAGGTAAGGACAGACTAGAGTTTGAGTTATCTTCTATGTCTATCTATTCATATTCATCTTGCAACTTACTCTATATAATGAATGATGAAAGAGGGAACATGAGTTCAAATCTGAAGTTTCACCATCATGTATCTCTCTCACAGGGTATTAGAGCTGTTTAGCAAAGTGGTTTCAAATCTAAAATAATGTCCGGGCGAGGGTTAGTTGCTTAATAAAATCTAACCCTTGCCCATCTTATTCCAACTTTATATTTCCATCTTCATTATGTTTTGTTGAAGTGTTTACAATGTTACTTATCTCGGAGAGATGGTAATTCAGCATTTATTAGAGCAAGATGTTATGGGTTCAAACCTCTATGTCAACATTGTTTTCCCATTTAGATTGTTTCAAGTGTTGGGCCTCTTTGTTATATGCCTTTTGTGTGCCATGTTGGCCTAGACTTGTTACAGGCCCACACTTGAGGGTGAGTGTTGAAGTGTTTAAATGTTAACTATCTACCTCCCCATCATCTTAAGTTTTTGGGAGAGATGGTAATTTAAGCATGTTTTGCTCGAGTCTTTTAATGTTTAAAAAAACGTTGCTCTTGATAAATTTCAATTGGCCAACAAGTTTCTGATTCCTTGAGAAAGGAAAAAAAAAACTAAATTCCTCTGTTCAACCTTGCCCTTCTATTATCGAGTAAGCCTTTACTTGATTTCTCCCTCTAATCGTTAAAAAAAAAAAACGCAACATAGATGGAATTCTTCTAGCATTATGGATCATATAAAAAGATCATCATCCTCGATCAATGGACGTGACTTGAACCATACAAGCCACCAGATGATGCCCCCCAAATTACTAGCCAACTTGTGGAAGAGTCTGTTTTGAATCTAAGAGAGGGGGAAGGATGATTTCGGAACATTGTGTAATTTAAGTCTTAGCATGTTGTTATTTAAGTCGGGGGTATTTCGGTCTTAGCGTTTGTAAATAAAGCCCCAATACATATAAGGGGTTGGTGGTCCGAACTTTCCTATTTTCGGTCCTAGGACTGTTAGTATCTTTAATTTGTTCCCCGTAGCATGTCCTTATGAGATGCCTTGTCAAACTCACAACAACAAAGAGCTAAGAGTTATGTTGTGATTGTGTAGTAGTAATGAGCCAACTAGAACCCGCATGAGCTAACGAGTTTATGAGCCAAGAGCATAGAAGCAAAGAGGCGTGAGAAGTCGAGAGCCGTGACATCTTTCCTCGTTGACTGTTCGTTTGATATGCTAGTCAGGTGGGAGTCGGTGTAGCAACTAGCAAGTTGGACATGCATGATATCCATGCACCAATTTGTAGGGGAGTGTTAGAAGATAAGGCCTTAATATCAAATTAGAGATATAGATGGCAGAAAGATAAAGTAGGTCGAATGGATAAAGTTTAATATAGATAAGGATAGCCTAGAGTTTGAGTTATCTTCTATGCCTATCTACTCATACTTATCTCTTTGTAACCTACCCTATGTAATGAGTGATGAAAGGAAGATGGCATTATGAGTTAAGATAATAAGTTTCACCGTTATGAATATTTCTAACAAAGACCGATGTGGGTTACATGAAAGTTTGGGAATGTAATACTCCCTCCGTCCCAAAAGATATGATATTTTCGCCTTATGCACATAGATTAAGGGGGATAATAAATGAACTACTTTGTAGCATACGAGGACAAAAGTACCCTTCATCATTTTACACATTGGAATACCAAAAGGCAACATTTAATGAGTTGATTTGGGGTAGATAATAGGTGCGAAAAAGGAAATAAAGCATTAAATGTTGCATTTGTATGTGAATGACTTATAATACGAGAAATTTAAAGAGGTAAAAATGCATTATATTTGGGACGGAGGGAGGTATCTGATAGCCAAAGGGACTGCAGTCACCATTTTTTTTGGACAAGAATACTGGATGCAGTCACATATTCTTGATACCTTATTAAACATACGGCATGGTGTAAAATTGACTTCATATAGTGGAATAATCAAGATTGAATGGCACAGGTGTAATGTGTACTTTGTTATTTTCTGTGCATGAATTCCATTTTCTTCATTTACTGATTTGACGATTTCTTGCCAATCCACTTTCCGGCCCTTAGTCTTCATTATCAATATCTTTTTCCCTTCTTTTCAAATGGTGCTCGTTTGGTTACTGTCAAATTACTATCTCAAAGCTTAGACCGATAGGGAGGTGAGTAATTCATTTATTAAACACTTCAATACGCCCCTTCACGTGAGAGACCCAAGACAAAGAACTAGGCTTTCCGTAAGAAAGTAATAAATTTGAAAAAAGATGAAGATCTAGGCCAACAAAGGGCAAGCTTTCCTTTACAAAGAATAAGAAACATAGAGATGACAAAGAACTAGTATAAAGGCCTGGGGAAATGTAAGACGCACAAAGGCAAAATAAAAAAGCATAACACGTGGACAACACAGATAGGGTGATGATGATATCAAAGATGTTGGATCTCATTATTTCCTGCTCCATCTCGCCTAAAAGCTTAAGCTGACTGGATATTTAAACTTTTCAACAGTTACTGGAATTAATTAATCAGCAAAAAATTGAAGCTGTTCTCACATGCAGATATTTTTATGGAGAGGATTAACTGATAAAAAAGACACCTAGAATGCAAGGGTCCTTCCATTTCAATGTATATTTGACCCACTTATGTGTAATAACAACTGTTTTCTATTCTAATGTACTCAGTTAACTGGAGGCAAAATTGGTGATCGCCTAATGGCTGAAGCTGAAACAAATCTTGCCATAAATGTAATACCCGGTTTATCAGATTCATATGAAGTTCAGGGAAGGGGAGAGCTGCAATTGGGTATGCTTCTTCTCATATTGGATATTGTTGTTTCTCTGCCATTCTGAAGCAGTGGCTTCACTTGCATGTGCATCATGTAATTGGTCCTTCCTATCTGCATTTGTTTGCTAATATTTCATATTTTAACGTGTTACTTTTGGTGGCACTTTGTAGGTATTCTAATTGAGAATATGAGGCGAGAAGGTTTTGAGTTATCAGTCTCACCACCCAAAGTTATGTAAGTCTTTTTTCTTCTGCACCTTAAGGTGCACAGAGTACATTTGACTTTCTGTTTGTGATTCACATCCACCTGACTTAGGACACTAACATTTGCTTGTAATTTCCAGGTTCTGTGCTCTCTTAATATCTATCAATAGCGTGTGTAGTTGTGCATCATGATTATGTTCATCTTAGTGTGTGGGAAAACTCCTGTATGTTCATGAGCTCATTTTTACTCGACAACAACCACTGCAGTTAATACTTGTAGAAATTGCACAAACATGCTTCTGTTTTTCCTATTGTTTTTTATTGCTGGAAATATTTACCATGCAATATTTGGTGGTGTACTATGTGCTATTGCTTTGGAGTTGCACATATGATTAGGGAAAACAACTCTTTCATTTTCTTAGCACCATGCTGATCTCTTGATGAGTATTTGCCTCTGCTGCAAACAAACATTTGAAATTACTCCGTTCTTTTCATTGGTAAATGTTGCTTGTATTAATCTATTATATGCACCGTGTCAGAATTTTGTACCCTTCAGTGCATATTTTTCTCTAGATAGCATTTTAATTCCACCTCAAAAGTGATCCCGAATGGAAAGTTGAAGTTGGCAATGTTCCCAGTGTTCTGCTAATCATTCTGTTTTTTAGGCTTATTATTTTATAGATAAGTTCATATAAAGCCTGAACAACCTGTGATGTTTCAGGTATAAAGAGGAGAAAGGTGTGAAGCTTGAGCCTATTGAAGAAGTGACGATAGAAGTGAGACTTTGTGTGCTCTTGTTTTGCTTTTGCGATTTAGAATGGGACTTACTAATAAGAAAGCATTTCTATATTGCAGGTAAATGAAGAGCATGTTGGTTTAATCTTGGAGGCACTGTCTCACAGACGAGCAGAGGTTACTGACATGGGTGCTGTTCCTGGCCATGCTGGTAGGACCAAAATCTGTCTGACGTGTCCTTCTAGGTATTGCTATTAGATTGTTTTGAAGTACTATTTGTGATCTGCTTTTTCACCTAGATATTTTGGTTATCTGTTTATGCTCTCATGGTTGTGCACTATAAAGATAGAAGGAAGAGATATTCCTACTTTAACTGTCCAAAATTCTTAAAATCTTTTATCCATGCGATTTAGTCATTCTAGAAGCCTGACACGGATCCTGAAAGCAAAAAACGGTTGACCGTTGAGGGAGAATATTTAAGAGGATTCTGAATCAGTTTGTAACCTCATTTACTCGTGCCAACCTGAAAAGTCCCTTGCTTTTCTTATTCCATGTCGCTAATATTGTCGTGTTCTTCTCTTCTGATTTCAGGGGCTTGGTGGGTTACAGAAGTGTTTTCAGCAGTGACACACGAGGCACTGGATTCATGCACCGTGCTTTCCTGAGTATGTTTTACCACTCCCCCCTCAATACTATTGGATGTCTTATGTTCTGTGTCCTGGGCTAGAAGCTTGTACATTACTCTTGGGATCATTTTATGAGAATCCTAAATCTCCATTAAATGATGGTATTAGCAAGGATTGCCTTGAATGGCTAAATACTGTGACTGATAGCATAGTACTATCGGGAGGGAAAGGTACAGGAAGCAAAACTTTCCTCTTATGTCATCATTATTACATGTGTTCTCTTGAATCCTGACAATTCAATACATAGGTAATTTGCTTGCTTGTGATGAAATAGTAAAATTATGCATAACGTTTAACCTGGTCGTATGTTTTTCTTGACAACTAATTGAATGGAATATGTTGACGGAGAAAGCCTTTGAAGGGGTTATTCATCTTATACAGATACACGTATATCTATTTTTGTCTGTACGCGTGTGTTTACAGGATACAGTTCCTTGACACACTTGGTTGAGCAATTTTAAAATGCTTTTCCTTTTACTCCGACAAATACAGGATAGTATATATTTATGTATAATCTGTTGGTCAGAGTATTTAATATGCATCTTCAGTTCTCTTTGTTTGCTTTGTGGACATTGTGTAAATCGTTCTTTGATCCAACTAATTTTCAACGAAGTCATGTTTTTGTGGGTATGGATATGAACAACCACTATTCAGCTACTCAGCCATGAATCATTGGCAGTATCATGGTCTGTTTCATCAGTTGTTTTTATTGTACCTGCCCATTCTTTTGGTGGTTGTATTTACATCTCAGATATGCAATTATTCTGTTGGTTTTTGCAGCATATGCCAAGTATAGAGGTCCTCTTGGGAATGTCAGAAAAGGAGTACTGGTACAAAACCTACTTCCCCAGTTCCTTTCTTCGCTTTTTTCCTTCTTAAATGACTCTAAATGTGCTGTCCACCTTTATTGAGTATCTGATATACCATGTCTTGAGATTTATTTGGAGTTAATTCTTTTCGTTTGAATTTAGATAATCTCTGCGCACTTTAGTTTAGAATGCTAATGTTTCTGTTATTGGTGTTTTGAATTGTCTGAACCTCTATCCTAACAGGTATCCATGGGTCAAGGAGCAATCACATCTCATGCCCTTATGAGTTTGGAAGCTCGTGGGACACTCTTCGTCAAGCCTGGGATGGAGGTCTTGACAATTTCACTTTCTTGTTTTTGTTGATTATCATACTGTTAACCTGCCTGAACCTCTTCGGTGCTTCATTGCCATAATCGGTTTCCATAACTGTTCCGTTGACAGGTTTTGGTTTTAGTAACATCTCTATTTCTGCACTAAAATTTTAGTCAATGCTTATCCGTCTCTATCAGTTTATGGAATAGGTCATTTTGATTCATAAAGGTTCATGAAGATGTCATAATGTGTATGAGTTTAGCAGGGAAAGTATCTTTATTATATACCTGGAGACCTATGTTGCACGGACACCGACACGGACACGGCGCACGACACGACACGGACACGGCGACACGGCAACTTTCAAAAATATAGGACACGGCACGCCGGGGACACGTAGTATATATATATATATATATATATATATATATATATATATATATATATATATATATATATATATATATATATATATAAAAAAATACAAAAAAATACAAAAAATACAAAAAAATATAAAAAGCCGTGTCGGGAACGTGTCCCCCCGTGTCCGGGACGTGTCCCTCCGTGTCGCTCAGTGTCCTTGACGTGTCTCTGGCGTGTCGGGGACGTGTCCCTGGCGTGTCGGTTTTTAAAATTTAATTTAACATTATTTTAAATCAACCGACACGTGTCCGACACGTGTCGGCGCGTGTCCGACACGTGTCGGCGCGTGTCGGACGCGTGTCGTGTCGGGCGCGTGTCGGATACGGCGCACGTCACCCATATTGGAGTGTCGGTGCATCATAGCTGGAGACGAACAGTTTTCATTCTATCTAACCTCTTTTTCTGAAATTGCAGTCTTATGATGGCATGATTATTGGTGAACACTCACGAGATAGTGATCTTGACGTAAGGCGATGTGCTAATGCAAAGTTGTTGAGCTTTTTTCTTTTTTGGAAATCCAGGCACTAACCCTGTGGCCATGTCACAGGTTAATCCAGTAAGGGCGAAGGAACTTACAAATATACGAGCAGCTAACAAAGAGGACACTGTTAAGTTATCTCCACCTCGTCTTGTAAGTCGTTAATTTCAACCTTGATTTTTTTTTTTTTTTTTGGCTTTGGCTGCAGCAAACTTTGTTTTGAAATTTCTATTTTTTGGCCACATATGTCTACCCATGAGACTGCAGATCAGTTTCGAGCGCTTGTAGTTGTATAATTTCTTAAGCTGATTTCTCTGTTGAATAAGCAAGATGCTAATTCTGCTTTTGTTTGATGGGATTTTAATTATAAAAGAATTAAGTCTTCTAAAATTGTTAAGTTTTTAATAGTACTTCTGTGACAATCAATACTTCTTTCGAAGTTATGTCTACCCATGAGACTGCAGATCAGTTTCGAGCGCTTGTAGTTGTATAATTTCTTAAGCTGATTTCTCTGTTGAAAAAGCAAGTCAAGATGCTAATTCTGCTTTTTGTTTGATGGGATTTTAATTATAATAGAATGAAGTCTTCTAAAATTGTGAAGTTTTTCATAGTACTTCTGTGACAATCAATACTTCTTTCGAAGTTTATCATGTTTTTATTTCTGATGCAATGAGTCTGAAATTTTTCAAAAAAATCAAATGTTAAAAAATTAAAATGATATTGTATCCATGTCTTATCGTATGTGTATTATGCGTCTGTGTCGGTGTTTCATAGGTGTATTTTCCTCCACATTTAACATTCCTCCACATTTAACATGTGATGATACAAATCCTTTATGCATCCCCCTTTGCTTGTGTTGATATCTTGTGCTTACTCTCGTATTTCACTTTATTGGTTTTCAGATGACTCTCGAAGAAGCCATAGGATATGTTGCCTCCGATGAGCTTATTGAGGTAATTCCAACTTTTTCTTTTATTTCTCAATTAACAACACTAGGAGAACGATACTAGGGAAATCAATTTTCCATTTTCCTAACTGATTCGCCATATCTTTCGCACTAATAATATTATTATTTGGCTCATAGATTTTCATTATTCTTTATGTGATAATTACGACAAGCAGCTCTTAACAGTTTCATTATTTTCCATGCTTAATTACCATTTTTCTTCAGTTACAGACTATCTAATTCATTGAATTGGCATTAGAATTTGTATAGAAATAATGTGAATAGAGATCATGTATTTATTGCACCACAAGTAAGCATAAAATTTAGAGATTACATATTTTTTGTATTTTAGAGGGAAACTAATATGCAAATATGCTCGTTTGAGTTGTTTTGCTGACGAAATGAGAGTGTGCAGGTTACACCTAAAGCTATCCGGCTAAGGAAAAGATATCTTGATGTAAATAAGAGAAAATCAATGAGGAACAGAACCAAGGGATAGTGGCTTCGTCCTGATTTTTGTGCTTTTGGGCATAATTATTCATCTCTATTTACCTGTATCTCTAGGTTAGAATACACAGAATAATCAACTGCATTATTGCTGAGCATAATTTTTCAGAAGAGATGGACAGAGCGATTGTTGTAAAAAAATAGATTTTCGAGGTAATAATTTTTAAATCATCTAAAGAAATAATACAGGTTTCATGCTTCTTTCATAAGTATCTGAATTTGGTTTGGGGAACATTAATGGAGTAGTTTTACCTAACATGAAGCCTATTGTAGGTTACGCCGTCTCCATGTTGGAAAACTGCAAAAATGATATTTGCACCCATGCACTTGCACAGAATCGCCAAAAATAAAATAAAAAATACAAATGTGTTTGCCAATTCGGTTTCGAATGTGCAGTAAATGCAGTCATTTTCCCACGTTGGAAAATTTGGTTGGGGCACTGACATTCCTCGGTTGAGCTTCAAATTTCTGAAGTTAATATTGTTTTCCCTCTTTTATCGAAGAAAAATATGATACAAGCTAATCAACAAAAGCCGGCTGGACTTTATGTAACATAGAGAGCTTCATCTCCAGGTAAGAGCAGAACTGTTTGTTTCAATGGGTTTAGGGTTGAGGGGTGGGTGGGGGGCTTCAATCGAGCTGTGATGTGTTTTTCTTAAGCTGCAATTTAATAAAAGCGTGTACCATTGTTTCTTACATGGCATTGTCCTGTCATATTCTTTAGGGCGAATACGGTTCGGTTTGACTGGTTTTTTTCAAATTATAAAATCAAACCGGCTTATACGGCTTTCAAATTTTCTACCCGTATTGAAATTGTTCATAGGCTAAAACCATTTGATCGGTTCAGTTTGGTTTGCCTTGATTCATTTTTTCATGTTTTCCATTAACAAATAAATTATTCTTTAGAAATCACAACCTATCATAAATATCATATTGTAATGTATGCGTTATCAATATTATTATGTGAGTGAAGCCGGAGAGTTGACAAATTATTTATATTGAAATAATGCCTACCCATGCAAAAATAAGAATCCAAAATCAATCATCCCATCAAGCATATCCAAAACAACAAATGTGACGCCTACCACCGAACTTCCTACCTAGACACCAACATAATAAGAAATTTTTTGATTTTACACGTTTCAATTCACCATTGAAGATTTAACATCTACACATTATTAATATTTAACTAACACCCTTTAGAAAAACTACTACTTGCAACATTGAATAACTTAGATAAATAACAATATGCTTAAGGCATAATAATATTTGACTTAGATCAATGGAGTAATATGAACGTATTATTTTTCATAAGTGAGGTGTGTGAAATGTACTAGTTTTCGCACATGTCGGGAAAAAAATTCTGAGTTATTTCAAATATTTCAAATATTGGTCGTGAGTTATGAATTGATTTATGTTGTGTTGTTCTTTATATTGAAGATGAGTGATTGCAAATTGAAACAAGTCAAATGCTTCGGATATGAAATTAATGATTGTTAATTAATATGCTACTAATATGAAATATAAATAGGATGAGTTGGAGCGAATTAAGCAGACCGATAATTTATATTATTAACAGAAGTAGGTATCCATTTTGGTTCGGTTTGAAATGGATTTCAACTTTTCAGATTGAAAACAAATTGTATTAAATGGTTTGACTTTTAGTTATATGAAACCGACCAAAAAACCACGGTTTATGTTTTTCCGGCTTGGTTCAATTTGATCCGGTCGGATGGTTTGGTTTGTTGAAGTTGTGAAATTGAAGAACACAACAAAATAAAATGCGGAATTCTTATTTACTCAAGAATAATGAATGAGTTAAGTTACAATGATGTTGATCATGGGGTATTTATAGTGTCATACACCACATGAATCAGTTAAAAGAAGTTACAAAACAGTTATAACATAATTAACCGTTTCTACACTATTCAGCTGCACATACTACTCAACTACTTGCTATGTAGTCAGCTGAGCTGACTTCTTCAGCATGCCTGTTGTACTGAGCTGATCAGCTGTGTACTCAGTTGCACATCCTCTTGTATATCAGCAGTCTTTTTCATATGTAACACCCCTCAAGCTGAGAGTGATACATGAAACAACTTGCACATCCTTTTGTATACCGGTAGTCTCTTAACTAGAACCTGGCTGAAATATCTTGGAAATACCCAACTTATCCAATAGGTAAGAAAATATTGGTGCATCCAAAGCTTTTGTGAGAATGTCAGCAATCTGCTCCTTGGTATTGATAGGCAGGTGTTTAATAATACCATATTTGACTTTGTCTCTAACCACATGACAATCAATCTCAATGTGATTAGTTCACTCATGAAAAAAATGGTTGTGAGCAATATGCATAGCACTAGCATTGTCACAAGACAAGATAGCAGGTAACTGAACATGGAGTTGCAAATCTTGTAAGATATATACCAGCCACCTATGAAGCACAGACACAGAGTTGCCGCACGACACGACACGGACACGACGATATGACTAATCTCAAAATTTAAGGACACGACACGTCAACGACACGTTATATATATATATATATATATATATATATATATATATATATATATATATATATATATGATGTAATAATTTCAATTCATAAAAACAAATAAGATTCAAAGAAATCTGAACAATTAGACAAAGAGTACAATGTGTAATACGTAAACTCTTTGAACAGAAAAACTAAATACAACATATTATTTTTCAAATTATAATCAAGATTGAAAATCGTGCATTTTAACATTTCTATTGAAAAAAACTTAAATAAAGAAAAAAACAATAATTGTTGATATTGCCGGAAATATCACAAACAAGATTTAGCGGTGGATGTATGCGGATATCTAGATTAGAGGTGTGATTTATGGAGTTTCGTGGCATCTTAGATCAAGGAAAATATGAAGATATGAAGAACACTCAAAAACACTACAAATTGACAGGGTTGCGTCTATGTTTTCTTTTATTCGTCCCCTTGTTAGGGTTTAAGGTGCCGCTATTTATAGGGCTTACATAGTCGGTTATTGAGGGCTAAAACAGTACATGCAACTAGCAAATAAATATAAATACATTAATGCGGGTCGAGCTCCTAATATATGAGCTAGTGTGCATCTCGATTGCTGTAGGCTCTCTGCCTGTATCCTGACTTTGCTGCCTAGTTGTGCGGGCTGCGGGCTGAGGGGTGGTCGACTCGGTCCCCAATGCTTCGTCTCGCCTGATAGGTGGCGTATGAAGGCTTTGACCCCGACGCCTTTCGCATGGCCAATGATAAGGATCGTAATGGTGCGAGTCGGGCTGTGGTGTGACTGACCCATCTCGTCTTGCGTGGGTGCGAGCTGATTGGACCAGTGACCCTATTCAATATCGAGCCTGCTTAGAGGCCCAATCTAAATCCGCAGGCTCCTTTATGGGCTCATATCAATGGCCCTTACTCCTTGAGCTTTCTATTGTACAAATGAAAGTCATGGAGAGTAGAATTGTTGACGACTTGATTTACCATGTGCCGCTTAGGCTGCTGTACCGCATTCGCTTAGTTAATGTTTAGCTGGTGAGCTTAGTTCGATGCCGAGCTAAAACATCATCAGAATGTTGTCTAGTCTCTGTTCCTAGTTTGGCGTGCGCTAAAGCCGCTCGACGCGCGGTAAAACTCTCTATCATTCTGCACCCATTCTGTCCACCTTTGGTGCCCGCTGAAACCCTTTTGGCACGCGCCAAAAGCTTGAAACTGCCCTAAACATGATTTTTCCAGCACTTTTTGATTTCCAATCCAATTCCAACCATTTTGACAACAAAATAACCCACGAACCAGCAGTAAAAACCACTTCTTAACACACCATAACATATCATACTTCAACAACAACATTTAGGCATGGATTCTAACATCAAAACAACACAAAACACAACCCAATCATTATAAAACCCAAATCGCTCAACATGAAAACCCTCTTACTTGTTAGTGAAGCAAAACCAAAGCATTTCTTTCAAGAAAACTGCAGCACCTCTCAAAGTTTCAACCAACACCTATTTGATCAATAGTTGATTCAAGAACTAATTATGATCAAGGTTTCTAATAATTCAGAACTACGAATTAAACTCAAGAACCAAAGAACTTGATGAATCTGGAAGATTCCAAAGATTATGGCGAAACGAACCTTTTCAAAAATTGGTGAACTTGTTTCAAAACGACGGTCTTCTCACGCTGGTTTCGAGACTCTACTTAAATACGAATTTCCACAAGTAATTGATGAGAATTTTGATGAATCATCTTTTGAACCTTTTCAGTTTCCTCTCAAGTTCGTTCTTTCAAAATTTTCAAAGTTTTGACAACTATTTTCAATAATGGGAGGTTTATTTCTTAAAAAATAACCCCATTAGGAGTTTATTATAATTAATTCCCTTAATTATTATTAATTCCATTATTTTTTAACTAATCCAATATAATAATAAATATAATATTCTGTTTTCGCAACACGTTTTTTTTCCTTTTGAAAATCGGAATATTACAAGAGCTAATGATGTCTAATTTAGTATTTGATTCCATTCATATATTCCCTCCGTTTTTTTTACCGGTCACTTTTAAAAATTGCTTTGTTTTTATTTATCTGTCATTTTACATTTCCAATACAGTATTTATTATTTGTTTCCACCTTTACCCTTCATTTTAATAACCTAAATTTTGATACAATTTTCCATACACAAGAATTGAAAGTTAATTTTATTATTTTACCTTTTTTTTTCAGACACATTAATCACTTTCTTAATTTATGTGAATCTTTTTTATGCGACAGATAAAAAAAACGAAAGGAGTACGAATCGAATAAATATCGTAGTACTACTAGATTTTTTTCATAACAATCATGTACTCAGCAATGCTGCTTATGTCCATGAGAAAGTATCCATACATTATATGTCCATGAGAAAGTATCCATACTAATTAATGTATGTTCTATGAATGTTTTTGAGGAAAATGTTCTATGAATGTTAGACCATGTAAAATTTTGCAGATCATTGAATGCTTGGATAGTGATGATATATAGGTCCACTGGGTCGGATTATTTCTAATTGGGCCGGGCCCGGCACAAAAGTCAGACAAGGAAGATAAACGGGCCAGCAAGGCAGGACAGCTCCAAGCGCTGACCAGATCATACTCCTAGACAGAATAGTCAGAGGAGCAGGACTCCACCACATCATGGACAGAAGTATCTCTAGACAGAATGGTCGGCTAAGTGTGACGAAGACCGAGTCAGCACCAGCCAAACTGCTTACAGACGTGGGTAGGCCCCACGTCTGGTAATGTCCAAAGATAACCGACGATAACTTCCCATTACGTTAGGGAAGAGAATCATGATCTACAGCTATAAAAGGAACACCCTGAACTACGAGGGGGAATTGATTCCAATTTGCTACCTGAGTTGGATACGTATGCAGCTCTCTCAAAGAGTTCAGTCCAAACCGATATATAGATTTACCTCATTTTGTATTATTTTCCTAACTCGAATTACCCAATTACCCGATTACAATATTTGACCCACATCATTTGGCCCTAGAAGGAGTCTAGTTAGTGAGTTGTTATTACAGTAAAAATGGCAAGAAATCAAGGTAATTCGAAGAAGCAACAAAATCAACCAGAAAAGGAAAACCAAACTAGAGAAAAGAGCCCAGATAGGGACAATCAAGGAAACGGAAAGAAAATTTTGGAGGAAGGGCAAACCAGTGCTCCAGATGCAGTTAGACAGATGTTGGTGGAAAATCTCGCAAATCTCAGAGGTGAAGATATAAAAGCAAATTTTGAGGAGGTCCTAAAGGCCAGAAATCAGGAAGGTGATGTTTCAGAAACACTTTCTTTTCATCATGTAGCGAAGAAAGAAAAGCACGAAGCAGAATCCAGTGTGAAAGTGGTTGTTACTCACCCAGGAGGTGATAACGCCAAGGCAGAATTGGACGCTATTCTAAAGCCCAAACAAGACGAATTTAGGCTGGTATCTCCTTTTACTGAGGACATTGATGCATTTCCTTGTCCTCCCGGATTTAAGATTCCTAAGATCCAAGCATATGATGGTACGAAAGATCCATATGATCATATGCATCAGTATATCCAGCACATGAATCTGTACAATGCACCAGAAGAGATGAACTGCAGGGCATTTGCAACTCTTCTCACAGGAAAGGCAAGAGATTGGTTCAACAAGTTGAACCCCAGATCCATACCAGATTTCCCCACTTTGACCAGGAAATTCATGCATGCATTCATCGCAGCAAGACCTTTCCAGAGAAACCGGACATATTTGCTGACCATTAGGCAAAAAAGTGACGAAACAGTATTGGAGTTCATCAAAAGATTCAACGGAGAATCATCCCAGATAGCAAATCTGGATGATAAATTCTTAGTGGCATCTTTCATAGCAGGTCTTAGAGAAGGACGTTTACATGCCAAGCTGAGCAGCAAAAATCCAAGTACGATGGAAGAATGTCTGGAAATTGCCTACAGACATTGTCAAAGAGAATAGGCTAACAGAGCCAAAAGAGAGGAATCCCACAGGGATTCCAAAAAAGGGGAAAATGAGGATAGGACTGATAAGAAACGAAAGTTTGTTTAACCGCTCCCATTTCTGAGAGATTAGGGAAAAAAGGTGCTTTGCAGGACATAGACCTTATTCCTCTGAACAGATCTCGCGATCAAGTCCTAGCAGTAATGGAAAAGAAAGGAATCGCCAAAACTCCTCCCCCATTGAGGGGTCCAAGGGAGAAGAGAGACCACACCAGATGGTGCAAGTATCATAAGGACATCGGACATGACTCTGAGCAGTGCAGGGACCTGATCAGAGATATTGACGCAGCAGCAATGGAAGGAAAGATCGATGAATGCATCGATCGAACACATGGAGATAACCCTAGAGGAAGAAGAGAATTTAAAAAACAGCACAACAGTCATGACAGATACAATCAAAGGAGACACAGAGATCCGTCTCCTAATGCTGATGGGCATAGAGAAAATGCCCCGATCAACACAGTGAATACGATTGTTAGAGGACCAGGAGGAGTTAATAAGGCTTCCCAGCAAGAAAAAAGCGGCAGCACATAAAAAGATGGAGAAGCAAAGAAACAGAAGGTGATGGGAACCGTTCAATACGGCCCAACAGATGCACTACCAGCCATCGTGAGCAACGAAGGGCTGGTAATAGAAGCGGTTATTCAGAAGAATTTGGTTAGAAGAATTTGGTTAGAAGAATCTGCGTAGACACAGGCAGCGCGGTAAATGTGTTGTATCACAGTGCATTCCAGGCAATGAAGCTAACAGACTTGGAGTTGACTCCTGTATCAACTCATATTTTTGGGTTTACAGGACCCCCTATACATCCTATGGGTATGCTAAAGTTATTGACGACTTTTGGATGAGGATCACAGAGCAGGACTCTGATGGTCAATTACGTGGTAGTAAAGGCTCCTTCAGCTTACAATGTGATTCTGGGAAGACCGGCGTTGATTGATCTCAGAGCAGTGGTATCGCCGGCACATAACAACATGAAATTCCCAACCTTTGAGGGAGAAGCTACCGTTAAAGGGGATGTAGATGCTGCAAAAAACTGCTACACAGCCACCATCAGTGGAAAGATGAAGGTGCGGCAGGTGACAATGGAAGACCTTGTTCCGGAAGAAGAAAAGAGTTGGCAATCCAACGATCCTGTGGAACCAATAATGTTAGATGAACTAGACCCTGAGTCTACGGTCAGTATAGGATCATGGATACCGCTGAACAGAAACAGATGCTGGTCAGGATCTTGAAAGATTACAAAGATGTGTTTGCATGGAAAGCAAGTGACATGCCCGGATTGTCAACAGAGTTAGCTGTCCACAAACTTAACATTGACCCAACCAGGAAGCCAGTGAAGCAAAAGAAAAGATCGTTTGCACCAGAAATGATACAGGCTGTCCAGCAAGAAGTGGAAAAGTTGTTGCAGGCCAACATGATTAAAGAAATTATCTATCCAGAGTGGCGAGCAAATCCAGTGCTAGTCAAGAAGCCAGATGGCAGTTGGAGAATGTGTGTGGACTTCACAGATCTGAACAAAGCTTGTCCTAAAGATAGTTATACTTCCCCAAGAATTGACAGGCTAGTAGATTCTAAAGTTGGTTATGAAATCTTTGCTTTCTTAGATGCTTACAAGGGATATCATCAGATTTTGATGGACCCTATGGATGCTGTAAAAACTGCTTTTATTACAGAATTTGGTTCCTACTACTATGTGTCTATGACTTTTGGATTAAAGAATGCAGGGGCTACCTACCAAAGGGCAGTCAATACCATTTTCAAACAACAGATTGGAAAATCAATGGAAGTATATGTGGATGACTTATTGATCAAGAGCAGGACTCTTGACCAATATTTGAAAGATGTAGCAGAAGTTTGTCAAGTTTTAAGACAAACAGGAATGAAGTTGAATCCAAAAAAATGTACTTTTGGAGTAAGGTCAGGCAAATTTCTGGGTTACATGATATCCAAAGATGGTGTCAGGGCCAACCCTGATAAATTAGAGGTTTTAAAAACCATGCCCGAACCAAAGAATAATAAAGAAGTCCAGCGATTAATAGGAAGATTAGCAGCGCTAAACCGATTCTTGTCAAAATCCGCACAGAAATCATTACCTTTCTTTAAAATTCTCAGGAAGGCTAGCCCGTTTGAGTGGAACGAAGAATGTCAAAAAGCTTTTCAAGATTTGAAGGATCATATCAGTCACCTACCAACTTTAACTCCTCCTCAGGAAGGTGAGGTACTATTTTTATACTTATCCTTTTGCAATGAAGCAGTGAGTGCTGTGTTGGTAAAACAACATGGTATGCTACAAAGACCGGTATATTTTGTAAGTAAAGCCCTACAAGGGCCTGAGATCAGATATTATGAGGTGGAAAAATTGGTCCTGGCCCTGGTGCATGCCACGAGGAAGTTAAGGCCCTATTTCCAAAGCCATCCAGTGGTAGTGTTAACAAATCAGCCTTTAAAGCAAATTTTGGACAAACCAGACAAGTTTATAAGGTTAGCAAAATGGGTAGTTGAGTTGGCAGGGTTTGACATCGAATACAAACCAAGAACAGCAATTAAAGCTCAAGCTTTAGCCGATTTCTTGCCAGAAGAAAAGGCTTTGGCTATAGAGCAGAAAAAAGTTGAGCAGTGGCATTTATATGTAGATGGAGCTTCAAATAAAGAGGGAGCAGGAGCAGGTCTCCTACTCATTAGCCCAAAAGGCGAAGAATTCCCATATGCTCTCCACTTTGAGTATCAAGCTACTAACAATGAAGCAGAATATGAAGCTTTGATAACTGGTTTGAACCTAGCACAGAAATTAGGTGTGCAGAACTTGAAAGTGTACACAGATTCGCAGCTGGTAACCAATCATATCAAGGGAGAATACGAAGCTAAAGAAGGCCCCATGAAGAAATATCTTGCGGTTGCGCAAAGGAAATGGAACAAATAACCAGGGCCCAAAATACAAGAGCAGATGCTTTATCTAAGCTAGGGACAAATTTTTTGTCCAACAAGAAAGTATTGGTTGAGAAATTAAAACAAAAGAGCTGTGATGAGATGGAAGTGCAACCGATAACACAGGCAGAAACTTGGATGGATCCAATTGTGATATATTTGAGAGATGGAAAACTCCCTGAAGATAAAGCACGCGCAAGAAAACTAATAAGACTCTCGGCCAAGTATGCTCGTGTTCAATGATGTTCTGTACAGAAAATCTTACACAGCCCCATGGTTGAAATGCGTTACTCCAGATGAAGGAGATTATGTACTAAGAGAAATCCATCTCGGAATTTGTGGAAATCACTTGGGAGCAAGAGCTCTGGCTAGAAAATGTAAGCTTTTTGGATATTACTGGCCAGAAATGCAAGAAGATGCAGAGAAGCTGGTCAGAACTTGCAGGACATGCCAGGTGCATAGCAATTTATCACATAATCCTGTACAAGAAATGATACCAATTGTATCCTCATGGCCTTTTGATCAGTGTGGAGTAGACTTAGTGGGTCCACTACCCAGAGCACCAGGAAATTTCAAGTTTCTAGTGGTGGCAGTAGATTATTTCACCAAATGGGTGGAAGCTGAACCTTTGACTACCATCACAGCCATTTCACCAAATGGGTGGAAGCTGAACCTTTGACTACCATCACAGCCAACCAAATACAGAAATTCCTATGGAGAAATATTCTGTGCAGATATGGAATTCCTAAAGTATTTATCTCTGATAATGGCACACAATTTGAAGATCAAAGAGTGCAGGCCTGGTGTACAAACCTAGGAATCTCCCAACACTTTACATTAGTGGTCTATCCCCAAGCCAAAGGACAGGTAGAGCAGACCAACAGGCAAATAAAGCAGGGATTGAAGAAAAGGTTGGAGCATGAGGGATCTCATTGGGTAGATCATCTTCTAAACATCTTGTGGGCATACACAACTACCCCAAATGCAGCTACACAGGAAACTCCATACTCCTTGGCATACGGATGCGAAGCAGTGATACCAGCAGAGATTGGGCACAAATCTCCCAGGACAGAATTGTACTGTCCAGAAACATAAGAAGTAGATATGCTGCACACCAAGGATGAGTTGGAGCGCAAAAGGGACATAGCATTAATACAGATGGCTAAATATAAGCAGAGGATTGCTCAATACTACAACTCCAGGGTTAGAGGTACGTATTTTAAAGAATGTGATTTATTTATAAGGCGAAATGATGCCAGCAAGCAAGGCCCCACTGGAAAGCTAGACCCAAATTGGGAAGGTCCTTATAAAATTATCAAAGTACATGGAAAAGGATCTTATCAACTAGCTAATGCCTCCGGAAAAACCATTCCTAGAAGCCGGAATGCTGTTCATTTAAGAAATTTTTTTCCTTAAGATAATTTTATTTTCTTAAGTAATGATATCTTGAATATTATATCCTTTTAAATTTTGTGATGATATATGTGAATATCTTAACTTGTGTTGAAACACGGAACTAAAACAGAATGTCTGAGTATCATTGAACTTGCAGTGCAAGAAAAATCTGGGCAACAAGCCCAATTATGAAATATAGATGCCAAAATTGCAGTAGCAGGGGCATTTTGGGCAGAGGACCCAGTTAAATAATATAGTGCCAAACTTGCAACGCAAGGGCATTCTGGGCAGAAGTCCCGGTAAAAAAACATAAGTATTAAACTTGCAGCGCAAGAGAAGCTGGGCAGCAAGCCCAATTATGAAATATAAATGCCAAACTTGCAGCGCAGGGGTATTCTGGGCAGAGGACCCAATTAAATAATATAGTGTCAAACTTGCAACGCAGGGGCATTCTAGGCAGAAGTCCCAGGTAAAAAACACAAGTGTAAAACTTGCAGTGCAAGGATATTCTGTGCAGTGCACACAATTAAAATATATAAGTGCCGAACTTGCAGCGCAAGGGCATTTTGGGCAGAGGACCCAATTAAAAAATATAAATATCAAACTTGCAGTGCAAGGATATTTTGTGCAGAGGACATTAATGTCCTATGTATTAAACTAACAAGGCATTTCTATGCAGCATATACATTAAAGATAAAGAAGCTAAGGATAAATAATCCTAACTTCTTTGCAGCGCAACAAGGAGATAACACTCTAAGCCCAGAAAATATCAAAATAGAAACAGATTCAAATATTTCAAATGGTCAAAGTATCATCAAAAGCTGAACAGATAAATTTATTACATCAAAACCTGCTCAAAAGTTGCAGCAAAATCCAAAGTTTCAAGATAATATATGAATTAAGATGACGGAGTAACAGAAGGCTGAGTAGAAGGAGTAGCAGAAGGCTGAGCAGATTTCTTCTTTGCATATTTGCGAACAATATCTTCTCCGCTTTTATACTCATCATACCGCCTAGTGAAAATCTCTCCTGTCTTTTTGTCATACAACTTATGGTTAGGCAGAGTGTTAATCACCAAGTCGGCGGGTTTGGCTTCATCAACTCCCAGAGTATATCCTCTGCATAGAGCAAGGACCAAAATGACTTGAATCTCTTCGTAAGTTTGAGGAGCAACTGTGTATCCTGCAACAACTTTCTGGACGATATTCTGAGTAGGAGATTCCTCCATTTGCCTCACAGTCTCATCGAAATCATTTTTCATCTTTTTCACTTGGGCAAGATGCTGTTGGTTCTCCTCCTGCATCTTCTTCAACTGCTGATCTTTAAAGGTTAACTGTTCTTCCTGGGTGAACAATAAACCCTCAGTTTTGGCAAGCTCAGCTTTCAATCGCTCTACTTCTTGACGAGCAGCTATCTCTGAAGACATTAAAGCATGATTGGCCTCCTCCAGACTTGTCACCTTAGCATTGGCCTCATCTAAACTGGCCACCTTTTGTCGCAATGCAGAAATATCCCCAGCCATCCCAGAAGTTTTCTTATACAGAGATTTGCCCAGGCGGTAACACTGCAAAAGGCTAAGTCTTAGAAAATATAAACTCAAAGAAAATCATGGCAGACTCTATGAGAAACTACTTACAGAATCAGCAAAGTCCTCCGCGGACATGTCCTCAAAATCAAAAGAGGAAACACTGGCAGACGTCCCAGATGAAGCAGGCCTGTTGATATGACTATCTAAGGATCTAGAATCAAGAACGATGAAAGCATGTATTCTATGTAGCCAAGAACGAAGAATTGTTAAGCAAGAACCCTAACTACTGAATTTGGTGAAATTGGGATCAAGAACTTACTTTCGATTCCACGAATTGCAGAACTTGGGTTGCTACGTCTATTCCAAGAAGCAGCCACAATTCGATTCCACGAATTGCACGAATTGAATTCTATTCCAAGAAATTCAATTAAGGGGAGTAGAAACTCTATGTTTGCAAGTATAATATTCTGTCTCAAAAAGTTCTACAACCAGACTATTTATGTTAAGGAATAATCGAAAAATAATATAAAAAAAGGAAGGAAAATAAATTACCTCCTAATTTGGCCCATATTGCCTTATTTACCAAAACACACAAAAATAAGAAAGTCAAATTAGCCACTTAAAGCCCAATTACAACATGTAATGGACAAAGGCTTCTCTTCAACCGGAATCCAATCAGCTTCTTCTTGTAACACTCTTTCCACCAACAATGCATAAGAATCTCTAAGCTTCTTCCGTCTTGACCTCGTCATAGGACCATCTCTCACCATCAAAGGGGCTGTATCTTGTGTAGTAACTTGCACATCTTGATTCACATCACCTGTGCCTTTTCTTACTTTTTTGAGAAATAGATCTTAGTGGCACAACAGCCAGAGCAGAAACTGGATCCGTGGGAGGAACTCCTAAGTCCGTTGATGTTGTATTCTCAGCGATGCTCGGTAATACCTGAACAGAAGGTTCCACTAGAGCTTCCTCATCCTGAGCAGCCTCACCAGAGTCAATATCTCTCTCCCCAGCTTCCTTTTGAGCAGAAATATCACCCTGATCAGGAACGGCCGATAGAGTCCGCTCAGAATCATCAGGCATTTGCTCGGTCTCCTCCTCCTCATCGATATCGATGTTAATCAAGTCGTCCACATTGGCCACTACAAAGATAAAAGACAATCAAGATATATTCAAAACAAGAACAAAAGTAAATTCAAACATACATTTTATGTACTGTTCTTTGGAGAACTCCACATAGCCAATAGGCCCTGCAGTATGAAGCTGAGCAGGTCTATCAGGTCAGAGCTTATAATGTTCAAAGTCAGAGAAATTTTGTTGCTGGCAAGATAGTTAACCAGGGTTACATCTATGTGGTCTTCCAATTTGTCCTTCATGGAAGAAGTGTTCCAGCGACCAAGGTTCGCCTCAGTGTTGTGTTTCACAAAGAAGAAGCGCTCTGACCACTTCTTCCTGGTCTTATCTTTACTGGATAGAGGAATAATATGGCTAAACTTACCGGATCTACGACAAAAGTGATACCATCCTCCACTACCCTGTGTCAATTTACACTGATAAAAGTTCCTAAATAACTTTACAGAGAAAGGAGTGGTGTTCAGGCGACACCAAATCATAAAACCTACAAGGAATTTGACACTGTTTGGGTGTATTTGACCAACCCCCAATTTATAATACTTCATTACCTCGATGTACCCAGGAGGAAGAGGGAACCTTAAACCACTATGAAGCTGATCAGCATACACTGTACAGAAACCTGCTGGGGATTATAAGCATACTCAGTGGATTTGGGGAGAAGAACTTCAAAAGGCTCAGTGTGAATCTTATAGGTTTTCAGTAAACTGGCCATTTCAGTTTTCATCATTTTGCTGGAGACACCATGGCAGGCCATTATAGCTTTGGTTTTGTCAAAACGATTGATTTCTCTTTTCAAGGTATTCAAAAAGGCAGTATGGTCTTCTGGATACTGATGAACGATTGAGGTATGAGTAAAGATCCCAGGGGGAAAAAGGTGAGAAGGCAGAAGGCAGAAGGCACAAAGGATTATCTCCAAAATGTGGAGGTATTTCTTAAATCAATCAAAGAGGACGGATGATCGGCTGGTATTACAGTTTCAGGACAAGGGATGGAGTTAGAGGAATTCACTTCTTCACTCTCTATTGCAATCGAAATTTTTTCCGGCGATTGGAACAACTTTTCTACAGAACCACTAGAGGCGGTCTCAAATTCATGAAAGAAATAAAGACTCGAAAGAAGTCAAAGAATAATATAGAAATGAAGACTTACTTGTAATTGCAGAAAAAGCGGTTCCAGAGTTTTGAAACAGAGGAGTCGTTTGACAAGAGGTCTAATTATGTGATAGAGATGGAAGCGACGGGACGGTTCAATTCACAGTTATAATAATAACCGGGTGCGACTTGGCCTCGTTTCACGATATATTAATGATGGAAGTTGAAGCATTTCAGACTAGGGCAACTGTAAATCAGTCCACCCTAGTCTGAGGGGACTTATGATGATATATAGTCCCACTGGGTCGGATTATTTATAATTGGGCCGGGCCCAGCACAAAAGTCAGACAAGGAAGATAAACGGGCCAGCAAGGCAGTGTTAGGTGTGATGCCCGAAAGACAATTTTGTAATTGTTTTATTTAATAAATGAAATGATATTATTATTCATATTTATTATTCTCATATTCACCGATGTGACAATAGTATTTACACTACAGAAAACCCAAAATTATATCGTTTATGTAATCACTTAACTCAGTGTATGGGATATACACGGGAGGATTGAGTTAGTGAAGATGTACTTAAAATACAATTAGCCCATAGTGAAGTTAATCGAGAGTATCGGGTCTCTCCTTTAACGTGCTATTAATGCGCCCAAAACACAATAGGTGTGATTGTCTTATCCGGACTTTCGGTTAAGAGAACCTAGTGGGGCATTTATATATGATAGATATATCATATAGAGGTGGACCGATTTGATTAGAGTTCACGATATAATTCCGTAATCGAGAAGTCTTATCAAATCAATCGATGATCATATTTATGGATATATCTTAATCTGAGGTGATCACGATCAACCGCTTGAATCGGTATGAGGTTTGACTTGACGGTTAAGGATTACACCGAGTCCGTGATCCGAATTACCCCACCTTGGCATTGTACTTGGATTGAGTGAGTAGTCCGTGTTATCACGGATACGGAATACATTCCTTCCATTTATGGAAGTAGATAGATACGCTTCCCTTATTTGTTAATCCTAAACCGATCGATCCATGGAGTTCATATTACACCGATTAACTACCAGTGAGTTGTATGAATTAATTGATCACTAGGGGGTTAATGGTAAATAAGGATAAGAGGTTCGGAAAAAGGTTAAAGGTAACTTCCCGATTTAGAATGAACAGTCTATGGAGGATTAATCCATATGTAATGATTATATCAATGGACGTTTATTATCATTCACGTGAGGAGATAAATATAATCTTATAATCGGAGGAGTGAAGTCACGGGATTATGGTGGCATATTCCTGTGATTGATTTATCGAATATAATTATTCTGTTCGTAAGATAATTATTTATTTGATTTATCGGAGCCGCTGATTATTAGTCCATGGTCCCCGACGTGCCTCCAATATAGCATAGCTATTCTCGGACGTCGAATCCTAATAATATTAATTTAGTTCTTATTAGAATTTAATTAAAACGATATGTGAATTAATTTTTTAGTGAACTATTAATTAGTTGGGCTAAATAATTAAATATGTGAAAAAGACATTTTTCATAATCTTGGCCCAATTTGGTGTGTATAAGTCGAAATTATTGTGACTAGGTCACAAGGAGGAATTTCGGCCATGGCATGTTTTTAGTCAACAAGAAATTGTTTTCTTGTGATTTAATAAGACATGTGCACAAAATATTTATTGGATAAATATTTATGGTAAGAAATAAAGATAAATATTATTCTAGATTTGTTCTAGAATATTATGGGATTATCTTTTATTTATTGTATTTATTTATTTGCAAAATAAAATCCTTGGAGGACAAGGATTACTCTCCTATATAAAGAGTGTTCTCCCAAGCCTAAAACACATCATAAATTTCGACTTCTACCTCTTAGAGAGGAGAAGGAAAATTTCGGCCAAGGGGTATAAGGAGGAAAATCTTGGAGGTTTTTCCGGGTAGCATATCATGAGGATTCGAGACGAGGATTTCCTTCCACCGAGAGTTGCTCGGATCACACGTACGAAGATCGTGGTGCTCTTCACACAATCTTTTGATCTTCATATTGCAGTTCTTCTGCTTGGATTTTGAGATCCAAGAGGTATGTTCTACAACCCCCTTGTAGAGTAGATCTAGTTATTTTATTACGTGTAATTTATATATCTAGATCCTTAAATCGCTTCCGTTGCGGATGGTATTACTAACAGTGGTATCGGAGCCAAGGTGATATATATTTATACGTATAAAAAATTACATCTAGGAGTGGAAAACATGTAGATTTTTTGTCCCAACTTTTTTTTTAATTTTTATAGGGGCCGAATGCATGTTTATTTTTTTTATGTTGCGATTGTTGTGGTTTGAAGAGATGGATTGGGGTTGGTATTGTTTACCCGTAGATCTATTTTGTAGCTCTTTTGATTAGTATCACTTGAGCATAGGACTTGTAATTTAATTTTATGCAACTCGAAAATTGTAAAGATTGCTTCTTTGTAATTTTAATTTTGATCCGGGTTCGAGACGACGAAGATGATGTGTTGAAAATCATGGTATTAAAGATCATCAAGAAGGTAAAAACGGAAGGAGGCCGATTGTTTTATTTATTTATTTTTTTCCGGCAAAAATTTGACACGGCAACTTTTTTCCATGCGGCAATCTATTGGTTAACCTAACCTAATTTTTTTTTATTGGCCGAGAGGCTTGTTATACATTATAAAAAATAAAAAAAAAAAACAAACTGCTGATCTGCCGATAACAAAAAAAAAAAAAAAATTTATAAAACAAGTTTGTAATATAAATATATTTTAATATATTGGTATATTACGGCCTCCTCTCTCGTCGTTCGTGGTTCGTGTTAAGATCGAAAATTTAAAGATCCGGAAGTTTCAAGATCAAGATTTGAAGATCAAGACTTGAAGACATAGATTTAGTTTTACTTTTCCTTAGAAAATAGGTTAGTTGTGGATACCAACGATCCATTTCGGTGTTTAAATTTTCCGCAATTTATTTTTTATGTGTTTGATCATAAAATAGATATAAAATCGAATTGCCATAACATGCATCATATCATAAATCCACTCCATGCATACATGTAGAATTTTAATTTTGGTAATTAAAATAGGCATGTATACAAACTCGCGTAATTAGTTGAAATTTAATTAATACGTGGTAATTAATTAATTTAGTAACTAATTAAAGATCCGAGGACGGGTTATGAAATCGTTAAGCCTTTTCGGTGTGTGTTCTCGGTGAACCGCCTTAAAAGCCCAAACGATATCACGTTTTCGATTCGTAGTGTCTACGAGATTGAATGATGGTAAAAGAACAATAAATCTTGGATAAAAACGGTTCGCCTATAGGTTGGGTGGTCAACTGAGCTTCGCTCGACCGACTTAACCCTTCTAGTGTGATGTATGCACGGGGGTCCGGCAAGACTAAGCTACACTGGAGAGCGGAGGGGTGATTCATTCTTATCTCAATGGGGCTTTCTTGTCCCGATTTCGTCCGACTGTCACACATGTTCCAACGAATAGGACGGGTAGGCTTGCCTACGTTACCGACACCATTCGGAATCCTTGATTTGATATGCTTTATGTTAACATCAAAAAGACGTGGTTAGTTAACCCACCACCACTTCCAAAATATTGAGTGGGAGCGGGGGAGGCGACAAACCCAACCCCACGGCCTCTACTATAGATTCAAGTAAGTGAGAGAAGGGTGACGCCTCGCGGCGTTTTGATTTCGTCCCCTACGGATGGTGTTCACCCCTATCAACATTCATGGCTTGGTCTCCGAAAGGATAGGATTTCCGGGTACTCGTCGGGTCACTGACCTATCCTACGACGGCACACTCGGGGCGTACCTAAGAGATCCGATATAGTAGGTCACACTCATCAAGGATATTTTTGATAATATCTAGGCTAAAAAAGGAAGGTAGTCAATGAATAAAGGGATGTTCGATTCTCGTGGGACGTTCGATTCTCACAAGTTATTCATTGATGAGATTGTCTCGATTTAACCGTCATCTCTTTGACCTACCCTACGGCGGCACTAAGATGCGAGGTTAAAACCTTGGAATGGTAGAGTATACTTAATTTTAGTTTACAATTCCTAAAATAAACTTATATAGTAGTGTTAAACTTGAATTAATATATGTCATTTTATTTACAGCATTATATCCCTTACTAAATTGCTTAAAAATTAATAATTGACTAGTATTGACTTTGTTAAAAAGTGGAAAGTAACTAGGACGTTGAACTAGTTAATCGGTAATGCAATTATTTTTCGAAAGAGATATTTTCTCTTAAGCCTTTTAAAAACCAGAGTGACATATAGGTATGTCACTAGTGTCATTCGTGTCAAACGGAAGAAAAACTTAGTTTGATCAAAGGTGATTTCGGACTTTGAAATTCTTCTAGTGAATTTTGAGTGTGTAGTGATTACACGAGTAATTTTCTAATTGAAAAATCGGAAAATCATGAAGTGCTACTAGTTGGACGATATTTGGAATCGATGAACTAGTAGGAGCTTTATGATTTGTTGTTTTTCTAGAACATTAGAAAAGTGTAACTGACTACACACGTAACCATTCTAATTGAAAAACCGGAAAGTTATGAAATGTCGCTAGTTGGACAATATTTGGAATCGATGAACTAGTGGGAGTTCTATGATTTGTTGTTTTTCTGGAAACATTGGAACTATGTACGAAAGATTTTTCTAATCGAAAAAATCGGAAAATCATAAAAAAAAAATAAAGCATTGCTCGTTAGACGGTATTTGGAACCGATAAACTAGTGGGAGCTTTAATGTTATGATTTGTTGTTTTTTCTAGTATATTAGAAAATCCGAGAAGTCCCTACGAGTAACACTCGAAATAGACATCCCACGGTTCAAGAGTAGTGTCTACTCAAATGAACCGCTGGTTTAAGACTGTTTCCATTCATGAAAAGAATGGGAGAATATGTCTAAAAGTGTTAGTCATCTAAACTAAGAAAACTTTATGGCTGAACCGAAAATTAATTAACTGAAAATCATAGGATAAGGACAGTGATTTTGGATCACCAACCTATGAATCCTTGGCGATTTTCTCGAGCTATGTTCTTTGGAAGAACAAGGTAGGGGTGCGTTTAACGATTAAAAGAGTAAACAACGGGCAGTTAATTTTAGCTAGAATAGTGGGAGTGATATAAGGAAACGAATCTCGGATTCAATCCTTGGATATCGCAGAAATTTATTTTCGGTTTAAGATTCGTTGGAACGAATGGATTTACCTTCTATTCGATAATTTGTTTGTCATAAATATATACATATATTAGTGTTTGTGAAGGATAACACTGCACCAGTTGGAATCAACATGGGTGTGTTATCTGAAGTCAGAATCTGACAATGCCACAATTCTCTGCAACAGAGATTTGGACAACATCCTAAAGAGTTTGACTCGGTCGAATTCATTAGAATCAGTCACTAGTTTCCCATCCATCTTATTGGTTAAGATGATGCATCTGTGTATGCAACATTCAACGAGGAAGTTCTACCCTATGCCTCAGGAATGACTCTCTAAATCTTCGGATCAAGAGAAATAGGATAGATTCTCTTTCTAGTAAGAGATGGTCAGGTTATTGAACGTCAACTTTGATCGAATCTTAGATTCGGCGGTTAACAAAGCAAGTTTAGTATGTCCTTTAGTATTTTGAGAGAACGAGGAATAATATGCGGACATATTCATGTGTGAACTTGGATATGTGTGATACACTGATTTTGATTTTAAGTCAGATTGAGGATGATCGTTAAGTCGATCTCGGGCTCAGTGTTTACTCTTGTGTTGAAGCTATTGCCTGGAGGAATCCAGCAACGCCAACTCGACTTTAACTAGTTGGGTGATTAGCGGCTTTTGTAGTAGCTAGAGAGGCGATATAGCTTAAGGATTTCCTTTTCATATCTGGGAGTGATTCTAGATTTGGAAGCCGATACCACATCATTGTGCAAACGATGAAGGGGTAGCTTATAAGGTTTTTCGAAATCACTAGAGGCCAAAAGCATATTGGGAAAGTACCACATGATTAGATGGACCGGTAACGTTTCGATTCTACGGATCGTCTCGAGCCGACAACCTGACTAATCATTAAGACCCATGATATTTAGATGTAGGTACTCCCCGAGTCACTGACCTATCCTACGACGGCACACTCGGAGTGTACTTTGTCATCTACAATGGTTATGATATGCTTAATGGGTACTAGAATACGGGATGGGTCTCCATTGCTTTAGAGCAAGTGGGAGATTTAGTTTGTTGTAGTTTAAATAATAGGGTGTGCTCTAAAACAGTTAATCACATGCTTTCGTGCAAGTGGGAGATTGTTAGGTGTGATGCCCGAAAGACAATTTTGTAATTGTTTTATTTAATAAATGAAATGATATTATTATTCATATTTATTATTCTCATATTCACCGATGTGACAATAGTATTTACACTACAGAAAACCCAAAAGTATATCGTTTATGTAATCACTTAACTCAGTGTATGGGATATACACGGGAGGATTGAGTTAGTGAAGATGTACTTAAAATACAATTAACCCGTAGTGAAGTTAATCGAGAGTATCGGGTCTCTCCTTTAACGTGCTATTAATGCACCCAGAACACAATAGGTGTGATTGTCTTATCCGGACTTTCGGTTAAGAGAACCTAGTGAGGCATTTATATATGATAGATATATCATATAGTATCGGACCGATTTGATTAGAGTTCACGATATAATTCCGTAATCGAGAAGTCTTATCGAATCAATCGATGATTATATTTATGGATATATCTTAATCCTGAGGTGATCACAGTCAACTGCTTGAATCAGTATGAGGTTTGACTTGACGGTTAAGGATTACACTGAGTCTGTGATCTGAATTACCCCATCTTGGCATTGTACTGGATTGAGTGAGTAGTCTATGTTATCACATATACGGAATCCATTCCTTCCATTTATGAAAGTAGATAGACAGTTCCCTTATTTGTTAATCCTAAAAACTGATCGATCCATGGAGTTTACACTGATTAGCTACCAGTGAGTTGTATGAATTAATTGATCACTAGGGGGTTAATGGTAAATAAGGATAAGATGTTCTGAAAAGGGTTAATTAACGGCAACTTCCCGATTTAGAATGAACAGTCTATGGATGATTAATCCATATGTAATGATTATATCAATGGACGTTTATTATCATTCTCGTGAGGAGATAAATATAATCTTATAATCGGAGGAGTGAAGTCACGGGATTATGGTGGCATATTCCTGTGATTGATTTATCGAATATAATTATTCTGTTCGTAAGATAATTATTTATTTGATTTATCGGAGCCGCTGATTATTAGTCCATGGTCCCCGATGTGCCTCCAATATAGCATAACTATTCTCGACGACGAATCCTAATAATATTAATTTAGTTCTTATTAGAATTTAATTAAAACGATATGTGAATTAATTGTTTAGTGAACTATTGAATTAGTTGGGCTAAATAATTAAATATGTGAAAATTACATTTTTCATAATCTTGGCCCAATTTGGTGTGTATAAGTCGAAATTATTGTGACTAGGTCACAAGGAGGAATTTCGGCCATGGCATGTTTTTAGTCAACAAGAAATTATTTTCTTGTGATTTAATAAGACATGTGCACAAAATATTTATTGGATAAATATTTATGGTAAGAAATAAAGATAAATATTATTCTAGATTTGTTCTAGAATATTATGAGATTATCTTTTATTTATTGGATTTATTTATTTGCAAAATTAAATCCTTGGAGGACAATGATTACTCTCCTATATAAAGAGTGTTCTCCCAAACCTAAAACACATCATAAATTTCGACTTCTACCTCTTAGAGAGGAGAAGGAAAATTTCGGCCAAGGGGTATTAGGAGGAAAATCTTGGAGGTTTTTCCGGGTAGCATATCGTGAGGATTCGAGACGAGGATTTCCTTCTACCGGGAGTTGTTCGGATCACACGTACGGAAGATCGTGGTGCTCTTCACACAATCTTTTGATCTTCATATTTCAGTTCTTCTGCTTGGATTTTGAGATCCAAGAGGTATGTTCTACAACCCCCTTGTAGAGTAGATCTAGTTATTTTATTACGTGTAATTTATAGATCTAGATCCTTAAATCGCTTCCGTTGAGGATTGTATTACTAACAGGCAAGACAGCTCCAAGCGCTGACCAGATCATACTCCTGGACAGAATAGTCAGAGGAGCAGGACTCCACCACATCCTGGACAGAATGGTCGGCTAAGTGTGACGAAGACCGAGTCAGCACCAGCCAAATTGCTTACAGACATGGGTAGGCCCCACGTCTGGTAATATCCAAAGATAACCGACGATAACTTCCCATTATGTTAGGGAAGAGAATCACGATCTACAGCTATAAAAAGAACACCCTGAACTACGAGGGGGACTTCGATTCCAATTTGCTTCTCCGAGTTGGATACGTAGGCAGCTCTCTCAAAGAGTTCAGTCCAAACCGATATATAGATTTACCTCATTTTGTATTATTTTCCTAATTCGAATTATCCAATTATCCCGATTACAATATTTGACCACATCAGATAGAAATAATTATATATATATATATGCTGTCCAAGATGAAATAATTATATAAAATCGTACTGCCAACAAAAAATAAATAAATATAAAACGTACTGTATATGCTTGGGGTGCGTATTTCGTAAAAAAAAAAAAAATATATATATATATATAAAACGTATCTTTCACCCGAAAAGCCCTAAACCCTGGTTTCCTCTTCTCCAAGCTCCCTATTCCTTTTAATTCCCTCATTTTCCTTTTTCTCACTATTCGGAAGGAAGCTCTGTTTGCGATTTCTTCAGGTTTGTGAAAACCAGCTTAGATTTTGTTGTGTTTTTGTGGGATTTTTTTCTTTATTCCTGTTAATCGAAGGAGTAAGACTTTGCTTCCTTCTTTCTTATATTTTCTTTCGCTATGGACTCTTTTAAGGTATCGGGTGCTCATTTCGGTGGAATTTTTGCCTAATTTGTCTCTGTAGAAAAGTTGAGGGTTTTAATCGAGAAGAATTAGGTTATTTGATTTTTGTCATTAGTATTTGGATTTTGGAGTTTCATTGACTCCGCCATTTCATTTTCGTAGAATTCTTTTGCAGTATATATTTGTGATGAACTCTGTGGACCCTTTTGCGATTTCCTGTATTTGGGGAATGGGGATATTATTTTCGTGAAGCAGTTGAGAAGTGTTAATATTGGTTTCTGGTTGTTTCTCTTACTGTCAGGAGCAGCATCATGAATTTTGAGAATGTGAAGGTTCCCAAGGTGCCTGGTGGTGGGCTCCTCAAATTTGGACTTCTTGCTGGGTTGGGTATTTATGGAGTTGCTAACAGTCTGTATAATGTTGATGGTGGACATCGTGCCATTGTCTTTAACCGAATTGGTGGTGTTAAGAATAAGGTTGATCTTGATATGCTATTTGTATTATCATATATTCATATGGTAGTGTCAATGATGGAAAACTTAATTTATGTGGTTGCACCTCCTCAAAGACTAGGATGTCGTTGGTTCAAATCTCCCACCATTCATTTCACCTTTAAAAACTGGTTTTTGTTCGATGATTTCTTTACTAGTTCATATTTCGCCAGCCTGTGCGTGTTGTCTGAAATGTTTCAGAATTCAGACTTTCATGTGCATTAGCCGAAAGCAGTACAAACATAAGGTTGAACATTTAATCATGCCTGATGTTTTCTGTTATTTGGTTCATTGTTCAGCTTATGATGAAAATGCAACCTTTAGCTTTGCATTCAATGCTTATAAATGTTTCCATAGCTTCATACATGTTTGAGTTGCTCCTTTATGTGGTTGGATGAAGTGTTTAGTTAACCATTAAGATTTTTCTGTTTGCCCCTAGTGGTGTAGTTTACACATGTCATTTAGCATTTGTGATTTTTTTAAACTCTCTCTCTCTCTCTATATATATATATATGTAATAATAATAATAATAATAACAATAATAATAAGAATTTTTTCTTATGTTCTTGATTAGGTTTACCCCGAAGGAACCCATTTGATAATTCCTTGGATTGAAAGGCCAGTCATCTATGACGTACGTGCTCGACCTCATCTTGTGGAGAGTACTTCTGGAAGTCGCGATCTTCAAATGGTAAATTTTTTTTTTTTTGTATTTTTCTGATTTATATGATAAGTTTACAGAATGTAATTGTGTAGATGAAATTAAGTACTTTTCTAGATCTTGTATCAGTTTATTATTCATTTTGGTTTGAATCACATATATAGCTTGAAAATTTTCTGTTTTATGGCACATGAAATTCAGTGCACATAAGAGATTTAACATAAGAATGATTCCAGATTAGCTGTCTTTTGCCCCATTGTAATGGCGAATTTTGTGACAGAGTCACATTCATCTCTGCGAATGGGGATCCAAATGAAGCTGTCTTTTCTGTTAAACTCATTCTTGATTTTAATAATATATTCCTTTAATATAATTTTTACGGGGAACTGCATTAGCGTGATTCATTTTATCTGATCAGCATAAATGTAGATTCTCTCATTTAGAAAATTCAATTTCCTTGGCCTATTCCATTGGTGCCTAGGGGTCACGGTTTCAAGGTGTAGAAGCCGCATCATATAATAAAACTATAAGGTAGAGCTGCATGCAGTAGGCCTAAGTGGTTGGCTCCCCGGACCCCGCATAGGCAGGGTGCTTCCATGCATTGGTTGTCGGTTTTCTTTTGCATATGTGCATTTGAGATACTACACTACATTTGGGTTTTAGTTTTTCCGTTGGAATACTGAAGAAGTCAGAAGAGCGTAATTTGATTTCGAAAATCTAGCGTCTTAATTTTTCAATATCTCGTGGTTCTTTATATGATTAGGTCCAAACCGTCATAATAATTATGGCTGTCTAAACTGTTGTGCAGGTGAAAATTGGTCTTCGAGTGCTTACTCGTCCTGTGGCAGACCAGTTGCCTACAATATATCGTACATTGGGTGAGAACTACAATGAAAGAGTCCTGCCTTCCATTATTCATGAGACATTGAAAGCTGTGGTTGCTCAATACAATGCTAGCCAGCTTATCACACAGAGAGAAGTATGTTTACTGGTTCTATCTGTTCTGACTATGATGGTTTATATTATATTACCTAGCTTCATAGTATATCTCATTGTTTGCAGTTTCACACACCTAATCTTGTGTGTTAGCAGGCTTATATAATGTATTGGGAGTTTATAAATTAATGCCCTAAGGCTGAAAAAAGGAGATTGAGTGTCAGCTTTCATTCATCATCCTTGGTAATCTGTTGGACTTTAAAAGATTTTAAAAAATATCCTTTGTGGTACACATTGCCAAACTTTCTCTAAAATTCTTCCCCCAAAGTCTCCTTTCCCATGCAATCTGCATTTATTTGCAACATTTAAGAGTACTATTGGAATTCTGTTTATTCTTTGATCCTCAGATGTTTACACTATCTTGTGATGTTACTATTTGGTACTTGCTTCCTTTATTTTTCTCTTTTCTTTTAAATTCTTGTTTGAGTGTACTCAAAGTTTGCTTTGCAGTTTTACCTGGATCCTTGTAAAAATGTTGTCTGGTGTTGTTTGTATGTACATCTCTTGTCCTTCATTCTTTCTTGGTGATTTCGGAATTAGCTATTATTGGAACTTTGGGCATTGATAGCAGCAGATGATTATTTCTACCACACCTAACTGGAAAATATTTGTAGTGGCCAAATATAATCTTTTTTTCTCAATCGAATCAAGTGGGAATAGAAATGGGCTTTTGTGTCTGAAGGTTGTATATTTCCAATGGGACAGATTCCTGATAGAATTCACTGGAACACAAGCCCTTAAAAACAGTGGAGCTTTTGTGTTTAACTAAATCAAGAGTGAAAAGTGGAGATGTAAAATGCCTGTAACCAAATTTTTATATGTCAACTGAAAAGGGTTCTTTCTTGGAACTCTAGTCTAGCTAGATAAACAACAAATATGATATAGGTAAAAGACATTTAAAAGGCTATTGGTACTGAATTTGCAACTATTTTCCTTCTACCGACAACTAAATATGAAAATATCAAATCTGGAAGGATTCTGCAACTAACAACCTATCGCATATTATTCTGGTCAGGTGTCAAGAAGTTTTATGATTCATAACGTCTTTGTATGCCATGGCTACACTTCTGCCAGCATAATTTTAAGGGAGAATTGCTTGAGCTTCTTTTTCTTTTCGTATAGAACTTATCTGTCATCCTTTTGCTATACAGGCTGTCAGTCGGGAGATTCGAAAGATTTTGACAGAAAGGGCTGCCTACTTTTTCATTGCTTTGGATGATGTGTCAATTACAAGCCTGACTTTTGGTAGAGAATTCACTGCTGCAATTGAAGCTAAGCAGGTAGCTGCACAAGAAGCTGAGAGGGCCAAGTTTGTTGTTGAAAAAGCTGAGCAAGACAAGAAAAGTGCGATTATCAGGGCACAGGTGAGAACAATGTCTTATTTTAATTTGAGGATTGTGGCTCTGTTTAATTTGTTAATTTTATGTATTAATCTATATCTTAAAGGGCATCCTGGACACAGCAGTAAAAGTTGTTGTTTGATGACCATAGGAACAGTTTTTAATAGAATTATAAGACCTTGTAGAGTAGGCAAAAATGGCTTGGCCCAGAGAGTAGGCAAAAATGGCTTGGCCCTTCCTGGGATGTTTACATAAACCAACTTCAATCTCCACTGATTAAAAAACACACGTGCTTTAACGTTGAAATAGGGGGGAATTTGTTTCCGGTGCAAAAAAGATTGATCCCCAACAGTGCTCATCTTTGTAAACTTATAATCTTGTGCAGGGTGAAGCAAAGAGCGCTCAGCTGATTGGTGAAGCAATTGCCAACAATCCGGCCTTCATTTCCCTCCGTAGAATTGAAGCGGCCCGAGAAATTGCTCATGTTCTCGAAAACTCTTCCAACAAGGTTTATCTGAACTCGGATGATTTGTTACTGAATCTTAACCAGATTGGAGTGGCCAGCTCCGGAAAGAAGTGAACCCAGAAGAACATGGCGGTTGCTGGATCTTGGCTTTCTTTTGTAGCTTTTGATGATGGGAAAAACTTTGTAGACCTTTTTGCCCTTTAAAATCCAAGGGAAATTCGCCGATTTGAGTTCCATTTTCAGCTGAAAACTTGAACCTTTTTGGGGCATCCCCACTCAAATTGCCTAATGGGTTTGTTGACGTCTTTGTTGTTAATGGATACGGTTGAGTTCTAATTGCAGTTCTTGCTTTCTCTGTGTTTGGTTTTTTTTTTCTTCTTGTGGAAAGTGCAGTTCTTGCTTTCAGGTGGCAATTTCTTTTGGTTGCTTTATTTGAAACAAATTGATTCTACCGATGCACCACATTAGAATCGATATTTTGAAACACAGACTTCTTGTAGGTGTCGGAAAGTTGATTTTTTTGCTTCAGAACGGACTGAAGACTGGTTTTGTGTTTGATAGGTGTGGTACACAGGTAGACTTGGTGTATCAAGCGAATCGGTGTGGTGCAAATAAAAAATCGGGGAAAACACCTTTTACCCCATTATGGTTTGTCAATTGAAGTCTTTTCCCCTCGTAGTTTAAAAATATATTATTCACTCCCTTGGGGTTTTCAACAAACATTAACTCATCATCCGGTAAAATCAAAAGAATATTCTGGTGGAATATTCTTATTTTTTTTATATTATTCCTATTTTGCCCTTCTCTTCATTACTTAAACAATTGAATAAATGGTAGCCAATTCAGTCAAAACCAAAACTTGGGTAGGTAGGCTTAGAGCATTTGTAATGGTTGGACCAAAAAAAGCCTCTAAAGTTAACAATGGCCTACACAATTTACAAGCATAGAAGGCTTTATCAATAATTGGTGTGTAATGGCCCAAAAGAAAATGATATTTAATGGCAACTTGTAAAGACTTCTCATGTGGCCTCGAGATTGCGACGGGGATGAAGAAGTTTTGACAAGAAAAAGCTGAAATTAAAAGCCATTGGCCATTTTGTTTTTTTTTTTTTGATAACATATCTAACTTTCTGATGTGGCAATTGAAGGCAAAAAAAAAAAAAAAAAAAAAAGGCCAGTACATATGCTCTTACCGCTGATAAGTACAGAGCCGTATTCCCCCCCCCCCCCCCCTCCCCCCTCCCCCGCCATAGCTCCTTTTCAATATTCATTCCAGCAAAGTATTCTCATTCTCATTCTCATTTCAATGTATGTACTGCAAGTTGTCCTTCTCGTTTTCCTTTTTTTGCATTTCCAGAAATGAAATTCATATACTGAAAATAAATAATCACCTGCTAATTGAAGGTGTGTTGGATCCTTTCTACCAAAAAATAAAAATTAAATAAATTTACACACACTCTTCGGTAATGGTTCAGTGGCAAGATTGATGTTTACAACAGGAATCAAGCGCACCGTGATGGATGAGAATGGGAATTTACTTTGACTCAAATTTTTATATGATTCTTCATATATATATATATATATATATATATATATATATATATATATATATATATATATATATAGCAAAAGCCTTCTTCCCCTGTTTACTTGAAGAAATATAAAACTAAAACCAGGAATTAACTGTTGAGGAAGATAAAAGACAACAAAGGTAAAATAGGAATTAGAAAATAAATGATCATGATTTCCCTGGCATTACTACTCGCTTTAGTAGAGAGATGTAATTGGGAACGTTGCGATGGCCGGAAAACGATCAGAGGGAGGGAGATAGAAGGCTGCGGGATAACGTTGAGATGAAGTGAGAAAATGAGAAAATGGAGCCGAAGAAAGAATGGAGTTGAGATATTTGCTGACGGATTTGCAGATGATGATTTGACTAAGAGGGAGGCGGCTGAAGATCTGATGCATTGTGTCTTGGGGTAATCGGTAAAGGGTTGAAGAATCCATTTGGTTGTGGAGCGGCGGCGGCGGCGGCCAAGAAGAGATGGTGAAACAGAAATTGAAAAATGAGGTTGTGTCAGTCCTGACACTTGAAAATCAGGTCGTGCCTTTTTTGACATGGAAAATCAGGTAAACGTAAGGATCTTTACGTTTAAACGTAAGGAATTCACATATCCGTCTGGCACAACCTCATAGCTGTAAACGTAGGGTATTTCAATAAATTAGAAAGTTACAATAAATGTGTATTTCTCTACGTTTAAACGTAGGTTAGAACGCATTTCTCTACGTTTAAACGTAAGGAACGTAAGGATCCTTACGTTTAAACGTAAGGAATCTATAAAGTTTTGAATTACTTCTGTCTCTCTCTTCTATCTTCTTTCAAACATTCATTATCAGGTAGTTCCCTACGTTGAAACGGCGATTTAGCAAGAAAAGTTTACATTTGCCACAATCCCTCAAGTTCAATGGATCAACTCAATACAGAAAGTGTATGTATTTCCCATAATCTTCTATTTACAACGTTTTAGGCTGTAATTTTTATTTCCCTTTATCTGATATGTATTTCCCAATTTTTAGTGGTTTGTAGTGGTTTAGTTATGTTGGTCTGATATTGTTTAGCATGATTTTGTTGGTTTAGCCTGATTTTTCATTTTCTGGGTTTAAGAAGGTTTTTTTTTTAAGAACGTATTTTCTACGTTTGGACGTAGAGACCTGTATTTCTCTACGTCTGAACGTAAGGTTTCTACCTTTGGACGTAGAGACCCTACGTTTAGACGTAGAGAACTGCAGATTTCCAGTTTAGGGTGCTTGATGGTGAATTGATGGTTTGATCGTGCATAAGGGTGTTGTTCCTACCCAAAATGGTACTGAAAATGGCTCTGTTTTTCAGAGACCATTGTCATTGGAAATATTGATCACACTTACTATGCATTTTTTCATGTATATGTTCATGTTGAGATTGATTGAGGCTTGATGGTGAGATTGATGGTTTGATCGTGCATAAGGGTGCTGTTCCTACCCAAAATGGTACTGAAAATGGCTCTGTTTTTCAGAGACCATTGTTATTGGAAATATTGATCACACTTACACTTACATTAATCATTTAGGTATTGGTAGCTCTGTTATTTCTTCTTTGGTAGTAGATGTACTATATAGTTGATTTACTTCACAATGTTAGTGTATAAAGCTTGTGATTGACTAGTATATGTGTGTGATTGACTTGAAACAATGCTATTTGTTAACAGTTGATTGGCCCTCATGGAACTTATGTCTACAAAGTAAAGGAAAATTTGACATGGACTTTTAGAGGGAAAATACCAAGCTCCGGGATCTTCTTGAAATTCACATGAGAAGGATCGGATTTGAGGGAACATTAAGAGGTGGGGTTTTTCGACAATTCATTGAAATGTACGAGGAATGGCAGTTTTCCTCCAAAGTTTTGCAATATGTATGTTTCAGTGCCGTTTATCCGAATGTACCCGGTGAGCTTCATTTTAGATTTGGTGAGACGACCGCGAAGTTCAGTAGGCGGGAGTTTTTCATGATTACCGGTTTTAGGTTTGGTGATCTCCCGGAAGCTCCCGAACGTTATTCCAGGTGTTTTGCTGAGGGGACATACGGCCACATCCATCATCCTGACCAAAAACCGATCACCATACCGGATATTGAGATATGGTTATTGGATGAGGGTGACCATCCTGAAGTTCTCTACAGTGTAGATTTAGTCTACCTTATTCACGGGATTATGATGGGTCATGATGAGACTACTAAGGTACCTCGTGAGACCTTCTATTTGGTCGAGAATGTAGAAGGCGTAAATGACTTTCCATGGGGTACTTGGTTGTGGGATCAGACTTTTAGAAAGATCTGTCACATGATGAATACCTACAAGGAAAGTCCAGAAGGCAGGGTGACGATACAAGGGGTTATACATGCCTTACAGTTTTGGGCTTACGAGACCCTCCAGGACATTGCTGTTCTGACTATTGCTGCCACCCTCAGAGCTCCTGATGCGGCTCCTCGAATGATGAGATGGAGTTGCAAGACTACCCCTCTGCAGTGGAAGGGGTTGTTGGCGAAGGTGACGGACCTTTTCTATGCTATCAATCCTCACCGGCAGTGTACCGGGTCAAATTGTAGTGATAGAGTGATGAGTCAGGTGTCGATCCTCAGGGAAAACTTGGTAATTCACCGTGTGATTAAACACCGAGAAACTATTATTATCTCAATCTAAGTCGCAATTTTATCATCCAACCAAACTCTAAACTAACAAAGCATAAAACTAAAACAGATATATATAAGTATATAAATATATATATATATCAATACATATATATATAGATATAAATATATATAGGTACCAAAACAATATCTAGGGAGGGAGATAGATATTATAATTTAGAGACTAGCCAAGAATATGTTATTGAATCATTATATCTTTTTAGTGAAAATTAGATGTGCTCGATCATTATTTTAAGTTAAATCAATTATACGGAACGGTGCACTCCTAAACTAAACAATTCATCCTCACACGAGCATCTGAAATTGTCATATGTCCAATCATTTGTCCAAGGTCATCCTCAAGCATGGGTCACTCCCGTTTTGTCATTCGGCCAATTTTAAGGGATGTCAATTAAACAAACGAATTAAACGTAATAATCTCTCGAGTACATATTTCAATAAGAGTTTGTTTCTCCCGAAACAAATCTACCCCCGGTTTAGAAATCGGATTCCGTTGTCACGTTTTCACTCGGCCAATTTTACCCTCCGGTCTTTCTATTAACGAGTTCATAACCTAACTACGAGGCGTCAATTCATAATCAGATTACGAATTCTTTCATATCAAGTAGCTAATTCAATACGAATATAGAAAGAGATTCAGTATAACCGATTTTTATCCAATTTTAGTATAGTCATCATCCATTTCCCTAAAAAGATAATACTAATCCAATTTCATATCTTGGCTAGATACTAAGTTTAGCCTAACAACATAATAACTAAAATATAGATACTATAATTAATACATAAACATAAATACATTAGAAAAGTTACCAGGTTACAATTGAAGCATTCGAGTTGTATCATCCGGAAATAGCAACTCCTTGACATCAATGAGCCTTGATACATCCTCTAAGCATTATAACGAGACTTTATACTACGGCATTATTCCGGCGAGTGCCGTTTACGACTTTTATTTAACGAAAAACAACAAAACGAAACTATAGAGATATATAGAAGAGAGATATATGCATTGGTACACTTCAAAATGGTTGCAATTGAGGGGTATTTATAGAGTGTACCATAAGGCCGGCGCGTGCCGGACCACCACCGGCGCGTGCCGGCTACACAGTATATATTCCCTTGTCAGATATTTGTGGGCCCAGTTTCAGAGATTTTTCTGCAATATTCGGCCTTCTCCGGCGCGTGCCGGACATACAACATATCTGATGTTCGTAAAAACCTATCTCGAGCTGTAGACCTCAGATTGACATGATTTGATATTCGTTGGAAAGCTCTTTTGAAGGCCTACAACTTTCATCAAGGACTTTTTCTCTGAAAATGCCTCTAAGTTAGATCAAATGTCCGTTGAAGATGAGTTACGGTAGAAACATTAAGGACGGTTGATCTGTTCAAAGTTGTTAGATTTTGGCATAATCTTTTATCCCACAAAAACTCATGATTTATACTTCAAAGTATGTCATATTTTGGAATCTCGGTACACATTTGATTCGCAACAAACTCAACGAAACACCAAACGTAAATCGACAAAAAACCATCATTTTTATCGTTTTTATAACTTATGCATCTAATTATAACTAACTATGATTTTTATAAGTTTTCGATGCATTTATATGAAATTATACTAAAATATCATAAATATAATAATAAAAAGTCTTATAATATGATCATATATTTTTCATACATCACAACTCCCCACTTAGCTTTTGATCGTCCTCGAGCAAAATAAGCGATAATATAATTCTTCTAGATTAAATTCCTAACTTAGTAACGTATGCTGTCAATATTATAATTATATTAATTTCATCTATCTAAGATATTAAAAAGATAAAAAAAAAATGTATATAACTTAATAAAATAATTATAAAATATTATTTAAATGAATTTTTTCATGAATTACTTTATAAGTATAAATAAAATATTTAGAACAACTTTTTAATCTCCACTGTATGATTTATCGGAATCAATGACTAAGTTAAGTAGTTGGCAAATTGGCTTGTAACGTTCAGGCTCAGGGTAGTTGGCTAATCGAAAAGGATAACAAAGGGAAATCAAAAGAGATAGAAGCAAGTCGTACGTACTTACACCTTCATCTTCTGATAAAAAAAATTTCTCAATCAGTAACACTCCTGACACTGTTTTCAATTTTCAACTTTAATAACTTCCAAAATATGGTTTTCTTTCTCTTTTTTTTTTTTTTTTTTTAATACATAAATAATAAGAACTTAAGAACATAGGCATTGCTTTATCAAGATTGATCGGAGTAATACTCTTTCGATCGAAAATCACGAATCCGGTTTCCTTAAACTCGTGACAATTCTTGATAGTTTTGATTCGACTTTTTCTTTTTCATCGATTTATAGCATATACCTTCATTCCCAAAGAATAGGACATTTCGTGATAATACCCTAGCTGGACTACTATCATCAGGCAGCTTTATCTGATATTTTATTTTTGGGTTGTCGATCAAAAACAGAAAAGATACCTATAATACTCTGTTCTTAGATTTTTTTTTTTCGAGAATAACCATATTTGATAATAAATCGCCTTCCGAATAACATTCATTTCAATCTCGATATACCAAATTTCGATGTTGTCACCGCTATCCATAAATACATACTAAACTTGCGGGATTTTCAAAGAAATGTAGACCATTATTAAGTTAGGTTAGTAATTTCTAGTTAATAATAATGGCTATTTCGAGTGAGGTCTTGATCACTCTACAAGGCTGAGGTGGGGACAAAAATTGGAAATTATGTTCGGGTAGGCTTATTTGGCTCTGGTTTATCAAAGTTATGCCAAAAATCTCATCATCCCTAATCCGATTCCAATTTCATACTTTGTCTTGAAAAGAAAATTATTCTAAAATTTCATTATAATTATAAGTAACTTTTGTCTAATTTCATAAAAAAAATATTTCATAATATTTATCAAGATATATATACTTAAAATCTTATTAAAAATCTAAGATAAACATAATTAATATAAGAATAATATATCAAGATTACTTTACTTAATTAAAAATTTATTCTATCCAAATATATCATTTTTATCAAATAATTATATATTATTGCTTATTAAACTAAGTGTGTAAGTATTTGATGTATTAAATTCAATTTATTTACTAACCAATCTCTACTCCCCACTTACGAATTGGCATCGTCCCGATGGCTAATGAGTAGTAAAAATTTGGATTAGAAAATAAAATGAATTCTATCATGGTTAGATTATTTTAGGTGTCAAATAGACGAGCGTTTATATAATATAAAAGAAAAACATTTAAAAACATAAATTAAAAACATGCAAATATATTACAATACTAAAACACAACTTAAAACTACTAGGAGTGTTAAACTAGAAAACCATAAACTAATTTAAACTAATTTTTTAAACTAAGTTATTTTATTGTGACTTATACTAACGTACCGTACTACTCTTATTATTTTTTATTCCTTCTTTTCTACCAACATAGTTATCTAATTTTCACCACTTGACGATCCTCCCGGAATATCGACTGGTAAAAGCCCAATACGAGGAATACGAGCTGGAAAATATTCATCTGTCGCTCTTTCCGGAACCCTTGCCAAACGAACACATAACCTAGAAATCAACCATCCAAATGGTAAAGGATGATAATTCGGTCTTCTCCCGAACGCAAAACTCACAGCTGATTTCTGAATCAGCACTCCCCAATCTATAACACTCCGTGTAGTAATCGCATAAAGAAGCATCAATTCATCATCACTAACTTCCGAGAAATTAACGAGTTGGATAAACACGTGAATTGATGAATCGCTTCCACGTTCTAAGATGGGGAAGCAAAGCGATCGTAGAGACATTTTGATCAATATCATAATTGTAGAACAAGAGTGGACAAGCTTCCGAATATTTTGTAATAAAACCGTCGGCGGTATCCAATCTCCATTGGTACTCAAAATGACCGGGTGAAGTTTGACCGGTGGAATCAAGAAAATTTGATTTATGTTGGTGGAGGTGAAAGGAACAACAACTCCTCTCACTGTAACAGACTGTGTTAACGACACAGTATGAGCTTCTGAAAGTACTGAATAAAATTCTCTTCACTACAAGAAAAATGGTTTTTAATGATGAGAATCTAATGACGGGAGTTAAATTTAGTCATTATCTTGCAGTTTTAACTAAGAGAGAAAAATTTGATGACCAACTTTTATTTCCCGTCATTATTCAAACAAATTTCCCCTCATTAAGTATCAAAAATATACATCCTCTCATTAGTTCCTAAAATTTAATATTTTTAAATTGTTCATTTCCTGAAATCTTCAAAAAAATTCTTTTTATTGATTAAATGTATTCATAAAATATATATCTATCTCAATTCTCAAACACCACCAACCCCAAATATTCCAATCTAGAATTCGGTCGACCATCTTCTCGCCCTCCGCCGTCTTCCACCCGCTTACGTCTTCTCTCCGACGGGTCTTCCCTTCCGACGAGGCATCACCTTTCATCAGAGTTCAAAAAATAAGGTAAGTCCAATCTCGTTTTAGCTTTCCCCGTTCTACATCTAGATCTGGATCCGTCAAGGCAACACCTTTCATCGGAGTTCAACGAATTAAGGAAAATCCGATGTAGAGTTAGCTCTTCTTCACCGTTAGACATCAAGATCTGGATTTGCAGGCACAAGTTTTGTCGTGTCGTCCTATCTTTCCAAAATTGTGTAAGTATCGCAGTTTGATAAATCGATTTCCTGAATATTGACATAAAAATGGTTGCTTCCGCTTCACTTTCTACTCATTTAATCCTTTAGAACCTTTTCCTCGTTCTATGTATACATATAAATGTGCCATTTTTTCTTTTCAGTGGATTGATTTGTGCATATTCTTATGTTTAACAGGAGGTATTCTTTGAACTCCTGTATTTACACACACATACATACGTATATAAATATTACATTCCAATTGGGTACTTGGGGGAGATATCATTTAAAATTTGTTTGCATCTATTTGTTGGTTTGTTTTTCCTTGAAATTTCTTTTTGTCTAGTTCTCCTTCATAGATTATAAGTTTGTTTACCAAGTTTACTGAGATTACTTTGTATTATCTAATTTGTCGCTTCTAGTTTTGTGACATAACTCGCTTCTTCATGCTTTTGTTTTATTCCATCTTCTTATAACTTTGTCTTTCGAGAGAGGATTCCGGCCGAGGTGGTACAACCGATGATTTTGTTAAAGGGAGTACTCAAAGGTACTTGTATTCTATTGGGATTTGATTTTGATGCATTTGTTGAATTCGCGTGCTTGAATCTTACCTTATAGGAAAAGAACATGCATTCCTATCTTTACGAAAGAGGGATAGAAGAGATGAATGAGGTTGCTCAATGGATGCTCTAACGGGTGTTCAAATTTCTATTTGGTAGGCGATTGCTAGTTTTTTAATGTGAAGGATTCGATTGCTTATTTGGTTCACTTTTAATATTGGAAATACTCTTTTCGGGGAAGGATTAATGTCTTATAAGCAATTTATTCGGGAGCTTGAAGACGATATCTTGCCTTTGAGACCGAGCGCGAGTCGGTTTAATTAGGTGGTGATTGTGGATGGTTGGAATTCTTTTTGACGAATTGTTTTCTAAAACATAATATTTGCCTCTGTATTGCTTCGGTATCATGTTTGTTTTCTCACCTCCCTGTCTATACCTTCATTTTTTCGCTTCACACTTTATATTCACTTATTTGGAATATCCTCTTTTTCTAGGTATCAAGAATACAAGTCGAGTACATCACAACCCGAAAAAATACGTATTTTGATGCTCACAAGAATGAAGAATGGTGATTGTCGTCTTTTGGAGTTCTTTGGTTCCCTATTTTCTTGTGTTGCCCTTGCCGGGTTTTGATGTGCTATCTGTTTCTGTAAGTTAAAGGACAATTATCATCCTACAAACTTAATTACCGTCATAGAAAGCTGTGTTTTGTTTTCTTTCTATAAATTTGTTGCGAGGGCTTGTAAGTGTTAAAATCCTTTTTACATGAAAGTTCGATGGCTTTTTGAGTTAATGATGTTACAATCCTTTTTACATGATCGTTCGATGGCTTTTTTGAGTTAATGATCTTGTCTATTCTAGGAGGAACGAGGCCACACAGAAATTGGCAAAAGATTTTCAGAATGATTTGTGTCTTTGGAACCTTGGATCTGTGAGGCTTTTTAACTCTTTTCATTTTTCTAGATTGTACCTTCGTATTTGTTTATCGAATAGAGTATTCAGCTGTGCAAATTTTGACAGAGGTACGGCACACGATGCTTCATCATCAAACAAGTCTGGTCAGCCTAATGATCCTAATAAAGATGAAGATGTAGATGATGACAGTAAAATGAGACAACATGGTAGGGTGCCAGCTAAAGAAACCGATCTTTCGGTGCACCTAAGGCTCATCCGGTCGGTTCGATCCTAGAAGAATTCAAATTGATGTTGTACAAGCCCATGAGCTAGTAAGAAAGCTCGACTTAGAAAAAGGTATTGAAGACAATATTTTGTGCCGTGCGATAATGACGAGCAAATAGAGACAAGTCCCATAGTGGGTCTACTTGGCCGGTTATTATTGTACGTGGTTTAAGTTCAACAAAGGGTCTAGAAGGGGTAGAGCTACTTGATACTCTTCAGACATATTTGTGGCGCGTACATGGGGTACATTACTATGGTTTGTCGAAAGCAATGAAGCTAAGGGTCTACGGCACGTTAGAGGGGATAACAAGAAGGGCGATACGGCTAGAAATAGGGGGCTGAATGGGAAATGAAGTTAGACTCGTATTGGCGAGTCGGGCTCAAGGGTCGTGATCCTCTTGAGGTGATGGCAACAAAAGAGATGATAGATGCGGCAACTTGTTGAAGGTTTAAATCCATATGTCCGTAAGATTAGGGATGAAAAGTATGGTGGAAATACGGTTGTGGTGCCAAGGGTTGTGCAAAGCTCTTCCACGCCTATTTGAATTTGTTCGCAAACACTTGAAGTGAAACACACCGACCTTGTAAACGAGCTTACTTCAAAAGTGCGTGAAGATTTGTACTACCGGAATTATATGAGGTAACAAAAGCTTTTATTGGTATTTCATATCAATTTAGCTTCACAACGTGAGAAATTACTCACTTTTCAACTTTGTGTCAGAGATGAAAATGCTCTGGCGGAACCCCGATCATGCAACCATCTTTACCGGTATGGCCGTTTTAGTCTTAGAATATCTTGTTTTTTTTTCTCATTCATCAAGTTTGTCCATTATACACAATGAATTGATGGCCGGCCACACTCTTCTACGTACTAATTCCCGTTTTAACCCCTATTTCGTATGCTCACCTTCTTTTTCCTAAAGGCCACATTTAACATTTTTTCCTTATGATATCTCTTGATTTCTTTTGTAGAAGGAGAAGCCTCTAAGGCATAGATTTGGTTTACTCAGCATGAACAGGTTCATTGCTTTCTCATTCACCTTTCCTTATATATACGTTTACATGTCAACAATAGTAGTTGTTCTCTTTCTCATGTATGTTCTGGACAATTCTCTTTAACTACTTGTTCCTTTTTATTGTTAAATTAGTCTCATGTGGTATCTTTGGATCCTACTACAGATCTGTCTACGCTAATTGCTAAGAGGAAATATGATGAGAGTTTTAGTGTTGCTTAACAAAGATGTGACATTTCTATAGTTTCTTGCTTGTGCTCACAGGTTTGTTATTCATTCTACATGTTTCAACAGCAAATTTGTTTCATTTAAGTAAAACAATTTTTTATCTTAATAATTCTCTCACACTTTCTCATAATACTTAACAGTCACTTTATTCGATACGATATCCAAATGTCTTGATCATAATTTTATTGTTGAATACGAACAAAGTGAAATATACCTTGTCCAAATGCACCCTTAACTTTTGATGCAATTGAATTTGCTTGTTTGCATCTTCTCATTGTGCGGGTGGATTTGATATATATTGATGATGAATCCCTTGCCTCTGAGTCAAGGTGCGTTGCTTCCTCTTTTGCGTCAGTCGGCATGTGACATAGTGAATAATAGTAAGTGAGTCTTATGAATGAGGGGTGTAATGACTGCTGTAAATCAAAGTGAAAAGACTGTTGCAATTTCCTTATTACGTCAATCGTGGGATCCTGTCATATTCACAAAAAAAAAGTTTTTTATGTACTGTCTACCATTTACACATACCTTATATGTCCATGTCATGTTATCTGAATGAATTGCTGAGTTTATGCTCAAGTTATGCACCAAGTTTTATTCTCTATTTTTCTGGTTGTTCTTTGATTCAAGTTATTGGTATCAGTCTCCTTACATAGTCTTTAGATGTTATGAGAATATTTTATTATGTCTTAGTTTTGTATGCTGTCTTTTGAGCTTGTCAGTCTATCTATCTACATATGGTATTTAGACAATGGTTATGTCTATGATCGGTGAGCCCACTTGTTTTGCTTATGTGGTTAGTTGTTTGTTCGATAACACTTCTTATGCTTTATGTGAAAGTCTGACAATGTTGTTTGTGTGTTCAGTCTTTTTATGCTTAGTTATGTTAAGAGTATACCTACTGCATATCTGTTTAATCAACTTTCTAGTGTCCTATTTGTTTGACCTAGATGTGTTCATCCCTAAATATATTAAAGGTGTATTCAAGAATTTGATCTTTGGACAAATGCTTAGAGGAGTGTAGAGATTTTTTAGATTTTGAAAATTATCAAATTGTCATGATTCGAAAAGTGTACTTTTTGAGGAAACATGAAGAATGTTTAAAGTTGGTTGAGGCCATCTGCCGTAATATCCTTTGTGGGTTATTTTTTCAACTAATGTAATTCTTTATGAAGCGAATACAATTTGTAACATATGTTGCTTGTGCTGTGCTTGCTTACTGTTTTTATCATGCTTTTCGGAAATGAATTTTTATATGCACTTATCAATTTTTTGTGTGCATAGTCTTTTGTGAAATGATACTTTTACATGATGTACATGTGTTTTTGGCTGGCGTCAATAAATTCTGTTAACTACTACAAGATAAAAATGACATAATATTTTGTAGGTGACTTTCTATCAATGATATGGTCTGAGGAAGTACATCATCTTGGTGTAATAGAAGACTGGTTTAAGCAGCATTGGTGGATTTGCAGATCTCTTTTGTTACTCATGTCCACCCTCTCTCGTTTTTCTCCTCGATATCCTAAAAACATGTTGGTGAGCATCCTCTTGTTCTTAAGGATACCAATAAAACATTATTCGGTTTGCTTCACAAAAATTAGTAAAATTTTATTCTACTATCCTTGTATTTTTTATTGCTTTGTGGAATGGCCTTGACCCTAGAAATTCAAAAAGTAGTGTCCATTGGCCCACTCTTACAAGATGGCCGACATTTATAGTTGTTAGATATTTGTATTTTGGGGATGTGATATTAGAATTTTTAAATCTCTTGAAACAACTCTACCATTATGTATATTTTGCATACACTACAACGAGATATATTTGAATGTGTTAATTGATATTTTAATATTTGTTCATAATGACAATATGGGTATATATAGAAAGCATGATTTAATGAGGGTGAGATTGTAACATAAAAACAAAATTTATCGTCATTAATGTTGTTTTTGTGACAGTAAACCCGGTCATTATATGTCTTTTGTTGATAATGGCCATAGCTAATTAATGAGTGGGTTTCCATTTATTAATGACGGTAATATCCGTCATTAACGGGTAGAAACTAATATTCTACTACTTAGTTCTAATGAGAGGCAAATCGTATAATAATGAGGAAATTACTCGTCACTAGAAATATTTTTAATGAGAGTCTAATCTCGTCATTAAATCCTCAATATTTTTAATGACGAGGCAGGTTTCTCGTCATTGAAGGCTTTAACTAGAAGGGCGACTATGACGGGGGTATGAGGGGGATTTCTCGTCATTAGAAGTCTTTAATGGCGAGAAAATGGCATATAATGACGGGAATTCCTGTCATTAAAACCTGTTTTTTTTGTAGTGCTTACTACAGTAACGTTAATCCTACCTCTCGGCATACGACAAAAATAGTCCCACCCATCTATATCCATCCTCGTAAATGCCCAGTTGTCAACCTTTCTGAAATTTAAACCTCTCTCAATCAATACCGGTGATTGATTGAAATTACTTATATAAGGGTTGTGAACCGAAACATACATAGGCTCGTAAGGGATTTGATGAAAAAATGGATTTGGAATGACAGAATTTGGTGTATGTGGAGGTGAATAACTGTTTACGGACGAACGATCGGACATTTTAAACTTTTTATAGCAAGAGAATTTAAAGGCAAAGGAAGGGAATGAGCATTTTAGGAATGCTGCATCTGTTTCCTTTTATAGACAAAGCTTGGACTGAAATGGAAATATCCTGAGAAGATCCTGCAGCCTACTACACCGGCGCGTGCCGGACACCAACCGGCGCGTGCCGGTCAAATAGTGCTCAGTCAGAGATATTTCAATTTCTAGCTTGATCCAGGATTTATTTTCGACAATAGATTCTTGCATATTTCTAAAACGTGGGGAAAAGATCTAAAAACATCCGAAAACTACGAAAAAGATAACAACGTAACAACGTGCACTACCCCGAGAGTGCATCAAACGTTTAACGTACAAAACAAACATAACAAAAACTAAGTCAAACCAAAAAGTAGATAGTTATGCAACAAAGAAAATAAATCACTCGTCCTCATCATAGTTAAGATCAATGTCACCAGTAAGGTCGTACTGCGATGACGATGATCCAAATGTAGATTGTAACGAAGTAAAATCAGCTCCTTGCGACCGTGTCGTATGAATACCATAACCGAACTGCTTGTGGATCCGATACGAAGTTCGAAATGATGTCTCGGTCCTCATCGTCGACATAGAAACCGATCCCCGAAGACCAAATGAACCAAATCCTGCCGTCACATCTCGCTACGAAGTCACTCCTCCCATGCCCAAGGATGTCCCCGGTGTACCCGTAAACATACCACCCCGTCCTATGGATGACGGCGTATAGTCCCGATAAATAATAGGTGGCGAAATCGGCAGAATCCAATCTGGCATAGTATATGGGTCAGGCTGACTATAGGGGTGTCTAGCAGATATCTCAGCAAATCTAGGATCAAACTCACTCATAGCATCCCGAAATCCTCTCGACCAACTCTAATGTCCTCAGCCCAATATCTATTCTTCTCACAAGGCTAAAGCTATATTAGCATCAGTTCTAGCCTGAGCTTGAACTAAATGCTGAAACATAGCCTCAACTTGGCTCTGCTGTGGCTGATGTGACTGTCTAGGTGGTCTAGGTACTTGAGTGTGAATAGGAGGTGGAGGTTGTGGTTGCTGACGATTAGGATTATTGTAATTTATTACTCCATTAGGTAAGGCTCTCAGCTTAAGACCAATGGGAGGAATGTAGGGAGACACAGTTCTATCCGAGGGTAATACAGGGACTTCTGCAAGCTCACATAAGGCGAGAAATGAGACTAGGGAACGGGAGACGTCCCCCTCGATAACGAGTCCTTGCAAACTCACAAGCCTTAGAAAAGATCAATTTCCCCGCATTTATAGGAATATCATTAACCATGGCCCAAGCAATAACCACTTCCTCTCGACCAAATGCACAAACATGTGTGGAAGGACATACATTATGGCCTAAGAACTGTTTTATTGCCCGTATGTCCCTAATACAATTCCCATAAGCAAACCTATTTTCTATCCATTCAAAGGTGGGGTCAAAGGCTTGTTGGGCTTCATAAGCTTTGGTTTGTAGAGCCATAGGATGTTCTAAACCCCATACATTATGATAATCCTCCTCTTCTCGGTATATCGCTTAAGCCAAAGAATACATTAATCATAGCGGGGTAAAAAGTAACATTAACACTTCTTAGAGGGATATAGGTCATCTCCTCAACCGTATCGCATCATAAGTAGATAATACCGAATAAAACTCGATACCATAGAAACGTTAATCTTATCTTTCCTATCCATAGCTACATCCAACCATCCTCTATCCTTGAAAATTTCTTTCACTTCTTTCCCAATCTTCGAAAAATCAATCCCTCGTTCTAACCAAACCTTACTTTTACTAAAGTACTCATCATGTGCCCGCTTAGCTTCGCACTAGCGGTTTTCTCAAAGGTTAAACTTTTCTCCCTTTTAGTTAAAGGTCTAGTTTGAACTACCGGTACTACGATTGGTACTTCGGTCTTTTCCTCTTAGGATTACTTCTAGATGATGACGCCATCTACGATAGTGGTATGACAAAACAACAACACAAACAAACAACACCAACAACAAGAACAAACAATTACTTAGGCTATAAAATCAAAATAAATTCAAAATAATTTCAGAAATTTAACTAAAATTTGAAATATATATATATTATTACCTTAAGAAGCTAGAATGAAAAGCTTAGGTCGCCGGAATTAATGGGGGTCGCCGGAATGAGAGAAAAGAGAGCCTTGAGCTTGCCAAGCTTCAATTTTTTCCAATGGGTATCTTCCTTTATGATTAAGTTGAAGAGAGGAAGAGAGATTAACACTTATGTGATGTTTGAGTGAAGAAAATTGATGGAAAATTGTTGATTTTTGAGGAGAAGAGAGGGAGAATTCGGGCTGTTCTTCAATTCGAAATGAGGGTGTGAGAAATGAGGAAAGGGGCGCATTTTTTAGGGTTAAGTGTGTACACACCGGCGCGTGCCGGTAGTGTACCGGCGCGTGCCGGTCACATGGCCCCCAAAAATCGGAATTTTTGTCATTTTTTGTGTAATGAGCTCTAATTATATCACATAAAAATCATTTGATGTTAATCCTATGATTTATGTTATATAATCTAAGTTCAATACTATTTTTCTATATAAAACTTGATAAAATATAAAAACTAATATAATATTGAAATCACATATTTTTGATATAATATACCTACTTTACATGATAAAATAGGTTTATTATAAATTTTTCATAAAAATATTTTCTTTTTAAGTTTAGAAAAATAACTTTAAAAAATACGAAATTTAATTAAAATTTGAAAAATTAAAACACACACTGAAATTCTTAGGATTTTTTGCTAACTCCCTCAATCTCAGATTCTCAAGATTGTTATCATAACGGTCCCTTAACCTTTCTCCCAGGAGTGATGCGTTTGAATTATCTCTTTGTATTCCCTCGGGATTTTCGGATAACCACCTAATCGTTCCCTTCTTAATAACATTCAAACACTCATCCTGGGATATGGTTGTATTTCTTCCACACTGTCCAACATGTTCCATTTTTCCACAGATTCTACACTTCATTAAAAACCTTGCTCTTCTTTTTATTGCACTCCTTGAATTTCCATTACAAAGTTCTCTTTCTCTCGACTTCGATTAGCAATTCCTTATTTAATTTAGAAACTAAGGCTTCTATCTTAAACGCGACATCCTTATTTAGACCTAATCTTAAAAGTAAAATAAAAACTCTTATTCTATCTATGAAAGGCATCCGGTTCTTTTACGTCTATCCGGTAAAAGACGAAACTACTTTAAAATGCATATTAAAAGGTGAAATTAGAAAGATAGTACACCGTAATCGACCGAGTTTAAAATTACGCTTCCTCAATTCGTTGGAGGGTCGATGAGTAATAATACTTCTTCTGGTTGAGGTATCCCTTCAGTTTCCACGAACAATTTCACCCTGTGTCCATTGGCTATAAAAGTTGTTTTTCCATCGCTTAGTTCAACAACGACTCCGGACTTATAGATTTTTGTTACGTCATATGGACTCGTCCATCTAGATTTAAGCTTTCCTGGAAACAACTTCAAACGTGAATTATATAAAAGTACTCGATCACCTACATGGAACTCACGACTATAGATTCTCTTATCGTGAAAAGCTTTCGTGCGTTCCTTGTAGATTCGAGCATTTTCATAAGAATCGAGTCGAAATTCTTCTAGTTACGTTAATCGAAGTAATCTATGATCACCGACGACTTTAGGATCAAAGTTTAGAAATTTAATAGCCCATAAAGCTCGGTGTTCTAATTCAACGGGGAGATGACAAGATTTTCCAAATACTAATTTGTAAGGAGAACGACCAATCGGTGTTTTAAAGGCGTTCGTATGCCCATAATGCATCATCAAGTCTTTCTCGCCGTTTTTACGATTCGAGTCCACTTTGTCTTCTCCACGATTCTTTTAATTTCTCTATTAGACACCTCTACTGTCCACTAGTTTGTGGATGATAGGGTGTTCCAAGTTTATGAGTTACACCATATTTCTCAATTACCTTAGTAAATGGTCGGTTACAAAAATGTGAACCTCTATCACTAATGATAGCCCTCGGAATGCCATAGCGTGTGAATATATTCTTTTTAAGGAACCTTAGCACTACTCGGTATCATTAGTAGGGAGAGCTTCGACTTCTACCCATTTAGAAACATAATCAACCATTACTAGAATAAATCTTTTTCCAAAAGATATAGGGAAAGGTCCCATGAAATCTATGCCCCATACATCAAATAGCTCACATTCTAAAATCGGTTGCATAGGCATTTCATGTTTTTTCGATATATTTCCCCATTTTTGACATGATTCACAAGATTTTGCATATTTATATGCATCTCTATATAGTGTAGGCCAATAGAAACCACATTGTAAAACTTTGAAAGCGAGTTTTCCATCCTCCATGATGACCTCTGCCTCACGATCATGACAAAATGATAATACACTTAATATTTCATTATCGGGAATACATTTCCTAATTATTCCATCGAGCATCTTCGGAAAAGATCCGGTTTATCCCAATAATAAAACTTTAAGTCGTAAAAGAACTTCTTTTCTCGTTGCCAAGTCCAATGAGGTGGGATGTACTTACAGGTAATGTAGTTAACAATATCCCCAAACCACGGCGAATCTTCCTTTGATGGTATTCTAGTTTTTAATAATCGCATGGTTGAAGGAGTATCTATCTTAAACAGTTTCTCATCTGGAAACGAATCCTGAATTTCTTTTCCTTTTCCTTCATCATTATCTATCCTGCTTAGATGATCTGCTACTACATTTTCACTTCCTTTTTTATCCTTAATTTCAATATCGAATTCCTGAAGTAACAGAATCCATCTAAGAAGACGCGGTTTGGCATCTTTCTTACTTAAAAGATACTTCAGAGCTGAATGGTCTGTGTAGATTATTACCTTAGAACCAACAATATATGATCGAAACTTATCTAAGGCAAATATTACGACCAACGCTTCTTTCTCGGTAGTTGCATAATTAAGTGAGCCGCGTTTAATGTGTGAGAAGCATAGTAGATAGCTTTGAGAATTTTGTTATACCGTTGACCTAAAACAGCTCCTACAACTAAATCACTTGCATCACACATAATTTCAAACGGCAAATCCCAATCGGTGCTACTAGTACTTTGGTGCGGTAGTTAATTTCGCTTTTAGGGTCTTAAAGGCTTCCATACATTTATCATCAAAGTTAAAAGGTACTTCTTTTTCTAGCAAATGACTCAGGGGTTTTGCTATTTTTGAGAAATCTGCAATAAACCTTCTATAAAATCCTGCATGTCCAAGAAATCCTCTTAACGTTTTCAAATTAATTGGTGGAGGTAATTTTTCAATTACTTCGACTTTAGCTTTATCAACTTCAATTCCTGCTTCAGAGATTCTATGACCTAGTACAATTTCCTTCAGATACCATCAAATGACATTTTTCCCGAGTTTAGAACCAAGTTGGTATCTTCACAGCGTTGTAAAACACGTTCTAAGTGTGATAAGCATTTATCAAAAGAATCTCCATAAACACTAAAGTCATCCATAAAGATTTCTAAGAATTTCTCGACCATATCAGAAAATATTGCCATCATACATCGCCGAAATGTAGCGAGTGCATTACATAATCCAAACGGCATTCTTTTATAAGCAAAAGTTCCATAGGGACAAGTGAAAGTAGTTTTTTCTCTATCTCCCGCTGCAATGAATATCGTAAATAACCCGAATAACCATCTAAAAAGCGATAATACTTATGTCCACTCAATCTTTCCAACATCGCACGATGAATGGAAGTGGATGATGATCCTTTTTAGTATGATCATTCAGTTTCCGAAAGTCAATACACATTCGATATCCTGTAATTTCCCTTGTCGGAATCCATTCATTTTTATCATTTTCTTTTACCGTGAAACCTCCTTTCTTTGGAACTACTTGAGTTGGACTTACCCATTCACTATCGATATGGGAAAGATTATTCCCATTTCTAATAGCTTAATGACCTCTTTCTTAACGATTGTTTGCAAATTTGGGTTGAGGCGGCGTTGTGGCTGAATACAAGGTTTAGCTTCTTCATTCAAAATAATCTTGTGAACACAAATCTCGGGGCTAATACCTTTGATATACGCCTTGTCCATCCAAAAGCTTTCTTATGTTCTCTTAACATTCTTAGTAATTGATCCTCTTGTTCTTTTGTTAAGGTTGATGAAATGATAATAGGTAACGGATTATCATTTTCAAGAAAAGCATATTTCAAATTCGAAGGAAGTGGTTTCAACTCCAGATTCCTTGGTGGATCTTCTACTGATGGTTTTAAAACTGGTCCTTCCATTTCCAATTTCAAATTTTGATGCCATGGATGTTTAACAAACCCTCCTTTATCTAAATAAAGGATTACTTCTTTCATTTCAGTATCATTTTCATCTTCTTTATAGATAGAAAATGCCAAACATTCTTCTAATTTATTTTCATAATCTTTAAATTTGGCATCCCACATAGTAGAATATTCATCTATAAAAGAACATGATTCTGGTTCTTTATATGGATGGTTTATAGCTTTGAAGATATTGAATGAAACTTTATCCTCATTAACTCTCAGTATTACTTCACCTTTTTGAACATCTATCAAAGTTCTTCCCGTAGCTAGAAATGGTCGACCTAGAATAATTGGCGCGAATATCCTTCTTCCATTTCCATTATTACAAAGTCCACCGGGAAGTAAAATTTATCAATTTTAACCAACACGTCCTCGATTATTCCCTTAGGATGTTTAATTGATCTATCTCGCCATCGAAGGGTCATTTCGGTATTCGTAAGCTCTCCTATTCCTAGTTTCTTATAATCCTCATAAGACATGAGATTGATACTTGCTCTAGATCACACAATACTTTCTTAAACGAAATCCTCCAATTTCACATGGGATAGTGAAACTACCGGGATCTTTAAGTTTAGGAGGTAGTCGATCTTGAAGTATTGCGAGAACATTCTTCATTAAGGCATATATTCTCATATTCTTCTAATCGCTTTTTATTAGATAGGATATCTTTAAGAAACTTTCCATAGGCGGGCATGTTGACTAAAGCTTCTATAACGGGGATATTGACATGAATATGACGAAAAGTGTCAAGGAAACGAGCATATTTCTTATCGCTTTTATCTTTTTAATTTGATCTTTCGGTGGATAAGGCAAAGATTCTAAATCTATAACCTTTGGTTCTGAAGTCATTTTCTCTTTTCCTTTCTCCTTGAATCTTTGAGCATTACTTGATCGCCAAGTTTCATTATCTTGAGATTTTTCCTTTAAAACATCCCCTGTATCAACTTTATCCTTCTCAGTTACTTTTAAATCTTCCTGTTTTTCTCCCTGATTTTCTCTGACATGTTCCTTAAATTGGGTTCTCAGGTCCTTATCCATAGGATCTTTCAGAATTCTAGGGACTTTTACCCATTCTTCACCTTCAATTTCAGGTTCAACATCATTCTGTTTTAAGAATTCTTCGATAATTTCTTCCTCTTCATCAGTAAATTCAAGTTCGTCCTTTTCCTTTACGATATTACCATTTAAATCATTTTCTACCTCATTGTTTCCTGCGTTTTCTGCTCTAGTATCTTCACAATATTTACTACTTCTTGTAATCACAGCATTTACCTCTCTCGGGTTTCTTTCAGTATTACTTGGTAATCCTCCTGGAGGTCTACTGTTGTTACGTTCTCCTTCTCTACTCAAATGATCTTCCATATTCCTTAATGATGCTTCTATAGTTCTCATTCTCGTATCATGTCCACCCATAGACATTTTCAACATAGTCATATCCTTAGAGACTGAACCTATAGAAGTTATCATAGTATCCATATTCTGAGCTTGAGTAGATACTACACCCATCATATTTTCCATTAATTTATCCCATTTATCAACTCCTTCGGGTTGGGTTGAACTTTGGGTGACCGGTATAGTTTGAGTAGTATGTTGTGGATAAGATTTAGGTAACGATTGTAGGTTCGATTTGATGTATTTCCTTGATGAACTTGATTACTATATGGATTCTTATACTTGTGGATATGGCGGTTGTCCTGGCTTATTAGGGTTTTCGGACCATCTAAAAGTTGGGTGCTCTCTTCTAATAGCATTAAAGGAGTTTGAATACGCGTTGTTCAAATTCCTATCTTTTAAAAAACTCACCTCTTCCCTTGAGTATCCTTCGGTTCTTCTATCCCTAATGACACATTATCATGACTTGAGTAGTCATTTGGTATGATAGTTTACGGTTTTACGATCCTACTAGCTTGTAGGTTGTCAAACTTTCTACTCAAATTCTCCAAGTGTGCTAGAACTTCCGTATTCGATGTGCATTCTCCTGCAAATGCTACTTTCCCGGTGCTAGAACCGGTTTCCCACATTCTCGTTATTTTTGGAAATCTTTTCTATAGCATCGTAAACTATTTGGGCTTCACTCATCATTAATGAACCACCACATGCATGATCTACATACGCACGTGAATCTTTCCTTAATTTACGACGGAAAAGTTGGATTTGCATATCTAAGGAATAACCATGATCGGGACAAGATCTTAGCAACTTTTTAAATCTCTCCCACGCATTCCCAAGCGTTTCTTCGGATCCTTGTCTAAAGTTGGCAATTTCGACCTTTAATTCCAAATTTCTACCCGGAGTAAAATACTTGCTTTAAAAACTCGGTTTGAATTTCCTCCCAACTAGTCAATGAATGATGTGGGAGTGACATAAACCAATCTCGTGCTCTTCCTTTTAAAGAAAAAGGAAACATAGACATCCTTGTTAATTCACGATGAGCACCTTGACTTTTGGGTCGTATTGCACAATTCTTCGAAAAGATAGAGATGGTGATGTGGATCCTCATCATCCTCTCCTAGAAATTGGGCTCTTGCGTCAATTAGACCAAAAAGATGAGATTTTATTTCAAAATTATTTGCTCCTTCATTGGGTAAACGAACCGGATTATTAGTCCGGTTTATTCTTAAGGTCGATCACAAATAGGTCTCGGATTTGGTGGGTTATTATTACGATTGTTCGGTTCCGATTTTGATTATTTCTATTCGGTTATTTGGTATTGGTAGATCTGATTAAGATTTTGGCCATGCCCTGAGCATGATCTAGCTCTTGTTCGGTGTTTCATCACTTTGTTTTCGGCCATTTTCGTATTTTGATTTGATGATGATTCTCCGTCGGGATTTCACGACCGTATGACCTTGTTTCCTTTCTCGCTCTTAACTTGCCTTTCGTAAGTATCTATGTCGGGCTTATAAGGAGTAAGTGGGGCCTTACTCTTTACGGTCATCAACTAACGAAAACCGAAAATAGTTGAAATCGACAAAAGTAAAGATTGGTAACTTACTTATTAGGTAAGTACCAACGAAAAAGAAAATAGAAATGGGGTAAGAAGAGTGTTGACTTATCCTCGAGACTTTTGAGTTAATATAAGTAGAAATCATTCGAACACAATGAATTAGCGTCGTTCCCCGGCAACGGCGCCAAAAAGCGACGGACCTTTTCTATGCTATCAATCCTCACCGGCGTGTACCGGGTCAAATTGTAGTGATAGAGTGATGAGTCGGTGTCGATCCTCGGGGAAAACTTGGTAATTCACCGTGTGATTAAACACCGAGAAACTATTATTATCTCAATCTAAGTCGCAATTTTATCATCCAACCAAACTCTAAACTAACAAAGCATAAAACTAAAACGAGATATATATAAGTATATAAATATATATATATATCAATACATATATATATAGATATAAATATATATAGGTACCAAAACAATATCTAGGGGAGGGAGATAGATATTATAATTTAGAGACTAGCCAAGAATATGTTATTGAATCATTATATCTTTTTAGTGAAAATTAGATGTGCTCGATCATTATTTTAAGTTAAATCAATTATACGGAACGGTGCACTCCTAAACTAAACAATTCATCCTCACACGAGCATCTGAAATTGTCATATGTCCAATCATTTGTCCAAGGTCATTCTCAAGCATGGGTCACTCCCGTTTTGTCATTCGGCCAATTTTAAGGGATGTCAATTAAACAAACGAATTAAACGTAATAATCTCTCGAGTACATATTTCAATAAGAGTTTGTTTCTCCCGAAACAAATCTACCCCCGGTTTAGGAAATCGGATTCCGTTGTCACGTTTTCACTCGGCCAATTTTACCCTCCGGTCTTTCTATTAACGAGTTCATAACCTAACTACGAGGCGTCAATTCATAATCAGATTACGAATTCTTTCATATCAAGTAGCTAATTCAATACGAATATAGAAAGAGATTCAGTATAACCGATTTTTATCCAATTTTAGTATAGTCATCATCCATTTCCCTAAAAAGATAATACTAATCCAATTTCATATCTTGGCTAGATACTAAGTTTAGCCTAACAACATAATAACTAAAATATAGATACTATAATTAATACATAAACATAAATACATTAGAAAAGTTACCAGGTTACAATTGAAGCATTCAGAGTTGTATCATCCGGAAATAGCAACTCCTTGACATCAATGAGCCTTGATACATCCTCTAAGCATTATAACGAGACTTTATACTACAGCATTATTCCGGCAGAGTGCCGTTTACAGCTTTTATTTAACGAAAAACAACAAAACGAAACTATAGAGATATATAGAAGAGAGATATATGCATTGGTACACTTCAAAATGGTTGCAATTGAGGGGTATTTATAGAGTGTACCATAAGGCCGGCGCGTGCCGGACCACCACCGGCGCGTGCCGGCTACACGATATATATTCCCTTGTCGAGAGATTTGTGGGCCCGGTTTCGGAGATTTTTCTCGCAATATTCGGCCTTCTCGGCGCGTGCCGGACATACAACATATCTGATGTTCGTAAAAACCTATCTCGAGCTGTAGACCTCAGATTGACATGATTTGATATTCGTTGGAAAGCTCTTTTGAAGGCCTACAACTTTCATCAAGGACTTTTTCTCTGAAAATGCCTCTAAGTTAGATCAAATGTCCGTTGAAGATGAGTTACGGTAGAAACATTAAGGACAGTTGATCTGTTCAAAGTTGTTAGATTTTGGCATAATCTTTTATCCCACAAAAACTCATGATTTATACTTCAAAGTATGTCATATTTTGGAATCTCGGTACACATTTGATTCTGCAACAAACTCAACGAAACACCAAACGTAAATCTGACAAAAAACCATCATTTTTATCGTTTTTATAACTTATGCATCTAATTATAACTAACTATGATTTTTATAAGTTTTCGATGCATTTATATGAAATTATACTAAAATATCATAAATATAATAATAAAAAGTCTTATAATATGATCATATATTTTTCATACATCAGAAGGCAAGTAAGGTAATAAGCTTAATAAACATTTTCTTTTAATTATATCCGGTATGGTTAAACATTTTGTTATTGTTAATTCTAATGAAATATACATTGTTTGCAGAGCCGTGTTATAGGATATCTGGTTGCAAGGGAAGTTGATAGGGAGCCGTGTTATAGGATACCAATTGCACGGCCACCTCCTAGACGTCCATCTACTACACAGCAGCCACGCTCTACTACACAATAGTCAGCCTCTACTTCACATCCCTCTACTTCACAACAGTCAACCCCTTTACCTCCTCATTCACGACGTGTGCCGCACAGTTCATACACTGAGATGCTACAGGTTGAAGAAGATGAATCTGATGAAGAAGATGGGCTTTATAGGGCTGTGAAGAGAAGGATAGATAATGGGCTGAATGACGGAAATTCGCCGGCAGAATGACGAGAACCGGCAAGTAATTCGAGAGGTTATACAGCAGCAGAATGAGCATGGGGCGATACTTCTTGAACTTAAGGGGTTGATGCAAACGCTGTCATCCAGAGATCAAGTAAAAAATTATTTCATTGTCAATTTCTTTATGCGATAAATTTAGTTGTATGTATTATGATACTAACCGGGCAACATCTTTTCAGTCTACCCCTCATCGGCCTCCACCTCCTCCACCTCCTCCACATGATACTGACCGGGTCACATCTTCTCAGTTTGCCTCTGATCGGTCTACACAGGGTCATCATACTGATCAGTCTACACTTGGTCAGCATACTCATCAGCCTCCACCTGGTCAGCATACGCATCCGCATACTCATCCATCGCCTACCCCGTCCGACGACCCGATGATGATGTTTGGGTATGATAAGATTCTTGAAGGAATTTCCCAACCCGGGCAAGAGGGAGTGCAGCTGGAGGGAGTTCAGAAGGAGGGAGTCGAGAAGGATTTCGTCGACGATTTATTCGTGGAGGATCCTTATATGGAGGCTACGTTTGATTCGGGTAAGCATTATGTTATTTATATCTAATTATTGTTTAGTAGGTTTATTTATATTGAATTTTGTATTATTAACATAGATATTGTTTGTTATCGTGAATTGATGAGAGTGCCTATTTTGATGCAGATATTGGCGATGCTACTACCGAGGCTACGACCCCTCCCCCTCCTCCTCCCGAGGCTATGCCCCCCCCTCCCCCTCCCCCTCCCGAGGCTACGACCAGCCAGGCATCGGTTGTGGAGCCTGAGATGGATTATAGTAAGTTATTTGATTTTTAATTTCGAAACTATAAATTATGTTGTGAAAAACTATCTAACTTGATCATGTATTGAAATTTGTTTAGCTGGTGGTCCAAGTTTTGTACAATTGGGTAAAAACGAAAGGCGGATGATGCAATTGATAGAAGATTGACGACCCGTCAGACTACTAGCCGACCACGGTATTTAACTGATGGGTTGCACCTAGTCAGTCTGCCCGGTGATAACGTTGTGAGATGGACACTGTTGAAAAAGTTTCCGGACGAGCTGGAAAACAATTTCAAAACGGGGTACAACAAGAACATCCGCCCTCAATTGAGATTCCCACGGGTTCCGCAGCTGGTTTCCGCCTTACAGAACCGATGGGCAAGGCGTGGTTCACACGTCTCCACGAGCCTCTTAAAGATTTAGACCGAGAAGTATATTCTTGTGACTTCATTTTCATATTTCTGAAATTTCCATATTTTTGATTTCATTATCTCTAACTTATTTTTGCATGCGTACATCATGTCGATGCGTATCTGGACCTGATACAGGGGCAAATGGAAGCACATCCAGAATGCTTTCAACCGCATACGGCCATTGCATACTCTGATTTAGCCACCTTTTGCGGCCAAGGTCATGTAGATCAGGGAAAGCCGCCAGACACAATGGACATTCCAGACTTTGTGTATCAGTACGTCAAGCAATGGGATGAAAACTCCGTGATATACATTCCCTGGTCCATTAGTCATGCTCACTGTGCAGCTGTCCAAGTGTCTATTCCTGATTGGAAGATTAGGGTGTGGGATTGTCTGTCGGGGATGCAGTATAAGGCTGATGTGAAGAGCAACATCAAAGCATGAGGTGTTTCGTTTAGAAGAGTGTTGGAGACAGATGCTCGTCTACGTCAACTCCCACAAATGGTTGATCCAGAGAAGCCTCTTTTTGACGTCAGAGTAGTAAAACCTGAATTCGTACCACAAATGCCAATTCCGTAAGTGTTATAAACTTCAAACTATTTATTATATTATACAGTTTACACTATTCTTACACTATTCATATTATACGGGAGTGACTGTGGGGTATACACGGTCAAGTTCATTGAGCATTTGATGCACAACGAAAGGTTTACTCTGATCCATCATGACAATATGTCGTTGCTAAGAAAGAAACTTTGTGTGCAGCTATTTAATCAAATAGTAGATATATAGGTATTTTCGTGTATGTTGTTTTGACAAACTTTGTGTTGGTATTTTTGGTGTATGTTATTTTTGGTATTTTGTTGTATGTTGGTAGCCATTTATATTTTGGGTGTATGTTGTTTTGGTGTTTTGATGAGTATTCAATCTGTTTAAAAAACAACTCAAATTCAAGTCATTATTTACACCATCTCTGTATCGAATTATATAACAACTTAAAATGTAACATTCATTGTGAATTTCTCTACGTCCAAACGTAGATAATATACGTCCAAACGTAGGAAATGCAACATTCTCTATGTCGGAACGTAGAGAACCTAGTCCAAATGTATGGATGCAACATTCTCTACGTCCAAACGTAGGGAATGCAACATTCTCTACGTCCAAACGTAGGGAATGCAAGTACTAGTGTTGGAAGTGGTACATGACAATTATTGTTGTTGTACAAGTACTTGTTCAATATACACCACATGAACGAGCCATTTCTCTCATTTCTTCAAACTCTTTTAAGTTCATCTGAATTTTCTAACCACTTCATCTTTCAAGTCCATTTCTTCATCATTCAAGTTGTCAATTTAAACTAACCACTTCTTCACCTTTCAATTTAAAATCTACACTAAAGCAAATGGATAATGATCGTTTCTTTAAAGTTCTTGATGGCGGTTTCGCAACAAGTTTGGTATGTCATTATTAATAAACTTACATTTATATCACTTGTATTATGATTGAACAAACGTGATATGTTTCTTTTTTCATAGACACTACCTCCAGCATACGTTAATAGGTTGAACGACACGCTGAGGAACCTAGATAGGGCCGTTCTCAAAAGCCGATTAGGGACATGGGAAGTGAGGATAGGAGCCACCGACAATAGAATTCTTCGTTTCTTTGGGGAAGGTTCGGAGGAGTATGTGGCGGCTCATTACTTGAATGAGAGGGAGTTTATAGTGTTTGAACACATGGGGGGTTTCACTTTCGACACTATTGTGATGGATCACACTTATTGTGAGAAGACTTTTTCTGAGTCCGAGAGTGAAGAAGATGATGCAGGTGCAGGTAACCAAAATCTCCATTTTCAGACGACGCTGCCAAACTGGGTATTTTCACATGGTTGTTATTATGTGGTGATATATTTAAAATATTTTTAGTTGTTTTCTTGTTTGATCTTTTTTCCCCATTTTGAAACAGTATTTAAATTTGTTTGTGATTTGTAGAATATTCCAAAGGCATTTGCTAGAACAAATGGCATGTTGCGAAACAAGACCGTGGAACTGCAAATTGCCACAGGGGAATCATGGCCTGCTAGAATTGTCTATATGGTAAATCAAAATTTTCGTTTAAGCGGGTTGAATGATTTCATTACGGACAATGACCTAAATACGGGAGATGAATGCAACTTTGAAGTCATTGATCAACCTATAGAAAATCACGTCGTGTTTAATGTGGTGATTACTAAATATTGATGATCATTTATTTAGGCGTCATCCTATCGTATTTAATGATCACCCTTAGTTTATTTAAGCGTCATCTTATTGTTATCTCAATGTATCATTACTCTTTGTTTTTATGTTTGTAAGCCCTGTATGTAAGCCAACGTATCATTACTCTTTTTTTGTGTGTGTAAGCCCCGTAATAATTACTGTTAGTTTTACAGAGGTAGTGTAATACAAGACAAACTTGATTCCGATTAATAACTGAATACAATCATTACTACAATCCATTAATAAAATACTACAATCCATTAATACGTTACACAATAACGATCCATTCTAATATCACCATAACAAAAACAATGACTTCCTACCGGTATTGCGTGCAACTGGCTCTGTTATGTCCTCGATGTTTGCAGTCACTACATACATTCTGATGGCCTGGACGTTCCCATTCAGAAGGGATTCTAGTGGTATTAATTCTACCTCTTCTTTGAGCTCCACTGGCATCAGGCGCATATCTCATATTAGGCACTCCAACTTTCATGTTTCTTACCGCCTCCGGAACATCCCAATCCTCACTGTTAGGAACTGGATATATGCTACCCATGTAAATATCCTTGAAACATTCAGCTCTATAATACCGTGAACAGAGTTCCGGTGGACTAATTCTACGTGTTGCTGCGGCTGTTATAGCATGCGTACATGGTATTTCCATTTTCTCAAAATAACCATAATAACACTTCCTCTCTCATAGATTTACCACCCCATGAAGCAAGTTATTTCCATGAACCTCAAATTCATCGGGGTTAATAGGATTAACCCTGAACTTCCTTCTAGTAGTAATATTCGAAGCCACTATTGTATCGATCTCCGTTGCTAACACAGTCGCACAATCAAGCGCCTTCTGTCGTCTATCATTATACCATCTCTGAAGTGTAGCTCAAATGAATTCCAAGAGGCTAGGAACAGGCCAACGACGAGCTCTTCTAATCGCACAGTTGAAACTTTCAGCGTAATTGCTTGTCATTAAGGCATATCTTTTCCCAGGAAATTTGGCACGCGCCCACCGTTCAACACCTATTTCTTCTAGTTTTAGATATGCGCCAAGACATTGTGCCTTGATTAGGGCGTACTTTCAGAGAAATTCGGCCTCCGAGAATGCATAGGCTGTTTGATAGAATGTGTCTTCACAAAAACCGTAATCCTTCCATTTTTTTGTTAGATTGCCCTTTAAATGATGATAGCAAACACCGTGATATGCATTGGGAAATACCGGACCAACCGCATTTCTAATAGCCTTGTGTCTGTCAGATATAAAGCTCAAATTTTCAGCATGGATACCTCCAATGGCCACCCTCAATTGTCTCATGAAATACCCCCATGAATCATTGCATTCTTTTTCAGAAATACCGAAGGCTACAGGGAATAGGTGGTCACCGGCATCTACAGCAATAGCAATAAATAGTTTCCCTGAGAAACGGGTTTTCAGATGAGTGGCGTCCACACATAAAATAGGTCGACAATACTTGAACCCACGACGACTTGCTCCCAAAGCCATGAAACAACTACCGAACCTTCTTATCAAGCTGAAAGTCAACATAGGTCCCTTCATTGGCTTCACGCACCATCCATAGGTACGAGGGTATCGCATTGTAAACACTCCGTCGGTGAACCTCTAACCAGCATTCTCATCATCTCGTGAGCTCGGTATGCTTGGTCATAAGTCAACTGTACATTGTAAGTTGTGAGCATGTCCTCCATAATATGTCTGGGTTTATACTCATTGCCGAGTTCTTCCATTTTCTGACTTAGCAGACTCGTAATAACAATAGGTGTTGCTTGTCGATTGTCATTATCCGCATTCTGAGAGGCACAAGTATGCACATCATTCAACGTTGTGATCTCAAATGTATGTGAGACATTTGTATTCGTATTCACTCTTTTCGCCCTTACATGCCATTTGCATGTATCGTTTAGACATGTGTAATACAATCAACGTGTGTCCGACCTACCCAAGCTCATCTGAAAATTATTGGCAACCGCATACGATTTTATTTTCAAATTAAAATCTTCTTTCAAATCATATTTCTTCCCAATGAACAATTCGTTCACGTCATTCATATGTAACGTACCGGTAGATAGACACTGCGGTAAAGCATCATCTTCAAATGTGGGAATCCTCTATGAATAATCTTCTCGGACACTTACCCTAGCATTGGCACCCTAATTATTGTTGTCATCCCTGCCCGTTTGATCGGTTTGAATATGAGGTGCAAACGGAGAAGCCAAAAAACTAGTGACTGATCCACCAAACAAATTATATGGCTGTTGGATAGGTTGAGCACGACTACTTGAAGGTTGGTTAGGAGGATACTGAAACGGACTATGTGATTGGTTATTTATAACATTATAACTTGGAGGACCAAATTCAAACGGAGCAGTGTATTCACCAACCATTTCAACATGAACATGACTACTTGAAGGTTGATTTGAAAGATTATGACTTGGTCTGACTGGTTGATACTGAAACTGTTGGTCCGAAGCTTCACCAAGCCTTTGTGTAGAAATGTTTTCAAACCCACTACATCCATACTGTTGCTCGAATGGATTAAATTTTGTATCTGTATCAAGTTCTTGTACCGGAGAAGGGAAATTACCAAGACTATAATCCGAATTATTGTTATCATCCGGGGCATTGCAATCTTGATTTAAATCAATGCCATCATCCTCAAATATCGGTTCATTGTTTGCCTCCACTGGTGTAGCATTCACGCAAAAAATTACATTTTTACTGTCAGAGGCCGCTTCGATGTAACCATTTAGTGTCTCGTCGTCTAAGATATCATCAGGTGGTATATTCCCCACACTACCATAAGTAAACAAAGCTTTTACGCCGAGCTTTGAATCAGACCGATCAATACCAAGCCTCACATGCAATTTATCCAACAACACATTCAATCTTATGTTCTTTCGGACAAATAATGAGAACATCGATCCATTTACATGATTCCACCGGTTATAGAGAGGATCGTACGTAAATTCTCCGTTGAACGAGACAACAATCATAGTGTTGCGATTATCTATTTTTTTTTAAAAACAATTCAAGTCATTATTAAATCATTCAATATCAACTTAGATAACAACTTAAAATGCATTATAGACATTCAATTTAGTAATTCAAAACCCTACCTAAGCAAATTTATCACAAATAGAAAACAAAACATACTTACACTAAACCCTACTAATTAAACCCCAACAAGGAAACAAAGACTATTTTCCCCTTTTAAAGAAGTTTCAAACAAGGAAACAAAGACTTTTAACACTTAAAACTCTTTCACTCTAAGTTTAAGTGTGATCAATATTTCGAATAACAATGGTCTCTGAAACAGAGCCATTTTCAGTACCATTTTGGGTAGGAACAACACCTTTATGCACGATCAAACCATCAATATGGACAATTACATTACTACCAACAACAAATTTCCCAACTTCTCAAAACTACAATACCAAATCAACAATACCAAAGTTTACTACAATCGAACAATACCAAAGACTTAAACACACTACTTAGATGTATAAACATTACATAAACAACCTACTTAAAACACATATTTCGGTTAAATACATATCATTACTACAATATAAATAACATAATCACTACTTAAAACACACATTTCGATAAATACATATCATTACTACAATATAAATAACATAATCACTACTTAAAACACACATTTCGGTTAAATACATATCATTACTTACACTAAACCCTAGTAATTAAACCCTAAACAATAACACTAAGAAAAGACTTAAACACACTACTTAAATGTATAAACATTACATAAACAACCTACTAAAAACACACATTTCGTTTAAGTACATTTCATTACTAGCATAAATAACATAATCACATTGAGCACTTGAATTAAGACAAATTACATAGCAAAAACTTACCCATTTGAGCACTTGAATGATGAAGAAATGGACTTGAAAGATGAAGAAGTGGTTAAAAAATTTATATTAACATGAAAGACTCTGAAGGACTGAGAAAAATAGCCCGTTAATGTGGTGTATATTGAACAAGTATCTTACAACAACATTAATTGCCATCTACTACTTCCAAACGTAGATAATAGCTATTTAATCGTAGAAACAATACGTTTAAACGTAGAGAAATGCGTTCTAACCTACGTTTAAACGTAGAGAAATACACATTTATTGTAACTTCCTAATTTATTGAAATACCCTACGTTTAAACGTAGGTTCCTTACGTTTAAACGTAAGGATCATTACGTTTAAACATAAGGAACCTACGTTTATAGCTATGAGGTTGTGTCAGAAAGATATGTGAATTCCTTACGTTTAAACGTAAGGATCCTTACGTTTACCTGAATTTCCATGTCAGAAAAGACCCGACCTGATTTTCAAGTGCCAGGACTGACACAACCTCATTTTCCGATTTCTGGATGGTGAAATCAAAAAGCACGAGCAGGTCTAGGTTTGCTGTTGGGGAGAGCGGGAATAATATAAAATATGAGAATATTTTGGTGGAATATTCTTTTGAGCCTACCGGAATCGGTAAGTTAACTTTTTTTGAAAACCTCAAAGGAGTTAACAGTATATTTTTAAACTACGAGGAGACAAAGACTTTAATTAAAAACCATAAGGAGGTAAACGTGTTTTCCCCTTAAAAACTCCGATTATTTATTTATTGGGTACATATTCTGCATTTTTTCCATGGTCGTTCTCCCATTTTTTTTCCTCTTACAAAGACAATAAACTAAACTATTTAATAACACTAGCCTAAAAGAATGAATACCGCATTGATTTGAGAAGAATGTGCGGCATTTCACTTTCAACTCATTTATATAATCAAATTATAGTTTTGTTATTTCCCTTTCTTTATTATTATTATTATTATTATTATTATTATTATTATTATTATTATTATTATTATTATTATTATTATTATGTTTTTGATAGAGCCATAATTTCAAATGGCTCATAAATTTTCTTCCGTAAGAAAAACAAACATTCTTCCACAGCCATTTAATGATATGAGCCCTTTATCTACAAGTTAAATTGTACTCCATCCGTCCCGTAATATAAACCCTTTAATTTTTTTTGTGATGACCTAAAATATAAATCATTTTCATATCCCGAATCAATATTAAATGCATTGATTTTACTTTCACATCAAACAATGCAATACTATAGGTCAGTCTAAAAAACCAATACAATATTTTATCTTAAAATTTTAAAAAGCAACTCATTTATTAACTTTCTTAAACTGTATGTAAAATATATATGGACTTATATTACGGGACGGAGGGAAGTAGTGTGTAGAAAATTTGATTAGGGTAGGTGATTTCATACCCTCCAAATGTTCAAAGCAACAAATCAGTGACCATTTCATCAAACTAAGAGAAGTCAAAAGATCCTCCCCAATGTCTACAACTTGTTCAGTTTCAAAATTGGGGAGAGTCTCTTCTAAAGGACGGTGAATCCCAAAATGGGGTGAAACAGGACTCAACGTTGTTCGATACCATGCAAGGAATACAATCCCATAAGTCGTGCTACAAACCCCGGCCGGGAGCCTTTGTTCCATAGGTTTCACCATTACATAAAGGCAACTCATTGCTCAAATTCTCTCTCTGTCTTATACCTGAACCTGAACCTGAACCTGAACCGTACCCGTTTTCATGGACCTGCTGAAACTGCGAAAATGTAGAATCGTTGACATTTCCATTTTCTTGTGTGGAAATGGACATTTTCTCAGATAATTCGGATTTGCTAGAGAATAGCTTCTTCCTAGCTTGACCTAACATTCCAATCAAACAGCTTAAGAAAGCTTTTCCCTTGGAACTTCGTTTCTCAAAATCCATTTCTTCATCTATGCCCTATGGCATTAGAAACACTCAATTCTCCACTATACAAAGTCAAGTCAGATGGCATTCAACATTCAAATTTTCAAGATCCCAAAAAGCTGTTATCGTAGATCCTTGGAAAAGCTATTAAAGAAAGATCCGGTGAAATGTTCTGTTATTGTTATTTCCCTTTCTAACCCCCAACCAACTTCATTTACAAAAGCAAATTCAATTGCGTTTTATAATCGAACCACTCATGTCCGAACAAATCAAATTAAAAATATTCGTATTTCACGTATTAATTTCAATTTTTTTTTTTTTTAAAAAACCCACAGTTTTTTCGGTGTGCCAAAAATTAGTCACCTTGGTTCTTAAAATAAAAAAAAAATCGATAGTTTGACATCCACATACCAAGAATAATTAAAGTGTAATGGGTATCTAAGATGCAGGACTTAGCAGATGGATAATAAAATTGCAATTTAAGCGAAGCATGTTCTCCAACAAGAAAATAATCCCCTCGAAAAAAACAAGCAAAAAAAAAAAAACAGAAAAAAAAAAAAAAAAAAACAATGTTCATTGCTTCTGATGCCTCAGGCAGAAAGATTTCAACCTCTGAAGGCCCTCATCAAGATAGGATGGTTCGACAGAAAAAGTTATTCGAATCCAATGCCTCAGTCCTAGAGTGACCCCTGTAAGAAAAGAAAAAGAAAAAAAAAAAAAAAAAAAGTGTTTGTCAATGGTGTCTATAAATGTGTGATTACACAGACATTTCAATAGGTTGATCATTTTACCAGGTAAAACAATCAGAGATTCCTCCTTGGCCAGTTTGACACAGAAGTCCAAATCATCTTCAATGCCATCAAGCAACGATACATCCAATTTTGCCATGATATACATAGCTCCTTCGGGCTTGCTTGGGCAATTGATGCAAGGGATCTCTTTTATCTTCTCACATGACACGTCAGCACCTTCTCTAAGCAAACCAACAATTTTTTTGAAGAAATCCTTCTTTGTATCTTGAAGGATGTTGGGAAGGGCACCCTGCAAGTTCAATCAACACCGTTAGCGTGCACTAGGCATTGTCCTTGCTTCAAGAGAAATGGCATATACAAAAATTGAACTATGCACCTATCAACATCAATATCAACTACTTTGGGCTTTGATTCACCTTTGCCTAGAAACGAATACACCCCCTATCATTTTATATTGGCGCCGTTGTATGTACATGTTCTGGGCGCCTCGAGAGGTCCAACCCAAAGTTCAACAAGATATACTCTGATGAAGGTTGGGGAAACCTTTAAATATGTGAAGGGTGTTTCGATGGAGATGGAAACCCTTCGAGGGTGTTTTTAGGAGGCAGATGTGCCGCTAGGGATGCCAACGTATCCTTGGTGATCAAGCCGCCGTAATTCTTCCTTATTTTGGGTGTTAGGCAGCGTACCTCCGAAGAGTGGTACTTGATCACTTGTATAGGTGTTAAAGAGTGAGGATGTAGTTATGGAGTGATAGGATCGGTGTTAAACATTTAAAAAAAGCAAGCATTCCGGTGCTACAGCCGAGAATGCACAATGTAATAATAAAGCAAGACTTGTCGAATCGACACAAGTTTTTTTTTTTTTTACCTGAATGAAGGTTGCAGGGTCTGTCGATATATTAAGAAACCCAATGATGGAGTCAACAACCTGTGCCAAGAGAAAATAAACACAGAAATGAAAAACCTCCTTCTATCGAAAAGTGATTAGAATAGGAAGACAGGAGGCAAATAAAAGAAATGAAAACCTTTTATCAACCACACCATGTAACTGGCAATGTTTATCAAAAGAGTTATACCACCTAAAAAAATTTGGAAAAACTTATCGAAGAAAATATGAACTAAAACACCAACAGATCCCACAGAACATCCATCTTGGATGATAATTGTCGACGTGCACCGTTTTTTAATGTATAAAATCAAAATGAGAGCTACGAATCCACATCATTATGTAAAATAAACCACCACAAACTCTTAACGAAATAGCAACAGTAATGCTTCCTGATTGATTATATCATGTTGAAAAATCCAAGACAGCGAAAATCATATAAAGTAGTTTTCTTTTTAAGACTTAAGAGAAATGGCTGTCCAGAAAAGGCATGTAAACAGCCTTATACAAAGGCATATATAAAGGCCGAGGACACATAACGCATTCAAAAGCTTTGCTCTGATAATACCGGTGTGAAATTTTGAATAACCATCTCATCCAGATATAATAATACAAGAAAACTAAAAGCCCAAAATCATTTGGCATCCAAATTTAGAACTCAAACAAATCAAGTTTCAAAAAGGAAGTACCCCTTGTGTCTTGAGAATTCCATTAGGATCATTAATGACAAGCCAACCAATCCTCCAGCCGGGTACGATCCACCTTTTCGATATCGACCCCAGTGTAACAACAGGAGCAATCGATCCAAACGTTCCCATGGGCACAAAGGGTTTACTCCCAAATGTAAGATGGGCATAAACTTCATCAGCAATCACTAAGATTCCCAGCTTCCGGGCAGTTTCAGCTACCTAGAATTAATAAAGACCAACGAATATGAAATAGAGCAAATATAGTGATAAAGAACAACAACAGAAAGCAATCTTACACCTGCTTCAAATGCTGATAAGTGTAGACATTTCCGCATGGATTTCCAGGATTAAGAATGACCATAGCAACCGTGTTTTCATCTGCCAAAGCTTCAACGGCATCAAGATCAGCTTCCCAATGCTTTTCTGGAAGAAGATCGAAATGACGACATTCAAGGTGATGAAACGTTGCACAAGCTTCATAATAAGGATATCCAGGTCTTGGGAGTAGAATATTAGCATTTGGACAAGCAAGGACAGTTATGATGACATCAATTGCTTGAGTACAGCCGCCGGTTAAGAAAACGTCATCCGGTGACAACTGATACGGGATATCTTTTGAAAGGAACTCTGCTACTGCCCTGTTTAACATAAGAGAAAACAAAGGTCCGTTTTGCAAAATAAGAGAAACAAAATTACTTGTTCAGATTAAAAATATTGAATTACTTTGTATGCAAACGCACATTTTCCCCGGATTACATTACGAGTTAGTCTCAATCTCGCACAAGATAAGCAGAAATAAAGCCAAATTCACATACAGTTCCACTAAATTAGTAAATGATCATCAACCAAATGGCTTGTGCAACTGTATGTAACGCCCCCAGACCCCGGGCCTGGTAACGCCAAATGAGTCATAAATAGTCCGGTCAACTGTTTAGACCGTCGTAACGCCCCCAGACCCCGGGCCTGGTAACGTCAAATGAGTCATAAATAGTCCGGTCAACTGTTTAGACCGTCGTCGTGGCTTAGTCTAAAAGGGCTAACCCGAGTTAACAAGACCTTTTATATGAGGGTGAGTATTCACCTACTTTACTGGGACTTTACAATGTAAAAGTATTCTCAGTGAATGAAATAAACATACTCAAGGAGCTAATATCATTCTCTGCAGGAATAACTATAAAAGCCCCCAACTGCAAGCCTAGTCACTGCAGAACAAGCATGCAGAACCACTTTTGTATTTTGCTATAATTTGACATCATTGATCATTTCTCGGTCCATATCATCAATAGATAATTTCTCTTAGATCAATGCGGCTTCACACACAAGACACTTTTTCGATTATTGAAACCACAGAAAAAATGAGGTGAGGTGGGAAACTGGGAATTGGAAAACTTACTTTCGAGCAGGAAGGATACCAACGGTGGGGGAATAACCATTGAAGTTAGCAGAATAAAGGGAATCTGAAATGGCTTTTTCAGCATCAGGAGTTGTCCGAAATGAGGGAAAAGGGGAGGGATCCCCATGGCCAAGAGGAATGGTGGGCTTGCTGCTGGTGTCATTTGGATCTATATTTGCCATTAGCATGTTAAGCACACCTCTCACAGTTATAGCGGACGACTTCAATAGCAGCTCGTTCGGTTTGAAACCCCATTTTTTGGACCCGTTTTCCAACTCCATTCCGAATTCAGTCGGCTGCCTATCTCGCATTTTACTCGAAATGGACTGAGCAGGATGATGATTCTGGCTGCTGAGAACCGGGAGAGATTCTTTTGTCATTTTCGCATCTTTAAAAAAGCAAAAACAACAAAAACAAACCAAAAAAGATATTGCCTGACGCTTTCACGTGGGAAGCGAGCTTATTATCCCTCTTCTATTAGGGTCGTTTTACTGTAGAGGCTATACAGTAGGGAAGCTAACTGCGTGGCGCGGGATGCGGGCCATAAAGTTTCGAGGTGGAATACACAAGCCGTGTGTGGAAATTGTGTGGTCGAGATCTTTGCGCGTAGACGATTCCCTAAGTAGAAGTCCCTGGGTTTATGATCGTGCGCGTCATCGGTTATAAACCTTTTCGTTTATAAACCTTTTCTTTTCCACTCATAAACCTTTTATCATGCCACGTTATCACTCTATAAATGATCCACGTCACGCTTTCTTCAAAGCTAAGAGTATCTCCAATCATGGAGCTGTTAAAAGGTTTATTACTGTGCGACGTCACACAAGTCATAAACCTTTTCTCTATAAAATTTTTCTCTACAATACATAATCCTTTTAAAAAGCTTTATAGCACGGACCTACTGCACATAAATATTTTTTCTACTACACACAAAACTAATAAAAAAATAAAAAATAAAGCTTTTGCAGCTTTATTCAAGGATGAACCGTGACGATACCGGGTTTCACTCCCTCCACGTGTCGTCTATCGATTGGTCATAAAACAGTATTACGGATGAAACACCAAGGCATTCATGTCGATGCCCAGGCTCGAGGCTAAGGCCATCTAGTAGACGCCAGGCTACGACGATCGACCATCGAGCAGTGTGAGACGACAAGTCCATAAAGACATAGTCCACACCAGCTAGCAGTGTAGGACAACGAGTCTAGAGTCGATCACCGCAGGTCGGAAGTATCGACTCGAGGACAGGGTCCACACCAGCTGTCCAAGCCCATTAATAGCGATAGCTTGGGCAAGGGTTTAAGGCCCATATAAGGGTAAGTTTGACAATAACATAAGCCGACTTAACCTTAGGGTTTAGGCAAGTGTGGTCATTATAAATACCCCAATCCAGGAAATACGTAAGGCTTGATTCCTGGAATAGAACATTATACGTAGGCAATCTAAGATACAGTCTTAGACTCAGCCGCAATACCAAAATCCACCACCACGTTCTTTTGGGCATTAGGGTTCTTGAGTGTTCTTCATTAGATTCATATTAAGGCCCATATTATTAAGGTGACATAATCTGTCATCGTCATTGGCGCTAGAAGGAGGGCCTTCTATTGATCGAATACACAAGAACACGATGCCTCCCAAAAAAGCAGCATCTAAAGCTGCCGATCAAGGCTCCCAGATCAACGAGCCGTCCGATCCCGACACGCAAGGGGAGAAAGATCCAGTCTTGGATCTCGTTCAGCAAGATCCTCAGCAGAAGCAGGGAGGGAAAGATCCAGTCTTGGATCCTACCCAGGAAAATCCCCAGCACGACAAGCAAGGACTTGCTCCAGAATATCGGGCGCTTGTAGATCAGTTAGCAGGGGCGAACTTGGAAGTAATGTCTCGGATTATTGCAGAGGCGGTTACAGCACAAAGGCAAGCGGCCGCCGCCCAGAAAGACGCCACGGCGGAAGACGGTCGGAAAGATGTGATGAATAAACCTAAGCAGACTCCTGGAGACGAAGACAGTGCGTCCTCTAGCTCAGTGGAGAGGAAGAGGCGTGAGATCCATCAAAAACACCAGAAAATGGATGATGATAGCGTTAGAGAGGAGTTGAATGTTATTCTGGGAAAGAACCAGGTCTCGTTATGGTTAGAGTCTCCCTTCACTAAGGAGATCGAGAGCTTTCCTAAACCCAAGGGGTTTAATATACCGAAGATAGAGCCGTACGATGGTACCACCGACCCAGAGGACCATCTCCACAGGTATCTATCTCAGATGAGGTTGGATGGAGCACCCGATGCGATGCGGTGTCGGGCGTTTGAGACGCTACTCGTAGGTCGAGCAAGAGAATGGTTCACGAAGCTACGACCAGGGTCGATCTCCAGTTTTGCTATGCTTGCTCGCAAATTTCGAGATGCGTTCATAGTAAATAAGAAGTTTCACCTAAGTGCCACGCACCTCATGAACGTGAGGCAGCAGAAGGACGAAACCGTGATGGAGTATTTGAAGAGGTTTAATCTCGAGGCCATGCAGGTCAAGGATGCAGATGACCGACTTCTGATCACGTCGTTCGTGGGGGGGCTGCGTAATACAAAGTTGTACGTGAAGTTGAGCAGAGACGTCCCCCACACGATGGACGAATGTGTTAATGTGGTGCATCGATTCTGTCAAGGGGAAGAGGCAGTGCGAAGGCACACCCAATCCGATTGGATGGATTCCAAAAAGGACAACCGAGGTCCGAACCGGAACCAATCCAAGAGACACGACATCGACGGTAAGCCGTCCGTCTGGGACCGTATCAAAACACCTGCCTCAGACCGTGGGGGCAAGAAGGGACCCACGCGTGATAAAGATTTTATTCCACTCAATCGATCTCGAGCCGAGGTGTTATCGATCATGCTCTCAAAGAATTTGGCAAGGAAACCGCCACCGTTGAAGAAACCTCGAGAAAAGAGGAATGCAAACAAGTCCTGTGACCTTCATGAAGATATAGGTCATACGACAGAGGACTGTATCGACTTGAAAAAAGATATCGACGTTTGCATCCAGGAAGGAAAGCTAGACGAAGTTGTTGACAGATCTCGGTATGATGGGCCCAGGGGGCGAGGAGAGTATAAAAGAAAGAACTCTGACCAAGACAGGAATCGAGGCCGAGACGCCCAGAGACGAAGAGATCGGTCACCTCAGAGGAATCGATCTCCAGGTCGGGACGGAAACAACAGAGACAACTTTGGTCGAGATAGATACGAAGATAATCGACCAGTTAACTATGTTAATATGATCTTCGGTCCTGGCGAGAGTGACAAAGACCAGACCAGCGAGGAGCCAGCTAGTAGCTCGAGAGAGCGCAAGCAGCTCAGATTCACGACAGAAGTCGGTTACGGCCCTCGCGATGATATCCCAAAGTCTAGGAGTCATAGCGAAGGGTTAGTTATCGAGGCCGTGATTAGCCGAGCCCGTGTATCGAGATTATGTATTGATAATGGGAGTGCAGTGAATATTATCTATTACTCGGCGTTTCAAGCGATGAAATTGAAAGAGAAGGACTTAGCCCTTATAGCATCCCCTCTGTTCGGATTCACTGGGCAAGCAGTCCATCCCATGGGATCGATAAAGCTACTCACGACAGTAGGAGATGGAGAGAAAGGAAGAACACTTGAATTAAGCTATGTGGTGGTCAAAGCTCCTTCTGCTTATAATGTTATCTTGGGACGACCAGCTCTCTTCGATCTTCGAGCTATCATATCGACTTTTCATAATAGCATGAAATTCCCAACGAGGAACGGTTCCCACGAAGTAAAAGGAGATGTTGAAGTCGCTCGGAGTTGTAACTCCGTCGTCATGAATGGTAAGATGGCGGTTCAACAAGTCTTAGTCGAGGAACTGATTCCAGAGGATGAGGAAGAGAAGAATTGGGTCTCTAGTGACGCAGTTGAAAACGTCCGACTCTGGGAGGGAGAGGACGAACAGTGTGTGCAAGTCGGGATTTGGATCCCAGAGAAGGAAAAACAATTACTGATCGAGCTATTAATCGAGTTCAGGGACATCTTTGCCTGGAAAGCCACTGACATGCCGGGGCTATCTACCGACATCGCGGTTCATAAGCTTGAAATTGACCAGGCTAAGAAGCCAGTCAAGCAGAAGAAGAGAAATTTTGCATCGGATCGACTTGAGGCTATTGAGTTGGAGGTCGGCAAGTTACTGGCAGCCCAGATAGTGAAAGAGGTATTCTATCCAGAGTGGCTAGCTAATCCGGTATTAGTCAAGAAGCCCGATGGCAGTTGGCGCATGTGTGTGGACTTCACAGACTTGAACAAAGCATGCCCGAAAGACTCATATCCGCTGCCTAAAATTGACAGGTTAGTAGACTCGACTATCGATTTTGAAGTTTTTGGTTTTTTAGACGCGTATAAAGGATATCATCAAATTTTGATGGACCCTCGAGACGCGGAGAAAACAACGTTTATCACGGAATTCGGCACCTTCTGCTATGTGACCATGCCATTCAGGTTAAAGAATGCTGGGGCAACGTACTAGAGGGCAGTCAATAAGATCTTTGCAAAGCAAATTGGTAGGTGTATGGAGGTTTATGTAGACGACCTGCTTATTAAGAGTCGATCTATGAGTCAGTACTTGGTCGATGCTCGAGAGGTTGTTGAAGTGTTGAGGGAAACGCAGATGAGGCTGAACCCGAAGAAATGTACTTTTGGAGTCAGGTCGGGTAAGTTCTTGGGCTATATGATTTCGAAGGACGGGATTCGAGCGAACCCGGACAAGATCGACACTCTGAAGAATATGCCCGCACCCAAGAACATAAAGGAAGTTCAAAGGCTCACTGGTCGAATGGCCGCTCTCAACAGATTCTTATCGAGATCCGCTCAGCGTGCGTTACCATTCTTCAAGATACTTCGCAAGGCCAGTCCTTTCCATTGGGATGATGCATGTCAGATAGCCTTCGAGGAATTGAAAGCATATCTATCAGAGCTCCCTACACTCACTTCTCCTCGAGAAGGGGAAAAGTTGTTGGTTTATTTGGCTGTGTGCGAGGAGGCAGTGAGCGCGGTCCTAGTCAGAGAAGGAGTACATGGCCAGGTGCCAATCTATTTTGTCAGCAAGGCACTGCATGGTCCTGAAATCCGCTACTCACCAGCTGAGAAGTTAGCATTATCTCTTGTTCACGCCTCGAGAAAGTTGAGGCCCTATTTTCAGGCTCATCCTATTGCGGTAGTCACAGACCAACCTTTAAAGCAAATTTTGGCGAAGCCTGACACCTCAGGTCGATTGGCAAAATGGGTGGTAGAAATGGCCCAGTACGACATCGAGTTCGTTCCTCGAACTGCGATAAAAGCACAGGCCTTGGCGGATTTTCTGGCTGAAGGGATCTCCGTCCAACTCGATCAAGAAAAGCGAAGTCCAGAGGAAAAATGGACCCTTCAAGTCGATGGAGCATCGAGTAAGGAAGGGGCCGGAGCAGGGCTCCTTCTGGTAAGCCCGAAAGGCGAGGAATTCCCATACGCCCTTCGAGTCGACTTTAAAGCAACGAACAACGAGGCCGAGTATGAAGCTATGATAACTGTTCTGAAACTTGCTCTGAAGCTAGGTGTTGAGGATTTACTGGTGTACAGTGATTCACAATTGGTGGTAAATCATGTGAAAGGAGAGTATGAGGCTAAGGAAGAAACTATGAAGAATTACTTAGAAGTTGTCCAGGGTCTCATACCTAAGTTCAAGACGGTTCAATTTGAACAGATTCCTCGAAGTCAGAACAAAAGAGCCGATGCCCTCTCAAAGCTTGCATCGAACTTCATGTCGAGTAAGAAGGTTCTAGTCGAGTTATTGACCGATAGGAGTTACATCGAGACGGAGGCCCAGCCGATCACTCAGCAGGCCACGTGGATGGACTCGATCGCTCTTTACCTCAAGGACGGAATTCTACCATCAGACAAGATACAAGCTAGAAAAATTCGACTCCAATCGGCTCGATATGCGTTCTTCGACGACATTCTCTATCGGAAGTCTTTCGTGAGTCCATGGTTAAGATGTGTTTCAGAGAGTGAAGGCGAATACCTCTTAGAAGAGATTCATAGAGGAGCCTGTGGGAATCACTGTGGGGCCCGAATGCTAGCCCGAAAATGCAAGTTAGCTGGGTATTTTTGGCCGTCGATGCAACGAGATGCGAATAAACTTGTCCAGAAATGCAACTCTTGTCAGATTCATGATAATATTTCTCATCAACAAGCGCAAGACATGAATGTCATCTCGTCAGCATGGCCTTTCGATCAGTGGGGAGTCGACATTGTCGGACCTCTACCCCAAGCCCCGGGAAATCTCAAATTTGTAGTCGTTGCTGTGGATTACTTTACGAAATGGGTAGAAGCTAAGGCCTTGCCCGACATCCGAGCTGCAACCATCAAAAAATTCCTGTGGGTCGACATTCTATGCAGGTACGGTATTCCGAAGGCTCTGATCTCGGATAATGGTACTCAGTTCGGAGATAGAAAAGTTAGAGAATGGTGCAGCGAATACCATATCGACCAGCGGTTCACCTCAGTGGCCCACCCGCAGGCAAACGGTCAAGTCGAGCAAACTAACCGACAGATCAAGCTGGGACTGAAGAAAAGACTAGAGTCAGAAGGTCGAGATTGGGCAATGCAGCTTCCGAGCATCCTATGGTCGTATAGGACAGCTCCAAATTCATCAACAGGAGAGACTCCTTTCTCTTTGGTATATGGATGCGAAGCGGTGATACCCGCAGAGATCGGGGTTCCTTCACCTCGAGTTCTAGCATATAACATCGAGACAAATGATCTCGAACTCCGACAGGAAAGGGATAATGTTGAGGAGCGAAGAGAGATAGCCTCAGCCCGGATGGCAAGGTATAAGCAGAAAATCTCTCAGTACTACAACTCGAGGGTCAGACATAGATACTTCAAGGTCGGCGATCTGGTTCTGAGAAAGAATGAAGCAAGTCGACAGGAAGCAGTCGGAAAGTTAGCGCCGAATTGGGAAGGCCCATATCAGATCTTGAAGGTTCACCCCAAAGGGTCTTATCAACTTGGTCGAGCGGATGGAACCACGGTCCCTCGACATTGGCACGCCAACAATCTGAGGAAATATTATATTTGAGATAAGCTTTGATGAACTTATTTACTTTTAAGTTTTAAATCTTGTAATAAGTCCATGAGACAATTTCATGAGTATTCTAATAAGTTTGTGTTTTCTCGATATGATTTCTGTGTTTGTTGAGATTATAGCCAATACAAGTCCAATGTGATAAAAAAACATGTTAAGGCAAAACAGTTCTCGACGAGAAGAGAGATCCGCAGGTCGGACATCTCCATAAGGCCAAAAGCAAAGTTAGCCTAATGGGCAACAAATGAAAAGGCTCAAAGACGGTTCGCAGGGTCGGGCCACAGGTCCAAGCTAAAAGCCGAACGAGCCAAATTGGCAAACGAGGCTAAAGCAAAGGACGGTTCGCATGGTCGGGCCAAATGTCCCAGTCGAAAGCCGAATGAGCCTAAGAGGCAAAAGAGGCCTGGACAAAGGACGGTTCGCATAGTCGGGCCACCTGTCCCAGTCGATGGTCGAACAAGCCTAAGTAGCAAAAAAGACCAAGGCCAGGGGCAGTTCACATCAAAGTGCTTAGCCTAAGACTAAATAAACCTAAGGGTCAAAAAGACAAGGCAAGCGAGTCGACCTCAAGTGCAATAAGAACCAAAGGTTCATAATACACTTGGGGGGCAACACAATATCAACAAAGCAAATAGCAAATAAAACGAATAGCGAACAGAGCCAAAGGCTCGAGAAGCGAAATACGAGTAGAGCTAAAGGCTCGACAAGAAGAAGACTGCAACTCATCAAAGAGACAGACAAAACAACAAGAAAAGAAAGATCAAACTGATAATTGCAAAATCGAAGCAAAGTCAAATCCAAAATAAAGTTATTACACAACAGGGCCAGATCGAAAAGATCAGCCAATGTTAAAATAAATGTTATTACAGATCCAAGTTCAGAATAACAAATGAACAAAAGATTTAAAAAAAAGACTGTAATCAAGGGTCGGTTTCAGGAGTCGGCTCAGGATTGGCGGAGCTCGGATCAACAGCGATCGGGTCAGCAGCTGGGGCAGAAGTAGAAGGACCATACTTCATGGCCAAAGACTCTCCTTGCTGGAACTCTTCCATATACCGATCGTATAGTTCCTCAGAGTCAGGATTGTAAAATATCGGCGTCTCTAGGGTCGACACGTCGAGTCCCGGGATGATGGCCTTCACTTGATCCACGGCCAGAGTATAGCCACCCATCATCGAGGCACGCATGATCACCTCTAGATCAGCGTCAAGGTTAGCTGATTTTCGATACTCTGCAATCGCATCGGTTGCCGCCGTCTCGAGTCGCGCGCGCGCCTGATCCAGTTCAGCTCGTAGCGCATCTCTGTCCTCCCGAGCCGTCGCGGCGTCTTTTAGTGCAGCCTTGTGCCACCCTTGTACCTTCTCATAATCTTGAGCCAGCCTGAGCAGCTCTTTGCCCTGATCTTGCCTCTCAGCCCGCAGTCGAGTCAGCTCCTTCTCGGCAGTTATCAGATTTGCCTCAGCCGTCACCAGTTTATCTTGCAATTTCTGACACTCGGCAACCGACTCGCTCTTCAGTGTCTCATATTGAGTTTCCATGGCGGAGATGGCTGCCTTCTTTACAATGAGCTCCCGCGCCAACTTGCCGTTCTCTCTACGCAAGTCGTCCCCCGACTCACTCGACTTGGCCAGCCGTCGAGCAGCCTCTCGACTGAGATAGTTACTCTGTAAAAGACAAAGAAGGGTCAGAAAATAGGCAAGGCATGCGTGTCGAGAAAAAAGTAGCAGTTAAAGAATGGAACTGTAATCAACTTACGAGACGATTCGACTTCCGGACCGCCATAGCCAAAGCTTTATCCTCCAAGGCTGCACAATCTTCAATAGTCCAGTTCATGTCGACGTCAAGCTCGATGGGAGCCTCAGTCGCTTTTGCCCTTTTCGACTGACGATGCTGCTCCTGCACCAACTCGGCAGCAGTCGGCCTCTTCTTGGACCGAGGTACCTCCGTCTCGACGTGAAGTTCTGTAACCGGGTCCGACTCGATTAGCACCTCCTCGTCCTCATCACGCAGAGAACCGCAACGGACTGTTAAACCACTGCCAGGCGGAGGTAGCTCTGTAGATCCAGTTGGTACTGATTCGATGGCAGCAGGGGTGGGTTCAGGCTCAGTGGCACCCCCCTCTCGGGAAGAAGAAGGCACTCTAGCTTCAGGCACTCTAGCTTCAGGCACAGCCAATTCCGGGGTAGCCCGACCCCCGGTGGGTGGAGAAACCACGACGGCCGACCCAGGAATGCGTGTGGGATCGGTGACTTTTGTGAACCTGCCCACTGCAAAGAACGAAAGGAAAAAAATTAGTTTTAATCAGCAAATGACAAGTCGTCAAACTCGACAAACAATGGAAGTAAACAAACAAGAAAATTTCCTACGGTTCTCGTGATCTTGGAGATGAAGGCCGACGTAGGGGGTTGGCCCTGCTTCCTCTAGATGGGCTAGATCGTACAGGAGACTTAAATCTCGAGTGACCACCTCGAAATTATGTCTACCCAGTGTTCGAGCCTCCTCTAGAATAGGAGTGTTCCCCCACTTATCCTTCTTTGAACCCCTTGATCTCCATTGGCCTATGTAGGGATTCTCTAAGCCATGTCGAAGGAAGAAGAACCGAGGCTTCCACTCCCCGTGAGAAGAAGGCCCTTTGGTCACGAACTCGTGTCGGTTCGCCCTTCTCTGAAAAGTATACCACAACTTGTCCGGTGTGGAAGAGATCTGGTAGTAGTATCGAAACAGAGGTACCGAGAAGCAGACCCTAGACACTCGACAAGCGAGGATGAACCCCATCATAGTCCTAACGGCATTCGGGGCGATCTGGGAGATGCTGATCTCATAGTGTTCGAGGATCGCAAGAACAGCCGGGCAAAGTGGAAATCTCAATCCACTTGCAAGTTGATTCTCATAGACAGCACAGAATCCCTCTGGGGGCTCGTCGGCAAATTTATGAAGGCCGGAAGGAAGACGAACCTCAAACGGGGGATTGATGATATTGAACTTATGACAGAGCCTGGAAACCTCCTCAGAAGAAATCGAACTGAGGCATCCTTTGGCACCCTTCCCGTCCATCCTAGTCATCAATTTCTTGGGTTGATGGGGCACAGGAGGGGGGGAAGCCGTAGGCTCGCCGGAGTCTTGCCGGGGAAGATGACTAGAGACAGTAGGTGCCGGAGATTGATTGTGAACGGGCGTTTCACTACCCCTATCTGATTCAGTAGCACTACTGCTTTGGGACATGGATAATTTAAAAGCAAAATGAAGAACACTAAGAAAAAGAAGAAAGAACTTACTTGGTGTTTGGGATTTGGAGTTTGTAAAGAGGAAATGGCAAATAGGCTCTGCTGCTACTTCTATCCTTCTCCTTTATATGCTTGCAAAGATACGCCAAATGATTTGAAAAGACAGGGGATAATGGGGAGTTATAACCCCTGAAAATCGTGATAATCAAGGCGATGACGCGTTTTGCGGGATACGAAGCGTCTGTGTGCCAGGGTATCGCGCCACGTGGATGTAAACGGTTAGGGTTGTGAAAAGGCGGGCTTTCTCCCGCCCAAAGAAAAACCCGACTCGAAGACGACTCATGTGACAGACTCGACCTCGGACAACGGGAGTCGCCTCTCTCAAGTCTGGGGGGCTTATGACGATACCGGGTTTCACTCCCTCCACGTGTCGTCTATCGATTGGTCATAAAACAGTATTATGGATGAAACACCAAGGCATTCATGTCGATGCCCAGGCTCGAGGCTAAGGCCATCTAGTAGACGCCAGGCTACGACGATCGACCATCGAGCAGTGTGAGACGACAAGTCCATAAGGATAGAGTCCACACCAGCTAGCAGTGTAGGACAACGAGTCTAGAGTCGATCACCGCAGGTCGGAAGTATCGACTCGAGGACAGGGTCCACACCAGCTGTCCAAGCCCATTAATAGCGATAGCTTGGGCAAGGGTTTAAGGCCCATATAAGGGTAAGTTTGACAATAACATAAGCCGACTTAACCTTAGGGTTTAGGCAAGTGTGGTCATTATAAATACCCCAATCCAGGAACTACGTAAGGCTTGATTCCTGGAATAGAACAGGATACGTAGGCAATCTAAGATACAGTCTTAGACTCAGCCGCAATACCAAAATCCACCACCACGTTCTTTTGGGCATTAGGGTTCTTGAGTGTTCTTCATTAGATTCATATTAAGGCCCATATTATTAAGGTGACATAATCTGTCATCGTCAAACCGGTTTAGCTGCATAAAGCTTTTGGCAAAAGCTTTGCTGACTGTGTGTACTCCAATGGCAAAAAGCTTTTGATAAAGCTTTATGAAAATTTTTAAACCTCCTGTTGGAGGTGCTCTAAGAGAGGTCTTCCTACAATGATCCACGTCACGCTTTCTTCAAAGCTGTTCCCATGTTTAGCCACATCACCCTTTCTTCAATTTATGGCATAAGACACATCTCTTTCTGTCTTTGACTATTCCTTATGAACAAAGCTTTTCAGAGAAGTTTCATATATGTACTGTAAAAAAAAATCCAGATCCTAATTTACAGGCTGTAATGTTTTGTTTTCTACTTTACAGGCTGTAATGTTAAATGTTTTCTCAGCCACAAAAGAAATAATACTCCTTGTTTCCTTCCATCCACAATATAGTCACAGACCAATTCTCTTCCCCCCACAATATACTCCTTATATGCAAGATTGATATGTTTGTATCTAAGGATGTTTTTGTTGTTAAAGGCTTCGTAGTAAATTTTGTCTTTTTTGATATATTTTTTAGTATATGCAAGTTTCTCTTTTTCAGGACTCTTTGCTGAGTTGTGTAATGAAAGAGGACTGTGCAATGGTCTTATGGTGAGGATAACTGTTATATGTTTTTAACCTCTTCTTCCCATTTTGTAGAGATCTGAAGCACCAAGGAATGCTTCATTTCTTTTCTTTTCTTTTGCCCAATCGCATCGGATCTAGACTGAGGTATATAAAGGTTCTCATTATAATTTTGTGTTAATTTTGGGTTGAATCTGCTTTTGTATTCCCCGTGTTTAGTTATCGGAGTGTGAATGTTATGGATGATGTTAAGGAGAAGTTTTGCTTTGTTTCTTTGGATGTTGACATAGACTTGCAGATTGCCAGGTTTGATATAGCTTCATTCTTAAATTGATGGTTTGTTCCTTGTTCTAATATATATTAATTTCCAATTTGTTAGAGTGCTTCTATTGAAATATTTGAATCATTGTATCAGATATTTTCATTATAATTTCTTATATTTATGTTGGTTTTGAGGACAGTTGCCATAGCTCTTGCATGTACTGGAGATTTCATTTTAAGACAGTGAATGAGAATTTTTGTTCATTTGTGAAATTCTATCCAATTCAAAGCATTGCTGTAATCTAATTTGTTTTTGCTGCAAATTAGTGATTCATGCATTGTTGGTTTATATCTATAGGAGACATATCTATAGGAGACGAGGGAGGAATAACTTTATCAGGTGCACTTATGTACGTACTTCCTGATGGTGTCACACATACGAAAGGTTATGTAAAAGACGTTAACGAAGCTAAGAGATACATGACGGCGGGACATGAGGCTACATATGACTTGGGAAAACAGGATGATTTACACCAACTTGATGACTCTGAAAAGCTAGCCGGATGGCAGGAAAATAGTTGATTTGTCTAAAAATGTATTCTTTTCACGAACGAGCGGTTTATTGTCCCTAAAATAATATTTCAACCAGCTAACTTGGGTCAGTGCACGGTAAGCATTCCTTAAGTGTACTATCAAGTAGTCAGTCAGCTAAATTATGATACTCCTGCTTTTTGTTGACCAAATTGTCGCACAGAGAAGAACGTGGACTTGATTGGGTTTTTGGGTGGCAACGTTGTACTGCCTACATGTGCATTATTATAGCCCATTATTTTGATCCAAAAACGTAAATACAGATATATAATACCAAGTGTGGCAGAATGATAAAACATGAAACCAAGACCATTTCATGGACATTCATCTTTGTATTGCTTGTCTGTACTTAGAATGGAAGCAAGAAGCCTTTTTGGTCAAATGCTAATCACTTCCGAAATGTTTAGCAGACTATAGCTGTGCAATGTGCACTGCATTATTTTATTTTGTGGTCAAATTTGTGGATTTTATTTTGGATTTCTGAAACTTGAAGACCAATTCATGTGCGTTGAGTGCAATGCATATTTTCTTATATATGCAGATTAATGAAGACGGGATACAAATGAACTTCAATAGGGTAGAGGATTTTGTATTGCAGATGTTTCTATGGCTGTTGTAGTTGCGCATTTCTTCTCAAGTAATTGTTTGCACAGTGTATAATTACCATGAGTAATTTTCTCTCGCTATAATCATTCAAGTTTTGGTTGCTTCTATTAGAAAAAGTCATAGAAAATTGCCTTTGTGTAATGCCCTTCTTCAAACATCCGCATAAAGCACCATAATGGGGAGCCAAAAGCTTGAGCACGCATAGAAATTCAGGTATTTGAACAAGCATTCCATGATTATTGAAGTGCTTTAGAATCTATGCAAAACAATTTTGTTTATTAGATGGGTCGTGAATATCTGAGACTACTACAACATATTGTTGCCATTCATGCCATTCCTTAGTCTCCCAAAAAATACTTCATGGTGCGGAAAAAGGGTTGTTGATATTAGAAATTTGGGTGTTATTTGTTATTCAAGTCAAAGAACTTCATTTGGAGTAAATGGCTTTAAGAAAAACGTGTATAGGCATAATTTTTGCCTTGTTTTTGTAATTTGAACCTTCAATGGGAAACAAATTATTTATGCCTCAATTTAGGATTTACAAACATTGGTTTCTCTTGGGTCAGATGTATGAAGCACAATTTTCTCTCCAGCCGCTTTATACTCACCAATTCATAAAGTGAATAATGTTGCCTGGCTTGCACGTCTCATATCTGCCATCATACTGTTGCTCTATGTTCACTTTTATTCTTGCTATTGCTATGTGTTAAAGGCCATAATGAATAATTTTCCTTATCATTTGTTGCTTAATCAAGCAAAAAGCTTTATCAAGCAAAGAGCTATATGTATATGACATATATCTTGGCTGGCAGACTTGGATGGCATGGCATGTAGGATGAATGCTTTTGAAAGTGTTAATTTATTCATCCCACAAGCGTCCATGGTTCTGCCTACCACTCTCTGGTGGATTAAAATGATGATAAGAGTTTAATCATCTCTGTATCCACAAGATCGAATTTGGGAGGGCAGATCCAGTTTAACCTTTATCAAAGTTGCTTACTTCATACCATTTCCTTGTTTTGTTGTTGTTAGGTAACGTTCTTGAGATCCATGAATGATAGAATCTAATCTTTGAGTTGTTTGCCTTTGTTGATAGGTTTTTAAAACTAGAAGACATCCATAAGTACAGACAAAAGAATGGTGTTGTCTTGCTTTCGCATTAATGAATATTGCATATGTATGATACATCATGGTTTTGCAAATTTCTACGGTTTTTATTTTGACATGATGTTGTTTGCGGTTTGTTATGGAGCTTTATTATACTTTTATTTCTAGCGCTTACGATTTTGTGAGAAAAATATACTTTTTATTCACAAAATCTATTTAACCGTAATGTTTTCTACTGGGCATGCCGTGCCGTGCCTTCCACGGCTTTAGAGCCACTAGTTATTATTATTATTATTGTTTTTTTATTTGAAGGAAAGGAAGCGAGCTTAACCAGATTTTTCATTAAAGCCTCCGTGTCTATACCGAAATTTGCTTCATAAAGAGTTAGATAAATAGATAAATAGTGTTGTAAGGGTGTTTTTGGTATTATACTCTCTTTGAATTGTATCCTTCTGATGAATGAATTAATGAGAAATCCTTTCTGTTGGGGAAAACGCTGCGGTAACAAGAAAAATTATCGCAAACACCCACAAATATTTTCCCACTAGTAAGCGCAACGGAATAGAAATACTAGTAGAAAGCCACGTAGTGAAATAAAGCGGAATAAAATAACACCAGAATTTTAACGTGGAAAACCTCTCACAATGTGAGAGAGTAAAAACCACGAGGCCGGAGCCCACAAAAATCTCCACTAGTCAGTAAATAAGAGATACAAGTGTTCCACGTACAACAACTCAAAATACTCCAAAGTACCAATAAAAATACAAGAGTATAAGAGTTGTAAAAGATGTCACCAAAATAACCGCAGCCCAATCTGTGAAGAACCGTGTACAATCTGCCACTCCGATGTACGAACCAACCAACCAGATTGAAGTAGAAGGAGCGTCGAACAAGTACCGAAAAATATCACTCACTGTTGGACAACAATTTAACACACACTTTTCACTCTATTTTTACACACCGACTAATTTCACAAACTCTCGTCGCTGCCTTTCTCTCTTTTGCAGTAAACCGTGAGTTTGTCTTGCATTTTACAAAATGCTATTTGCTACCTATTTATAGAATAAAGGAGTAGGTGACATTGTTGAAAAACAAAAAAAAAATAGTCAAGAAAGGAGGTGCTGTAATTTGGTGACTTTTCCTTTTCAACAAAAACAGCAGCATGCATTTCTTTTCATATATAGGGCAACTATTCATCTAGTCACTATTTGACTACAAACAGTGATATCCAACAAATCTCCCCCTCACTGTTTTGTATAGGAATTTGTCATTCCCGCAATAGAATGACATATCTCAAGCTTCTCCCTTGTCAACACTTTTGTCAACATATCTGCGCCATTATCATCTGTATGAACTTTCTCAAGTTTCAATAGTTTACAATCCAACACATCACGAATCCAATGATAACGAACATCAATGTGCTTGGACCTCGAATGAAAGGCTGCATTCTTGCCAAGATGAATAGCACTCTGGTTATCACAAAGCAACACGTACTGATCTTGCTTCAAACCAAGTTCTCGGAGAAACTTCTTCATCCACAGCAACTCTTTGCATGCTTCGTTCCTGCAATAAACTCGGCTTCTTTAGTTGAAAGAGCAACACATTTTTGCAATCTTGATTGCCATGACACAGCTCCCCCTGCAAATTTAATCAAATATCCTGAAGTAGACTTGAGAGAATCAACATCTCCTGCCATATCAGAATCAGGGAAACCAACCAACACAGGTTTTTCACCACCAAAAGTAAGACATAAATCAGTAGTACCCCTGAGGTATCTCATAATCCATTTCACAGCATTCCAATGCTCTCTACCAGGATTAAAGAGAAAACGACTGACCTTACCAACTGCATAAGCTATGTCTGGTCTAGTACAAACCATGGCATACATCAAACTTCCAACTGCTGAAGCATAAGGAACCTTTCTCATTCCTTCCTTTTCGTCATCTGTAGACGGACACTGCTTGAAACTTAACTTGAAATGATATGCAAGTGGACTAGTGACCGGATTGGCATCAATCATGCCAAATCTCCGAAGCACCTTCTTGATGTACTTCTCCTACGACAAATAAATTTTCCCGGCCGCTCTGTCACGAGTAATTTGCATCCCCAAAATCAGCTTTGCATGGCCTAAGTCTTTCATAGGAAAAGACTTACTTAATTGCTGCTTCAACCTGTCAATTCTTGAATCATTCCTGCCAACAATCAAGATATCATCAACATAGAGTAAAAGAATGATAAAAAATCATTTGAAAATCTGCTAATAAACACGCAGTGATCAGAAGTAGTCTTCTGGTAGCCTTGCTCCCCCATGACAGACTCAAACTTTTTGTACCACTGTCTAGGCGCTTGCTTCAACCCATAAAGACTTTTCTTCATCTTGCACACAAGATTCTCCTTTCCTTTTACTTGAAAACCCTCTGGTTGTTCAATGTAGATATCTTCTTCAAGGTCACCATGAAGAAAAGCTGTTTTTACATCCATCTGCTCAACCTCTAAATTAAGACTAGCTGCCAAGCCAAGAACAGTCCGGATAGAGGACATCTTCACAACCGGAGAGAAAATCTCACCAAAATCAATGCCATTTCTCTGACCAAAACCTTTGACCACTAATCTAGCTTTATACCGAGGTGTAGAATTACTGTCTTCGTTCTTAATTCTGAAGACCCATTTATTCTTCAAAGCTTTCTTTCCTTTCGACAGTCTCATCAACTCACAGGTGTGATTATCATGCAAAGACTTCATCTCATCTTTCATAGCATCAAGCCACTTATCTTTATGTTCATCATTCAAGAATTCATCAAAGCTCTCAGGCTCGCCACTATCTGTGAGCAACACAAACTCACTTTCGGAGTATGTAGTGGAAGAACGCCTCTCTATAGCAGACCTTCTAGGAATAACTGGTGGAATCTCATCTGGTAGTGGGTCCTCAACCACATCATCATCAATATGATCAAGATCAACTGCATCAGGATCACCCTGATGATTATCTTGCACATCAACTACATCATGTTCCTCTAGTGGTGTAGGATGAACTATCTCTGACGTAGATGGAACATCATTAGCTCGAGGTGTTGAACTCTTCTTGTCAATATCCTGCAAAGTCTCATTCTCTGCAAACACAACATCTTGACTTCTGATTACTTTCTTATCAACAGGATCATATAGTTTGTAGCCAAACTCATCTTGACCAAAACCCAGAAAAATACATTGCTTAGTCTTAGCATCAAGCTTAGACCTCTCATCTTTAGGAATATGAACATAAGCTTTACAACCAAAAAACTCGCAAATAATGGTAAGATACATCTTTACCTGACCATACCTTCTGAGGAACCTCATTCTTCAAAGGAACACATGGAGACAAATTAAGTACGTGCACCACTGTACTCAAAGCTTCACCCCAAAAGGATTTAGGCAATCCAGCTTGTGAAAGCAAACATCTAACTCTCTCCATTTGTGTTCTGTTCATTCTCTCAGCCAAGCCATTCAACTGCGGAGTTTTAGGCGGAGTCCTTTCATGTTTGATACCCTGTTGCTTGCAATAAACATGAAATGGACCAGTGTATTCACCGCCATTGTCTGTTCGAATAAACTTCAACTTCTTTCTAGTTTCCCTCTCGACCGAGACTTGAAACGCTTGAACACGTCTAACACTTGATCTTTTGCCTTCAAAGTGTAGACCCAAATTTTCCTCGAATGATCATCAATAAAAGTCACAAAATACTGGGAACCACCAAGCGTCCTTCTTTTCATAGGACCACAAACATCAGAATATACCAACTCAAGTACTTCGACTTTCTTGAAGGTGGGTGAGTTTTAAAAGAAACTTTATTTTGCTTCCCCGCAAGACAATGTGCACACTTCTCCAAATGCAAACCGTTTGAACAAGATAATAAGTTTTTCTTGGACAAGGCGATCATACCTTTCAGGCTCATATGACATAACCTCTTATGCCACAACTCGGTCTCATCAGGTGACTCCACTGCATTAGCCATATCAATAATAACTTTTGCTTGAGTCAAGAAAAGTGTTGAGGATTTTATACCTCTAGCAACAACATAAGACCCTTTTGTGAGCTTCCACGTATCACGTGAAAATAAAATGTCGTAACCATCATCACACAGTCTGCCAACCGAAATCAGATTCAACCGGATATCTGGAATATGCTTAACTTTTCTAAGAATTAGTCTGGTACCGTTAGACGTCTCCAAACTAATATCTCCAACACCTACACACTTTATAACAGAATCATGTGCCATCCTCACATCACCAAAATCACCTGCAGTGTAAGATGTGAAGAATTCTCTTCTCGAAGTAGCATGGACTGACGCACCACTATCAACGACCCAACTAGTCACATCATCTGCAAGATTGACATCACCAACTTCCTGAAAAATAAGAAAATCACCAGAAGCAGTATTAATATTGTCTTCTTGCTTTTCATCATTTTTCTATCACTTTTGTCATTATTTTTCTTTTTCTTTTTCAATTTCCAACAGTATCTCTGGATGTGTCCTTTCTTTCCGCAATGATTGCATTCAAGGTCTTTGTATTTTCCTTTGGATTTGCTTCTACTCTGACCTCTATGATTGGGTGCTCTACTATGACTTCTCCCCCTCGACTCGGTAACCAAAACATCTGACTGTGCAGAAATACCATGTGCTTTCCTTCTGGTTTCCTCTTCTAGAGCATTCGTCTTGGCAAGATCAATGGTCATCATACCATCCGGAGTTGAGTTAGAGAGAGAACTTCTAAAAGTTTCCCACGACTCCGGTAAAGATCCGAGAAACATCCATCCCTACACTTTAGTATCAAACTTGATACCCATAGCAATAAGTTGATTTTGAATACCAACAAAATTATTCAAATGATCAGCCATACGAGTTCATTCCTGATATCTTAAATTCATCAACTTATAAATTAAAAGCATCATATTATTTCCAGTTTTCCGGGCATATAAATCTTCCAGTTTTTGCCATAAAATTTTAGCATTTTTATCGCCACTTATATGGTTCAAAACATTATCATCGACCCATTGTCTTATATAACCACATACTTGCCTATGTAACGAATCCTATTCAACATAAGTTCTACCTAGTATTTGTGGCCATAGACTAGAAGGACATGTTCTTGGAGATTATTGCACTTTAGGGTCCGTGTCTCCAGGTCCTAGATTGTCTGGCTCTCTTTTCAAAGACCCCAAACACAAGAAGAATGGAATATTACAGATCAACTCTTAATGGGTTGGTTGATGGGGTCAGTGACAGAGGCTACTCTCATGGATATTGTTGGTTGTAATTCAGCCAGGGAAGTTTGGGTAACCGTAGAAGCATTGTTTAACAGTCAGTCAGAGTCCAGAATCCTGGAATTTAAAAGTGCTCTTACTAGAGCAGTGAAGGGGTCCAAATCCATGCATGATTATTTGGCTCAGATGAAATCATATGTTGACAATTTAGCTGCTCCTGGTTATCGTGTGTCAAAAGCTGAATTGATTCTAGCTACTTTGGCTGGTCTAGAAAGAGAGTATGAGGCTGTGATGGTTAATCTCACAGCTAGGGTTGGATCCTTGAACTGGCAGGAAGTCCAATCTCAATTGATAACACATGAAAGACAGCTGTCCAGGTTTAATCAAAGTGCTGTTGGTAGTGTTATTTAAGTTCCTAGTGCAAATGTGGCTGGTACTTATGAACCTAGACCTAGATCCCCTGGACAAGGGTCCAATTCCAGACCCCAGAATCAATCACAGAACTCTGGTAATAGAGGAAGAGGGGGCAGAAACAGAGGTGGTGGAAGAAGAGACAGGAATTCCAATAATGCTAATAGGCCTGTCTGCCAACTATGTGGCAAGGGTGGACACACAGTGTGTTGAAATAGTGTCCTAAACCCAATCGGGTTGGACCGATCCGACCGGGTCGGATCGTTTCTACTATTTCTTTATGTTTATACATATGTTAAATGAATTTTCTGTTATTATATATTTGTTCGTTTAACGAAATAATTATGATATTGAATATATGATAACGTCCCTAGTGTCAAACTGTGAAAGAGAAATCATATTAGTGATTATGGTTGATTAGATCTCGACTCACTTTAAAAGGTTTGATACTTAAATGTCTCTAGTTGTATGTGCTATTAAATAAGACATTAATAGTACTATTAGACTAGCACGTATTAGATGTCTTCTATCTTATTGAAGATAGGGATAGATCTCGTCTATCAAAGTGTTAAGACACTCGGACTGTACGTGGACGTGTATTAGAGAATGCGTAAGTTAGACTGACCCACTTACTTTATTAAGTGTCGCAGTATATGGTGGTTGTGTAATTATACTGAGACCGGGGTCTTCATGACATCACGGTGTGGATCGTCATACTTTGACACTATTGAGGTTTCCCCTAGCCATGGGGCAATCATGCGATAGTGATTGGATGTGATACTGAAGCATGCGTAGGATTCATGTTGCTCGTCTGGAAATCGCGTATCCTATGATTAGGAGTAAATATCCAAAAGGGTCTTCTTATTAGGAATGTCTTACTCTCGTGAGTCTTTGCAAAGCGGAAGTAATATGTTACTTCGAGAGAGTAGGATATCCAGATTATAAGATACGGTCGTTAATATTTGACACTCAACGTACGACCGTATGGATGTTGTAACAACGATAGGATTCTATTTACATGCTAACTGTTTTAGATGAAAGGTAATAGTCATTGCATTTGACTATTCCGATGATTGGGGTCACGGTGTGTTTCTAGACGTTATTCCGTGATCGTTAGGTATGAGGGTTATTTTAGTAAAATGCACCTTGTGCCTACGACCAACATATTCGGAAGCCTATCGGGTCACACACATAAAAACATCTAGCTGGATTAAAATGCGGTTATAGTGATAACCAAATAAGGAAAGTTTATCTCGACTATAAAGTGTTATAGTGATAAATTAATATTGTGGTATTTATGTATTATGAATAAATATAATACAAGATATTAATTGTGTTGATTATATATATATATATATGTGTGTGTGTGTGTGTGTGTGTGTGTGGCCGAATTTTATGTGTATGAGTTTTTGCCAAACTAATTGATCATGTTATTATATTAATTAAATATGTGTATATACATATATGCATGTGGCGCCATCTTTTGGTGAATAAAGATAAACTTGGATTGTGCAATTTAATTAATGATATTATCATATATTAATATTGGATATTAAATGATTTTAGAAAAATAGATTTATGGTAATAAGACAAAGATATTCAATATTGGATGTTGGCAATATCTTAGATTTATTTAATATAAGATATTAAAATAAACGAAATAAATCAATCAAAGTGATTTTTCTTATTTTATTAGGAAAATATTTTCTTTCTCATCAATCTACTAGGAAGCTTCAATTCCCTAAATCAGATTGGGTCAATAGCGGCGCCACTTTCTACTATAAAAGAAAGGGGTTGGCTAGCTCTTTTATACATCACAATTAGAAGAGTTCTAATTTACAAAATAAATTGAGAGCTTCTTAGAGAGAGACTTAGAGACAGAGAAAAGGCCGGTCTAGCAATCGGATTTTTCTAGTAGCTATCTAAGGAGGATTCCGGCGAGGTGCTCATGTGGATATTGATAGAGGCCGGACACGTGGACGGCTCGTGCACTACTACTGTCCGTAGACGGTCAAAGCGTCGATCTTTTAGATTAAGCAAGGTAACCACCGTCTACTAACTTAATATGTTTGTTGCTTAAACGATGTCGATCTTGGTTAATAGGAAATAAATTTTAAATAAAGTTGCGTTCCCGCGTAGATTTCCTAACAGGGGTATCGGAGCAAGCTTCGAGCTTAAGCAATAAGCATTAGTTAATTTGCATAGTAATTAATTATTAGATGCATGATTTAAATTCGCAGAACGAAGAATGAACAAAAAAATTTAATCGGCGGTGGGGCTGCTCGGCCGACTGGCGGCGGCGCCCCACCTTGAACATGCCGGCAGCGTCGGCTGCCCCTGTGGTTGCCGGCGTCGGCTAGTGGCTCTTTGTGGACCCCGAAAAATTTTGTTTGTTGTTTTGTGAATTTTTATGGTATATAGATAACTCTTTGTTTAATGACTGTCATACGGCTAAGCAATGGTTCAAATAGTTTGGGTCATTGGGATGCCACATGGCACTATAGTATTGGGTTGGTTTATAGATCTTAATTGGGCCTATGATTAACCTAGGGCTTTCCAAATTTTGTTTGGAACATGCTTATGCCCTTTTAAAAATATTTGATTTTGGGAAAGGCCCAGGACTAGACCATTTTCAAAATATTTGATTTTGGAAAGGACCCAGGTAGGTGCCTTTGGGTTTGGAAACCGAAGACATTCTTTTTGATTAGGAATCAAAAGGAAAAAAACAAAAGAGACTTATATTTTAATTTAGATTTATTTTAGAATAGTTCTAATTGATTAAAAAATTAAAAATTGTAATCGTTTAAAATTAACCTTTAATTTTATTTCGATTAAAATCATTTAATTAATTAAGTGTTAATTAGTTAATTGATTGGATAAAATTAGTTAATTGATTAAACCTTAATCGATTATTGAAGACGCAAGTTGATAATTTTTGTATTTATCTTTTTCATAATATTTTTACTATATGGATTAGATATGTTAGATATAATGTGATTATATTAACCCCGATTGATCATGCACTCGACCAATAGGATAGATGTGTGTGATTTAAATTTTCTGTTGGTTTTTGAAATTGTCCTAGAGTTATGAAGAACGTGACCTAGTTTACTTTCTGCATTATCCCATTCCCGTTAGCTCCCCCCGTGTGCGGCGGGTGTATTTATTTTATTAGATAGAATTTTATGTAACAAGAATGGAGCAGAAGACGGAGACCAAAGAAAGACGAATAAAGATCCCATTGGAGATGGCGCATTAAAGATCCTATTGGCTGTTGCAGCTACCCTTAGATTGTGACCCGCGGTGTCGTCAGTTTTATTCGAAACCGCACTTAGGAAAAATCCATGATCATACCGGTTACTTTACGCATATATTTATTTTGTGCTTGTATTTATTTTATATGATACGATAGATGCATGACTATGCACGATCTCTAGGATGTATGTCTATAGAGATTGATGAATTTGATGAGACCGTAATTAATTGAAATTAATTAAGTGAATTAATTTAAAATTACTCCCACAACAAAAGTTAAGTCGGAATTTTGTCTCCCAATATTATAACGACGGTGATGAGCCCTTGTTAGGATCCAATTGACCGGCCCTCGTCGGGAGTTGACCTACCTTGGGTATATCGTTATTATTGAGATATGATCGCATGAGATCTCACGAATATTGGGTTATGACTTGACTAGAATATTGCGGTGATTGGCCCTTGTCAGGACCGTCTTATTTTAGAGACCAGGGGTTGGCTACCACATAGAGATGTGTAGTGTCAAAGAGTTGACTAGTCAACCACCAAGAGTCACATAGAGATGTGATTGATAAAGTGTTACCTACCTTTCGAATTGTTCCGGTTGATCGGTCCTCGTCGGGAATCGGGGTAATTAGATGGGATCTTGGCCACTAAAGAATCTTGAAAAATTCTTGAATGTCAATTAGGAGTAGTTGACTAGTGGGAGCAAAATCATAAACCAAAAGACCATTTTAGATTTTTCATTTATAAACAACAACAATCTTTTTATCTTTATTTTATGTTGTAGTTTTCTAGCAAATTTTTATTTCTATGTTTTTTTTTTAAATTCTCGATTAGTAAAACAAAATTATGACTGTTACCTGTTACCTTTGAGAAACGTTCTCAAGTATGGCTAAGTAATTTTAATCCTTTTAAAATAAGCAATGACACGAGCAACCCTGTTATAGAAGTTAGCGACAAGGAGACTACATAATTGATGGAGTGCTCCAAGACTTTTATTATTAACGAAAAACGGAAGCTCGTGATATGATTAAGTCACTTGAAATGTGTTTCAACGAATTAATCATATATTGGATACGATCCATTATGATCATTCTGTCATACGATGACAATGAATTCAAACGTTGGATAAGAATGACCACATCAAATTTTGAAAAGGTTGTTAGTCAAAATTGTAAGATTTAAGTATTGACTTATTTCTTTAATTATTGTTTGAAGATTAATTAATTAGTTAATGTTTTGAATATGATTCAAAAGGCTAAATAAACTATCTAATAAACTTTAGTTTTTCTTTACGAAAAAATTAGAGTCATAGCTCTTGTGATTTTTCTCAAGTCTTATGAAGATTAAACTAAGAAGTATTTACAAGTGCTTAGGGGATTAAAGGGAAAGTTAAGGCATGTGCTTAAAATATGAGATATTATCTAAGTCTCTATTCTAGGCAAGAGTATTGAGATAAATTTATCTAAGTTTAAGTCAACTCTTAGATATATAATATCTTACGGGCATGATTAAATCAAAAAGATTAAAATACGGAATACACCAAGATACGAAAAGTGAAGCAAACGTTGTAACATTTTTGATTTTGTATTCTGAGTCTAGTAAACTGATAAAGGAACTAAATAAATGTTATTGTGTTCCGGTTATTATGAAGAACACGATTTCAGTTGTATGTTAGAATTTAGTAGACATATTCAAGAGTAAAGAATAAAAGTTATTCTGATAAAGTTGAACGGTCACTGAATCTAGCATACTAGATTACGATCACTATATAGTCGATATAGGTGATGAAATCCCAACCCAATGTTCAAATGGCTGTTATCCTTGATATTTGCTGGTTGTTCTAGATATAGACTCTCCAAAAGAGAAACGTGTAATCAATTGTCATTCTGATGATGTCTGAACCATGTGATTATGAATCATGTGGGTAATACGTATCTTATTTAAAGATGACTAAGATACCCTTTTATGAAAATGTTATAAATTCTAGAAAAAATTGTCTAAAGCCTAAACATACCGATGTTTGTTGGCTTATGACAATTAATGCCACAAATATTTGTTTATTACTCTCTATGACTATTTTTAGAAATAGTTGAATGTTCTTAGTGAAGTACAACAATTTGGAAAGCCCGAAAAGTTTGAGCTAATACGAATATGAGATTGATGAGCTACTTAGGAATTAATCTTCAATTAGATTGAAGCAATTAATACCCGAAGGGTGTTTTCAGAAGCTGTCTGAAATAGAATCAATTCTCCCTAGAAGGATACCATATTTGGGATACACAATTAGACTGTGTTCCTAAAATGGAAACAACACTTTATATGATAAATGTGTGACGTAAGCCATGCGAAGTATCCCTTACCTGTTTCGAGATAGTGCCCTTATACATACATATACTTAACGAGTTCCAAAGAATAAAGGTTGAATAAATTTTATATCAGATATGGAAGACGATAACATCAAATCCATCTTAACCGACGATTTAGGGTTGTCGTGTTACTAGCACACATGCAATGTCTGAAAGGCTTGGAGCTTAGTATGACATGAAACTTTGTAGAATATCTTAGCAAGCACACTGGATATTATTTACTTACCGATGGAGCAAAAGGTGTTTGCCTCCAAACATGCTGTCTTTTAGATAAGGTGTTTTCTCCAAAGAAATAGTGGGAGTAAATTGAGATCTCGAAAGAGTTTGAGAACCACAAAGAGATATTCAACCAATGGAACATGAGCAGGCTCCATATAGAGATAAGGTGCATGACACTGCTTAGTGCACACAAGTATTATATGAGTCTACAGATGACCACACGCCTGAAAGGGCTACTGGTATGTTCATCTTGAAGACTGAAGAACTCACGACTTATGCAGGAATGCTTGAAAGGCAAGATTAAGAGATATGGCTTGGAGCCATCATGTCTGAAGTAGATTCCATGTGTGACAACCGGGTTATGAACCTAGTCTGTCCTGCCTGAAGGGAATGTCTCTAAAAGATGTAGCATGTCTTTATGAAAGGCTGACATGGATGTTAATACGATTACCTGTTAGGATGAGTTGATGGCTAAGAGGCTACGAGGTGTAAACCTTGTAATCACCTCTAAACTACCGACTATGTTTAAATCTATTCAGATAGTGCTTGTTGTAGCTACGTATCACGGCTATATGATAGTGTTGTAATGAACATTTTATTTATTTTGATGATGGCCATACTAGCTGTTATAGCAAGCCTGAAATAAGTTAGAAATCTCTGTATAAGTATTTGCTTAGAGTTTGACATGTTGTATAAGTTCAGTCAGACAAGTATTGTACTAGTTGGTATGATGGCTAAGTAAAACAGAAAATCGGAAAAGTGAAGACAACCTAGTACTAGCAGAGAAGCATGAAGACATATAGACTGACTTATAACTAGGGAAGTCTGTGATGACCTTGGATAAGTCTAAGTTGTACTACAAGTGATGAAATATAACGTTTAAATATGGTGTACACTAATCTCACACAAATCAAGGATCACCGATGTACAAGTACTCTTGGAAAATCAAAGGAAGAATGGAAATAGAAAAACGGTGAAGTAACAACTCTACCGGCTGACTAAAAGAATCAGTGAAGGAAATCTCATCAGCAAAGGAAGAAGATTCACTAAGCCGGTCAAGCTAAGCTTAAACAACAAAATCAAGTAATCTATTTGCAATTTAATAAGAACATAGACTTAATGCAGAACCAAGCAATTAATGCAGAATCAATCAAGGACGGATTTTCTGATTAACGTTTGAGCAAAATCCAGAGCACTGAAATCAAAGAGGAATCAAGAATTAAATCAAGGATTATTCTCCGCATTAAATAGCCAACGGACGGAATTTCAAATCTAGGAAAATCAAGGCTATGAATAGAAGGCATTGACAGACACAAAAAATATAATATATAGAATACTGGACTATGATCTAACAAGAAGAAACTCTGTCAATCTTCCTAAGCCTTCTCTTTGATCCAAAAAGAACACATCTAGCAGATCAACTCAGCATTCAGAGCATAAAGTTATATCAAGCACTGAGATTGATCAACCCTTGTGAATATCATTCACACCAGTTTGCAGCAATTGAATCAGAGAAGTCTGAGAAGGAGTTTCATCCCTTGTGATAGATGAAGGATTTGTTCACAAGGAGCAGTGTTGAAGACTGAGTCACTGAAGCTTTTATAGCTAGGGAGTGATAATCTTGGAGATTGTGAAGCTTGTGTAGCCAAGGACAATCACACTATTGTATTGGTAAAGTCAATAGTGAATTCCTCCAATCATCACAGGAGAAGAGTTGATTAAGGGATTACACCACCCTGAACCACTATAAACCTTTGTGTTCATTTAATTTACATCACTTTACCTTACTGTATTTACTTATTGCATTTATTCATACTCTATGTGTGCATAACCTACTTTGAAACAACTTGTAAGAAGGGACTTATCCGCTACCCAAAAGCTTTTAAAAGAGAAAAGTTTTTTGAAACTCCAGTACAGTCATTCACCCCCTCTGAATATACTTTTAACCTTCTCTGGGGACCAATAATTTGTATCAGAGTAGTGATTATAGTATCAGAACTTGTTCATATCTAATTTCTGATAACAACGAAATCCCTTATTTTCAAAGTAGTTTTCAAATCCGTGCTTTCTTCATATACCTTTTATCTGTGATTATGGATTCTTCAAATTTCATGTCTAAAGTACTTGTAAATGTTAACAATTTTGATGAATATAAAATAAGAATGTTATCTCATGTTGCAGCAACTCATGAGGAGATGCTGGATTTTATCAATGATGGCCCAATCAAAATCATGACCGTGATAGCCACAGGTGCAGATCAAGGAAAAGAAATACCAAAGCTCAAGAAAGATTGGACCAAAGATGATAGAAGAAGAGAAAATCTTGACTTTGTTGCAAAAGATATGATCTTGAAGACTCTGGACAGTAATATGTTCATGAGGATCGAAGACTGCAAAACAGCTAAGGTGATGTGGGACAAATTAGTTCTTATCAATGAAGGATCAGAGGCAGTCAAAGAAATCAAATTATATGTTGGAAAACAGAAAATTGAGAATTTCAAAATGAAGACTGGTGAATCAATTGATCAAATGGATAATAGATTCTTAAGCATTATCAGCGAACTGCAGCAACGTGGGCTCACATATTCACAGAAAGAAGTTTGTCTAAAAATCTTGAGAGATCTACCTAAAAGATGGAAGATTGTCACATTAGAGGAACCATAGATCTTGCAAATGCTGACACCTTGACATTGATGTCTCAGTTAAAAGCTCATGAATTTGAACTAAACAGCGAAGATGGTGTACCAGTAGAGCCACACAAGGCCAATGCACTGGTTGCACCCCAGCAAAACAAAGCGGCTGAAACAAGCAGCAAAGAGACACAAGAGCTATAAGAACAAATTTATTTACTAATCAAACGCTTTGATAGGTTTAGTAAAAAGAAAAAATTCAAGGGAAGTTCATCATCAAACAAGAAGTCAAACTCAAGAAAAGACTTGAAGAAAAAGAATGACAAATACAAATGCTTCAACTGCAAAAAGAAAGGACATTTCAAGGCTGATTGTCCTGAGGAGAAAGACAAAGAAGAAGACAAGAAGAAATACAAGTCTTCAGATAAAAGGAGCAAGAAAGCACTGAAAGCTGAAACCAGTAGTGACAATGGTGAAGAATCATCTGAAAATGACTTAGATGACGGTGAAGGCACCAGCTCAAAAAATGACAAAGCATGTCTATGTCTAATGGCTAAGGAAATTGATTAAACAGATGTTTTATCTAGTTCATATTCTTCAAATTCATGCATATCTGACACTGCACAATCTTCTATTTCTCTATTAGATTCTGCAAACTTAATTCAAAATATCATGAGTAAGTTTGAAGAAATTCAAACAAATCATGAAATTCTAGAATAAAAATGTAAGAATCTGAGGAAAGAAAATAAAAGATTGAAAGAAGAACTGGATAAGTTAAAAGCTGAATCAACTAGTAAGGAAGTGCACTTAACTGATCAACAAGTAACAGATGATCACTCATCTGGTGCTGACAAACCAGCTGAGAAAACCACCTGATATGCCTCGACCAAACACGGTCGACCGGACAACGTTTAGACCCACCACAACGGTCTCTTCTCAGCCTCTGATCTTCATCACCACCAGCTCACTTGGAAGTAAGCCGATCGGGTCATCGAGCTCCTCACGACCACATCCGTCTCCCGGATGGGGGTCGAACACGCCACCCCAGTCCACTATACCAGGCAACGCCCTCTACATATAGGCGAGCATGCTCCATACTTAGCATTAGCAAGGATAAGGCACTCTCAGTAGGCAGACGTCAGAGCGACCAGCGGCCCCTTTGGCCCGATCCTCCGTAGCTGCATGCCTTCTTAATTGTGCTTAATTATGTCTTATCACTGTTAGCCTAATCTCTATTAGAGCTTTGCCTACAAATAGAGGACTCATGTAATGATACAAAGATATACGCTATTAAATATATGCAGATAAACTCTACCAATTTGTCGACCATGTTTTCTTTCTTATCGTTTATCGTGCCCACAGGCTGAGCACCGCCTTGAGTTCTTCATAGCCACCGTCTTCTTACACCAGAAATCTTCCCCCCATTCAGGTATCCACCATTTAAACACTCATACAATCACCGTGATATTCCTGGCAACATCAGTTGGCTCCGTTACCGGGAAAAATCATCAAAATCATATTTGCAGCTTTTCCGGTGACTTACGCCGCCATCCTCAAACCTCACAGTCAGGAGAAGCTTCGACCTTTGGGTTGTACATCCAAAAGATCACAGCCTTCACCATTTCTCAAAACAATTAGTGAAAGGTTTTTTGATTTTACGAATCAGGGCCTTTCACTAGGCAAGCTTACCAAGTAAGGTGATGACTCACCATCGGTAGCTTCACAAAGCTTGGAGTGGGATCATCATCACCCACGGATCAGCGCATGCATGCTCCCAGGTTTAAGTTATACAAAGTAGCAGAGCTATGTCAGTTGGTTAATTCGGAAATGGATCAGCTGAGCTCTCTACCGAATTCTGGGTAAGCCTGCATTTGTTACAAGAAATTTGGCTAGTTAGCGTATAGTGCCAGTTTCCTTTCGAATCAGATGACTAAGGGAAACTCATAGATCCTAAGACACCAAATAAAGGAGCAAATCAAGATCCACCACGTGGTGCAACGTCACATTAGTGGACGCAGCAGGGGTTCGCACACCGCTGATGGAAATAGCGGTAACAACAACGACCCTAATATGCGTGGTGTATTGGTAGAAAAAGTGAAGGCATGGGAACTAGAGGCCGTTGATATGAAGAAAAGCTGTGGCAAGAAAGCCATAGGGTCGCCTCAGCAAAACTTAGAGCATGGGGCAACCCCGGTCACAGGATCAGACTCTCACGCCCTCGCTCTATACTCTCACATGGAATATGTAGAGGACATGCGGGTCAATAATCTACAACTTATAGTAGGTGGACACCAGCCCCTGCCGGTTAGTAAGTTCTCTCCACCTATGCCAGCTCCAACCGAGGTACAACCCACTCATATCCCCCAAAAGGAAAGACCCAGTTAGGCCCGGCCGCACTCATCAAACGTAGGCACAAAAGAGCAGTCATGCAACCTCGGTCCCTGAAAAAAGTAGAACATCGGCACTCCAACACCTTGGACCCGTGGATAACGTCCACGGTGCAGCCCCTATGCGTAGTCAACTGAAGCGGATGGAAAATACTCAACAGGTACGACCCCGGACGGAGGTAATTGACGACTCAGATTACGCAGAGAGCACCGTCAAGTCAACTCTCTCCCCGTAAATGGTGGATGAATTTAAACTAATGAAAAAGAAAATTACGGACCTAGAGAAAGGCAATGCAGTGTTCCAGGAAACACCTACTTGGGGAACGTGTGTTCTTCATGAGAGCATATGCTGAAAAAGCGCTCCAAGAGGAGGAATACATTATCCAACAACCACAAATTATAGTGGAACCACAGATCCCCTCGACTGGTTGTCAGCCTTCCAGAGCAAGTATAGCCTGGCCACGTCCAGTGAAGAAGCATGGTGCAGCGTTCGTCGAGCAATGCAAGATAGGGCGGCCACTTGGGTTCACAGTTTACCTCCCAGGTCAGTTACATCGTGGGACAACCTTGTCATTAAATTTACAACTGAGTTTATATCTATTGGTCAGCCCAAAAAGTCCCACATAGACTCACATGAAATCCGCCAAGGTGAGAGTGAGACTACTCGTAGTTTCTTTGATCACTTCACTAGAATCTATGAGTAGACTCGAGGGTTTCCTGAGAATATGGTAATGACTAGCTTCGAAGCGGGGCTGGGAAAGGGTTGTCTCAAATCCCATTTCGCTCTCAACGAGCCCAAAAACCTCCAAAATTTGCAAGCTTAAGCATGAAAGTATGTCGCAACTGAGGCACCAATAGCGGCGTCTACGACTCGACGTGATAGGCAGAGGGATGACCGGAGTCCATCAAGAGAGAGTCGCAGGAATAGGGATCGCGATCTCAGGAAACCCAAGAAGTTTACATATGACAACTTCACGCCTATTACTATCTCATACACCCGACTGTCAGCTGAGGTAAGGGATGAGCTTCCCGATCCTATTCCGAGGTGGCCCGACAGGCACCGTGATACCTCTAAATACTGCCGGTATCATAAAGATAATGGACATACCACGGAGGAATGCAGGCAGTTGAATATTGAGATTGAAAAGCTAATACAGCGAGGAAGGCTTGACCAGTATAGAAAGGATGGAGGCGGGGCAAACAAGGATAATCGTCAACCCTGCCAATATGACAAAGAGATTCGCATAATTACCGAAATTGCACCTAGCAAAAACTAGATCAAGCTGCGAATCAACTCCATTCATAAGCACGTCGAGCGACCAGCTGTTCTGCTCGGACAGGAACAACCACTTGCGTTTACCCACAACGAGTTGGTCACATCTGTCCACACTAAAGATTTGTGTTTGAGCATCTCGATAATCATCAATTGAGCACTGTTAAACTGAGTTATGATAAACACTGGGGCCTGCAGAGATATCATGTATTACCACTATTTCAAGGAGCTCGGCTTCAGTGACTCGAACCTGAGACCGCACAACGGAACCTTTGAGGGCTTTACCAATCATCGGATTCAGGTCAAGGGGGCCATCGATCTAGATGTACATATGGGAGATTATGCACCTTTCTGGACCAAGAAGGTAAATTTTCTTGTGGTGGATCTCCAATCAAATTACAACGTAATCATAGGGGCTCAAGCTCTAAGGCAATTCCAAATGGTCGTTTTGATCCTCACCAGCGGGCAAAATTTTATACTGAGGATGGGATCTGAGTAAGTGTTAGCGACCCAGAGTCAGTCCTGACCTATATCCGGGCCTCAAGAGTTGAGGACAAAAGGCCACGTCTTGAGCGATCAGAGACGACATAAAAAATGGCTACAATCCGGATGGTTGAACAACTCACTCTTACGGAGGTCGAGTGTGAAACCTTACAGGTCAGAGATGAGCCAGATTTCACAGCAGATGGAGAATTGGTAGAGGTAGTCGTCATTGACGCCTATCTAGACCAAAAGGTGAAAATTGGCGCTCATCTACCCACATCCGATAAGGAGGCCCTGAGTTTCAAAAACTTTTCTTCTATTTAAAAGCTTTTGGGCAGCGGATAAGTCCCTTCTTTAAATGTTGGTTCAAAGTAGATTATTCAATCACAGATATAGAGTATGCAATGAAATAAAGTGCTGTAAAGTAAATTGCTGAAAGTAAATAGACACAAAGGTTTATAGTGGTTTAGGGTGGTGTAATCCCTTAATCCACTCTTCTCCTGTGATGATTGGAGGAATTCACTATTGTTTTCACAAATACAATAGTATGATTGTCCTTGGCTACACAAGCTTCACAATCTGCAAGATAATCACTCCGTGGCTTCAAAATCTTCAGTGACTCAGTCTCTATCACTGCTCCTTGAGAACAAATCTTTCAGCAGCTATCACAAAGGTTGCAACTCCCTATCAAATTTACTGCATTGATGAAGATCAAGCATTTACTGCATTCAGCTATCACAAATGATGAAGATCAAGCATTTACTGGACTTTCAAATGAACAAACCGTCATAAGCCTGAACACAAGTATACACAATTTTTCATAATAATCAACAGAATAAAACTCAAAAATTTTATTCATCCATTCAAGGGCTATAAGATATTGCATCTTTTTTCAATATAAAAATCAAAGGCATATATTTAATTCAAATAAGATTTATGAAAAATGGCCACTTCTTCTTTTCTTCAAACCTGATGCCCTTGCCTTTGATGCCCTTGCCCTTGTCTGTTGGGCTTTCCTTCTTTCCACTGGAGCTTTCAGGCTTGAAACTTCCTTCCCTCTTTTTGGCATCACCAAACCTTGCTTCAAGAATCTTGTTGGCTGCCTCAGAGTCTGGGATAGGACCAAACCTTTTCTCCAGAATTTTGTTAGTTGCTTCAGTGACATTGATGAGGGTGTTGAGTTGTTGTCCAGAGTAGTCCATAACCTCATCCAGATGGTGAATTGTTTGTGTGTGAGCATTCAAAGTGTCCACCGGAGGTTTGAGATTTCCATCAAATTTGTCAGCTAGAAACCGAAGATTAGTTTGGACATGATAGGGGATGAGATGCTGTAGGTTGCAAAGTAAGTTGCCCTGTCTCTCCATCACCTCATCTTGAACCTTAATATGACTGATGTAGGCCTAAATTTTGTGATTTAAGGAGGTTGCATCACTCCTTAAGGCAAGTTTCATACTATGCCTGCTTTGGTATTGCCTCTCCATGTCCATAATTAATGGTTGAAAGTCCGGATTGAAAATTCTATCTGGATCAACTTCGGCTGGTGCTGATGCATCAGCCTCATTTTTTTGCATCTTCCCCGCTCTCTTCCTCTTCCTTTTATTCTTTCATTTCTTTCTCTTCTTATTTCTCTTCTTCAGCAATCTTAGGATTAGAGAGAGGTTGCTGAGAGTTGCTTGCTATTGCCTGGTCCTGGGAGGACTAATTTCCTCCTCCATGTGCTGGAGACTTAAATTTGTCTACTGTTGTTCCCCTTGATCAATGCTGGGGGTGCTGACAAGTTTAGCAGAGTGAGTTTGATCAGCTGGCTCACTCGGCTGTTTGTCAACTTTGCTGAGGTTCTTTAGGAGCGCCTGTTGAAGGGTCAGGTCATCATAAATATCCATATTTTCTTGATCATCTTCAAGACGATCTCCTTCCTGTGTCTCTTCTGCACCTTTGTCCACCTCACTTTCAGTATCATCTTCCTCATCAGAGGATGTAAGACGATATCCTTCTTCACCCTCTTCTAGATAGGTGACTTGTTCTTGTTTCTCTTCCTCAGTTGCTGTATCATCACTAATCACCACTCGGTTATCATGGTTGCTGGCACTGATCACATGGGTACTATCTTGTGCCTTTGGAGATCTGGTTCTTCTCCCCACTCCTGATCTGCTGCTTTCAGGCTCTTTTTTTTTTCGTCCGGCAGTGGGTTTGGGTTTCTGGGATGCCTTTACATAAGTAAACATCACATTGGCCTTGTGTGGAGGATGCAGATAGATGGGTTTCACCTTCAGTTTATCAAACAGGTGTTGAAGGTGAAATCCCTAAGACTTCATCTCCCGGAAGTCACTTTTCTTCTGCAAATTCTTGCTTGGTGCCATGATTGCCAGATCAATTTCCTTCTGAATTTGGCCTTTCAACTTATTGAATACAAACTGTGACCAGTCAAAGGGAATACCTTGATAGATAATCGCCATTAACTTGACCCGTAGCTCAGTCAAGTTCTCCATCGACCCTTTTCTTCCTTCAATGTTTTTGATGATTACTGGTGCAAACTCAGCAAACGGACGTTTGAGTGCTGATCTGGGGAGCTTGTATGTCTTGCTGTTCTTTCTAGGGATTCTTGGCTATTTCGGTCCAGAATGTGTTGATGTCGATCTGTATGTTTTTCACATCAACCGGACCACTTCTGGGAAGATTGAGAAATCTGTTGAGGAGACCAGGTGTGATAACCACTTCTTTTCCAAATATTGTACTCCTAATGCAATCTGGATCGCTTTTCTTTGTTCTAGGCACAAACTTTTCATTTTTCCAAAATGCAATCAGGTTCTCATAGCATATGCCAGTGATTGGGGGGGGGGGGGGGTTTAGGAAGGTCATTAACCCTAGATTTGTACAGCCATCAACCAATCGTTGGGCTTGTGTATCGTGTTCACAAAAAGGCAGGTAATGTTCAGGTCTGAAAAATGATCCAGTAATGATCGATTTTTCGTAGAAATTTTCTGTGCCAGAGATTGAAGAGGATGATGCCATTGATTTGAGAAAGTTTGAGATTTTTTTTGGAAAAAGCTTTGATTTTGCAGAAAAAATAGGGTTTATTTATGAAAAACCTATAAGTATGGTTTATATAGGATGATTTTGAGTAGTGTGAATGTGGCTGAATGTGGAAGGATTTTGTGACGTAATGGCATGATTTTATGTATATAAATTACAGTTTTTAGTGTAGTGGGGGAGTGGATTGAGGTAAGTAATGATAAATCCCGAGAATCGAGGTGTTTGTAATTAAAAATATAATAAATTACCTCCATGATTATGAGTTGATCTCCATGTGTGTAATCTTCCATATTGTAATCCTCCATAACTTCTTGATTTTCCACGTGTATAAAGCTGATTTAGTTCACACTTGAGTTTGCTGTTTACTCCAATGTATATTTCGGTGGAGTGACTTCTTTACTGGGCTGCTGTATAGAGCTGTTCCTAATAGTCAGTGCACTTAACTTCACTGAGTACCAGTGCCTTTGCTACCAAATGAGCTCACTCGTAATGGAAAAGGTTCAGTCAGCTGGTGAAGTTACTTAGCTAATTACTCCAGTTAGCTACTCCTTAGTACTTAGTCAATTTCTATCATTCCCAACTTAGTTCTCAACTTGCTAAAACTTTCATGACTGAGTGGTTTTATGAAAATGTCAGCCAATTGATTTTCAGTTGGTATGTATCTTAGAATTACATTTCCTTTTTCAATATGATCTCTGATGAAGTAATGTTTCACATCAATGTGTTTTGTTCTTGAGTGTAGTACTAGATTTTCTGTGATAGCTATTGCACTTGTGTTATCACATATAATTGGAATTGTCTTCTCCTCCATTTTATAGTCCCTTAGTTGTTCCATAGCATTTGTGCACAACAACTGCCTGCAGCTATATATTCTGCTTCAGCTGTTGATGTGGATATAGAATTTTGTTTTTGCTAAACCATGATACTAGTCTGCTGCTAGCATTTGACAAATTCCAGAAGTGCTTTTTCTATCTATCTTGCATCCAGCATAGTCAGAGTCTGAATATGATATTAGCTTGAATCCTCCATCTTTTGGATACCAAATTCCAACATTGATGGTGTTCTTCAGATATTTGATTATTCTTTTGGCTGCTAAAAGTAATTTAATTTTCCCATCATGCTCATCTGAAATTTTCTTTTCATTAAGTTTGCAAATTTCTCACATAACTTCTCATCTTATGATCCAATGATAATGTCATCAACATAGATTTGGACTAACAAGGTGCTTGTTCCTTCCTCTAGCTTGAAGAGAGTCTTATCAATAGTTCTTTTGTTGAATCCAATGTTGATAAAAAATTGTGATAGTGTCTCATACCAGGCTCTGGGTGCCCGTTTGAGTCCATAAAGAACCTTTTTGAGCTTGTATACTTTATCTTCTTTCCCTTTGAGTTGAAAACTAGGAGGTTGTTCCACATATACTTCTTCTTCCAAAAGTCCATTCAGAAATGCACTCTTGACATCCATTTGGTAAACTTTGAAGTCTTTGTGGGCTGGAAAAGCTAGAAAGAGTCTGATTGCTTCCAACCTTGCTACTGGGGCAAAGGTTTCTTCATAATCTATTCATTCTGCTTGAGAGTAGCCTTTTGCAACTAGCCTTGCTTTGTTTCTGACAATTGTCCATTGTTCATCCATCTTGTTTCCTAATACCCATTTTATGCCAATGATGTTGGCCATGTCTGGTCTGTCAACAAGTTCCCAGACCTCATTTCTATCAAATTCATTTAGTTCTTCTTGCATAGATGTAATCCAATCAGTATCTTGGATTGCATCATCTATTGTTTTGGGTTCCACTTGTGATAGAAAACATGTTAGCATATTCTCCAGTTGTCTTCTGGTTCTGACTCCTGTGTGAATGTCTCCAATGACTTGATCTTCAGGATGGTCTCTTAGTCAGTTGAGGTCTGGTTGAAGTTGCTCTTGACTTGGTTCTTCCACAACTTCTGTTTGTGCATCAGCTTCATGTTCTTGTGTTTGTGCCTCTTGTGTTGTGTTGACTGGTGGCTCATCTTGATTTCCAAAATTGTGATTCAAAATGGTAGCTAGTACTATTGTATTCATATAAACTCGTCATTGACATGCTTCTTCTTCAAGTTCTTGAAAGCTTTCACATTTGTGTTTGGCTCATCAAAGACTACATGAATTGATTCTTCAATCACCAAAGTTCTTTTGTTGAGTACTCTGAAAGCGTTGCTAGTGTATGAGTATCCCATAAAGATTGCTTCATCAGCTTTTTCATCAAAAGAATGTAGCTGATTGATGTTCAAAACAAAACATTTAGATTCAAACATATGCAAATGTGAGATGTTAGGTTTTCTTCCATTCTCATATAGAGTTTTTCCATGATGTTTGTTGATGATTGATCTATTTAGAGTATAGCATGTTGTATTTGCCGCTTCAGTCCAAAATATCTTTGGCAAACATGCTTCTGCAATCATTGTTCTGGCTGCTTATTTGAGTGTCCTGTTTCTTCTTTCTGTTACACCATTTTGTTGTGGAGTCCCTGCTGCTGATAGTTGATGCAGTAATCCATTTTCTTCACAGTAGGTTCTGATAATTTCATTTAGAAACTCTATGCCTCTATCTGATCTGATCTTGATGATCTTCAGTTCCTTTTCATTTTGAATTCTTCTTAACAAATCTGGCAGTTTATTGAGTGTCTCTCTTTTCTTGTCTATGAATATAGTCCAGGTGAATTTGGAAAAGTCATCCACTAGTACTAGAGTGTATTTCTTTCCACTTTCACTGACTGGTGTGACTGGTCCAAAAAGATCCATATGCAACATATGTAAAATTCTTGTTGTTGATTGATAGGGCTTTGACTTGAAAGAGCTTTTGATTTGCTTCCCTTTTTGACATGCATCACAGAGACTTTCCTTCTTGAATGTGATCTCTGCTTGGCCTTCAACTAACTTGTTCTTTGACAATGTGTTGATGGTTTTGAAGTTGAGATGATTCAATCTTTTATGCCAAATCCAAGTTGGTTGATTGTTTACTTTTGACAAGCAAACACGTTTCTGCTTTTGCTGTCTTCCAATCTACCACATACATGTTGTCTTCTCTTCTTCCTTCAAGTACAACTGTGTTGGTTTGGCTGTGAATCACCTTGCATCCTTCCTTGTTGAAGTGCACACTGTAGCCTTTGTCACAGAATTGACCGATACTTAGCAGATCGAAGTTCAATCCTTTAACATAAGCTACATTTTGAATCTTCAAACTTGTTTTTGAGCATTATGCCTTCCCCCTTAATTTTGCCTGGGTTTTCTTTGCCTCCAAATGTTACTTTGGGTCCATCAAAGGCTTTAAAATCAGTCAACCATCTCTTGTTCCCTGTCATGTGTCTGAAACATACACTGTCAATGTACCAGACATCCTACAAAACAAGTTAAGTATGTTTAGGTACCCAACACTATTTGGGTCCATGCCTGTTAGCAGTCATGCCTCCTACTCCAAGTGTATATCCAAAGGATCTTCTTTTTGGATAATTGAAATCATCGACTTCATATGTATAAGGCATGGCAGAATAGCTTTTAATATTTCTACTAATGGGGGAATATTTCCGCGATAATGGAATGCACGCATTAATAATCTATGATGATCTTAGTAAACAGGCGGTGGCATATCGACAGATGTCATTATTGTTACGCCGACCACCAGGTCGTGAGGCTTTCCCAGGGGATGTTTTCTATTTACATTCCCGTCTTTTAGAAAGAGCGGCTAAACGATCGGACCAGACAGGTGCAGGTAGCTTGACCGCTTCTGATACTTTTCTCTACTTTTTGGTGCATTTGCATCCTTTTTCACTTTCCAATATGCAGGAGAAAACTTGTTTTCATGTTGCTTCTTGTGTCCAGGATTGTGCCTTGGTTGGTTTTTCTTAAACACATGATGCATATCATGAAATGGTTTCTTCTTGTATTTTGGGGGTGCAACATTCCAATCATCCGTAGAGAGGAAAAGTCTTCCCTTACCTTTCTGAAAATCTTTGCCTTTACTTAGGTTGGATTGATGATTTATTCTGTTGTTTCACTACACTAGGTTTTGACTTCACCGGTGCAGGATGAGTGGTTGAAACTATGGTCTGTCCTTTTCTGAATTTTGGTCCATGCTTGGTCTTTGATTCAAAATTGTGTTGTCCATTGTTTCTATTTTCATCCTGACTGTTGTAGCCAAGACCAGATTTGGATCCAAACCTTTTTGGGGGTTTGTAAGCTGGTGCAATTTGGGGTGTAGTGGTGTTCTAAACTGGTATGGATATTTTCTCAGCCGGTCTTTTTACATCAGATGGGTGATTATCTGCTGCTTGTTGATCAACTGAGTAAATTTCCTTACTAGTTTGTTCAGCTTTTATTTCATCCAGTTCTTTCTGTAATCTTTTATTTTCCTTTCTTAGATTCTCACATTCTTGTTCCAGAATTTCATGATTTACTTGAATTTCTTCAAATTTACTCATGAGATTTTGAATTAGATTTGCACAATCTAATGGGAGAATAGAAGATTATGCCGTGTCAAACGTGGATGCACTATTAAATGATGAGTATGAGCTAGATGTTACCTCAGTTTCATTTGATTCTTTAGCCATAAGGCATAAGTAAGCCTTTTTATTGTCTGAGCTGTCAACTTCATCATCATCAGAATCATTTTCAAATGATTCTTCATTCTTTTCACTGCAAGTTTCAGCTTTGAGTGCCTTCTTGCTCTTTCTCTTTTCAGCTGTCTTGTACTTCTTCTTATCCTCATCTTTGTCTTTTTCTTCAGGGCAATCAGCCTTGAAATGAACTTTCTTTTTACAGTTGAAGCATCTGTATTCATCATCCTTTTTCATCATGTCTTTGCTTGAGCTTGACTTCTTGTTTGATGATGAACCTCCTTTAAATTGATTCTTCTAGCTAAACCTGTCAAAACGTTTGATCAGTAAAGCTACATGTTCTTTCAGTTCTGTGTCTCTTTGCTGCTTGAGTCAGCTGTTTTGCTTTGCTGGGGTGCAACTAGTCCACTGGCCTTGTGTGCCTTTGCTGGTGCACTGTCTTCACCGTTCAACTCAAATTCATGAGCCTTTAATTCAGACATCAGAGTCAAGGTGTCAGTATTTGTTGTTCCTCTAAGCACTGATGTGATAATCTTCCATCTTTCATGTAGATCTCTCAATATCTTCAGACAAACTTCCTTCTGAGGGTATGTATGTCCAAGTTGTTGTAGTTCACTGATAATGCTTGAAAATCTATTATCCATTTGATCAATGGATTCATCAGTCTTCATTTTAAAGTTCTCAAATTTCTATTTTGCAACAGATAATTTATTTTCCTTGACTGCTTCTGATCCTTCATTGATCAGTGCCAATTTGTCCCACATCTCTTTTCCTGCTTTGAAATCTTTGATCCTCATGAACATGTTGCTATCCAGCATCTTCAAAATCATATCTCTTGCAACAAAGTCTAGGTTTTCTCTTCTTCTGTCATCCTTGGTCCAATCCTTCTTGAGTTTGTCTATCTCCTTTCCTTGATCTGCTCCTGTGGCTATCACAGTTGTGATCTTGATTGGGCCATCATTAATTACATCCAACATTTCTTCATGAGTTGCTGCAAGATGAGACAACATCCTTATTTTTTATTCATCAAAATTATTAACATTGAATACATGTATCTTTGACAAAAAAATTGGGGAATCCATAAGTACAAATAAGAGATATATATATATAAAGCACAAATTTGAAAACTACCTTGAAAATATGTGATATACTTGTTACCAGAAATTAGATATGAACATGTTCTGATACTAGGAACACAACTCTGATACCAATTGTTGGTCCCAGAGAAGGGTAAAACTATAGTCACAGGGGGGGGGGGGGTGTGAATGACTATAGTGGAGTTTTAAAAACTTTTCTTCTATTTTAAAAGCTTTTGGGCAGCGGATAAGTCCCTTCTTTAATTGTTGGTTCAAAGTAGATTATTCAATCACAGATATAGAGTATGCAATGAAATAAAGTGCTGTAAAGTAAATAGACACAACGGTTTATAGTGGTTCAGGGTGGTGTAATCCCTTAATCCACTCTTCTGCTGTGATGATTGGAGGAATTCACTATTGTTTTCACAGATACAATAGCACGATTGTCCTTGGCTACACAAGCTTCACAATCTGCAAGACTATCACTCCGTGGCTTCAAAAGCTTCTGTCACTCAGTCTCTATCATTGCTCATTGAGAACAAATCTTTCAACAGCTATCATAAAGGTTGCAACTCCCTCTCAGATTCCTCTGATTCAATTGCCTCAGTTGATGTGAATTGAATTCACAGATTTGTTGATCAATCTCAGAGCTTGATATGGAATTGAAGTTCTGATTGCTGAGTTGATCTCTAGATGTTCCCTTTAAGTACAGATAGAAGGCTTTGCACTTTGACAGAGTTTCTGCTTGTTTATTATCAGATTTAATCCTTCTGTATCTTTTCGGTCAGGGCCTTCTATTTATAGCCTTGATAATCCTTGATTTGAATTTCTGTCCGTTGGCTATTTAATGTGGAGAATGATCCTTGATTTAATTCTTGATTCCTCTTAATTGTATTCTCCTTGATTTCAGTGATCAGATTTCTTCAAACGTCTATCAAAAAATATGTTCTTGATTGATCATCAATTGATTATGCATTTAATGCTTGATCTTCATCATTTGAAATCTGAACAAGTAAAGTTTACTTGGCCGTTCCCTGAATGGTTAAGTGATCCTTCTGACTTGGCTGTTTTGTTCTTCCTTCACTGCTCTGTCTTTACTCAGCCGATAGTCAGTTTACTCTACCGGTTACTGCATTATTTTCTTTGATCTTTCAGGTACTTCTTGTACTTCACTGATCCTTGATTTGGGTGAGATCAGCATACACCATATTTGACAATGTATTTTCATCATTTGAATTATAACTTAGACTTATCCAAGGTCATCACAGACTTCTTTGGTTATAAGTCAAACCATAATGTCTTCATGCTTCTCTGCTGGTACTTGGCTGGCTTCACTCTGCCGGATATCTGTTTTACTTTGCCATCCTACCAGCTAGTACAATACTTGTCTGACTCAACTTATACAACATGTCAGACTTTAAGTAAAGACTTATACAGAGAACTCTATCTTATTTCAGGCTTTCTATAACAACTAGTATGACCATCATCAAAACATAAAAATGTTCCTAACAGCCCAGCTGCGAGCAAATTTAGATGCATTTGCATGGGTTGTAACTGATATGAGGGGTGTACAGCCAGAAATTTCACTTCATCGCCTGAATGTGAACCCCACCTTCAAGCCAATTCAGCAGCGGGCACGACAGTTCACTCCAGAAAAGGAGGCCGCCATCAAAGTAGAAGTTGATAAGCTTATGAAAGCGGGAATCATTAAGGAATTGGCCTACCCAACGTTGCTGTCCAACGTGGTTATGGTGAAAAAGCATAATGGGAAATGAAGAATGGGTGTCGATTTCACCGGCATAAACAAAGCTTGCCCGAAGGATCCTTACCAGCTACCCAGGATGACGGTTGGTCGACACCATCATAGGCTTTGATACCTTAAGCTTTCTAGATGCACATTCTGGGTATCATCAAGTCAAGATGGCAGAATACGACAAGGAGAAAACGGCTTTCAGAGCGGCCGGGGGTCTATATTATTATGAGATAATGCCATTCGGGTTAAAAAATGCCGTATCGACGTATCAAATGATGGTGAATAAAGTTTTCAATTCACAGATTGGTACGAATATGGAAGCTTATATAGATGATATGGTCGTCAAGGCAGTTACTGGTTGCCATGCCTCCGACCTCGCTAAAACGTTTGATAATGTCCGAAGGCATTCCATGAAACTCAATCCGGCAAAATGCACATTTGGCGTCCACACAGGCAAATTCTTGGGGTTCATTGTTAGTCATATAGGGCAACCCCTTTCTGTTTGTATTTGTTACCAATTTCAATCAAAAAATCCTCATTTAAGTAGAAACTGAAACCCCCCTTCTTTTTACGTATTTCAATTTAATATTACCATTCCTGATAGGGAGTTGAGTAAAATTTTGTGTGATTCAGTAATCCAAGCCTTGCTCGACATGAAGGAGCCAATATGTATCAAAGAGGTCCAAAGACTTAATGGCAGGATCATAGCTCTGGGCAGGTTCATATCGAAATCCGCAGAAAAATGTCTTCTTTCTTCAAAATCGTAAAAGGTGACAAAACCTTCTCATGGGATGAAGAATGCTCCAAATCATTCCAAGCTCTCAAGGAATATCTGGGGAGACCTCAATTGCTAGTCAGCCCGACAAATGGGGATATTATGTTTCTATATTTGGTGGCATCAGATCGGGCTATAGCCGCTGTACTTGTAAAAGAGGCCGGAACCCTCCAAAACCCCATTTTCAATGTAAGCAAAGCTCCCAATCCGGTGGAGAGTTGCTATTTTAATGTTGAAAAGCTTGGCTACTCGCTAGTTATTGCTGCCCACAAACTCAGAGGATACTTTACTTTGCATGCTATTATCACGAATAGTCCATTGCGTCAAGTACTGCACATGCCGGACATATCGGGTCGCTCTTCACTGGGCAATCGAGCTCACGGAATTCGATATACACTACCAGCCTCGAAAAGCAATCAAAGCGCAATCACTGGCAAATTTTATCATGGAAACAAGCTTCAGCATGGAACAGTCAAGCCCACATGATAAATGACCAAGCTGTTGAAATAGTGTCCTAAACCCAATCGGGTTGGACCGGATCCGACCGGGTCGGATCATTTCTACTATTTCTTTATGTTTATACATATATTAAATGGCTTTTCTGTTGTTGTATATTTGTTCTCTTAAAAAACCAATTGTGAATTGTTATATGATAACGTCCTTAGTATTAAACTGTGATAGAGAAACCATGATAGGCGATTATGGTTGGTGAGATCTCTAATCACTTTAATAAGTTTGATACTTAAATGTCTCTAGGCTGATGTATTATTAAACAGGACATTGATAGTACAAACAGACTAGCACGTATTAGATGTCTTCAGTCTTTAATGGCAGGGATAGATCTCGTCTATCGAAGTGTAGAGACACTTGGACTGTACGTGGACGTGTATTAGAGAATCCGTACGTTAGACTGACCTACTTACATTAAGTGTCGCACTATGTGGCGGTTGTGTAATTATCCTTAAGACCGGATTCTTCATGGCATCACGGTGTGGATTGTCATGCTTTGACACTATTGAGGTTTCCCCTAGCCACGGGGTGATCATGCGGTACTGATTGGGCATGATACTGTAGCATGCGGAGTATACATGTATGGTCGTCTGGAAATCGCGTACCCTATTAGTAGGGTGAATATCCGAAAGGGCCTTCTTATAAGGAATGTCTTACTCTCGTGAATATTTGCAAAGTGGAAGTAAATGAGTTACTTCGAGAGAGTATGATATCCAGATTATAAGATACGGTCGTTAATGTTTGACACTCGACGTACAACCGTATGGATATTATTACAGCGATATGATTGTAATTTACCCGGTAACTGTTTCATATGAAAGGTAGTAGTCATTGCATTTGACTCTTCCGATGATTGGGGGTCACGGTGTGTTGCTAGACGCTATCCCGTGATCGTTGGGCATGAGGGCATTTTCGTAATTTGCATTTTGTGTCTACGGACAACATATTCGGAAGCCTATCGGGTCACACACATAAGAACATCTAGCCAGATTAAAATGTGGTTCTAGTTGATAGCCAAATAAGGAAAGTTTATCTCATACTATAAAGGTTATAGTGGTAAATTAATATGGTGGTATTTATTTCTTATGTATAATACAAGATATTAATTATGGTGATTAATTAAATATATGTATTTAGATACATTTGTCGAAAATATATATGTATATTGATACACATGTATTTTACAAATTAATTAATCGTTGTATTATATTAATCATGTTGACTAATTAAATATATATATATATATATATATATATATATATATATATATATATATATATATATATATATATATATATATATATATATATATATATATATATATATGTGTGTGTGTGTGTGTGTGTCGCATATTTTTGTGTATATGTTGATACACGTGAATCACTATATTTAGTCAATCTTGACATTGCGTTATTTATTAATATTATATATTAATATATACAGATTTGCACACATGTGTAAATTGATTTATGCTAATATAATAAAAGATAAATATAGTCAATATAAGATATTGACAATATCTTGGAAATATTTAATATAGGATATTAAATTAAATTAGATAAATCAATCAATTATATTTTTCTTATTTTATTGGGAAAATATTTTCTTCTCCTCCACTCTATTGGGGCGCCACCTTTGACTATAAATAAGAGGTGGGTGTCAAGCTCTTTTGTACATCACAATTGCAAGAGCTAATAGTTCTTGTGTAAAATAGAGAGCTTCCAATAGAGAGTTTATGAGAGAGGAAAAAGGCCGGTCCATCAACCGGAGTTTTCCAATTGCAATCCATGATGGGATTCCGGCGGGCTGTTCATGTGGACTAGCGGTAGAGGCCGAACACTTGGGCGGCTCTATGCAGAACTACTCTCCTTAGATGGTCAAAGCGTCGATCTTTTAGATCAAGCAAGTAACCACGTCTTTAGCTTATTTGTTTATTGCTTAAACGAAGTCGATCTTGGGTCGATAGGAAATAAATTTTGAATTCCGCTGCGTTCCCGCGTAGATTTCCTAACAGTGGTATCAGAGCGAGCTTCGAGCTTAAGCAATAAGCATGTTATTTTGTTTAGTTAATCGTTCTAATCACGTAAGATTTAAAAGATGAAATATTTTTAGATTCGCAAAACGATATACGAAAAGAATAGCAAAAAAAAAAGGAAATTAAAGACATGGCTCTTGTGATTTTTCTTAAGTCTTATGAAGACTACAATAAGAAACATTTTTCAAGAGCTTAAAGGATTAAAAGGAAAGTTAGGGCGTATGCTTAAATAAAGAACTTATTGAAGTCTCTATTCTAGGCAAGCGAGTTGAGATAAATCTATCTAAGTTCAAAGTCGACTATAAGATATATGATATCTTATGAGTGTGATTAAATTAGAAAGATTAAATGCAGATATTGAAGGTGAAGCAAACGTTGTGACACTTACCATATTCTGGATCTAGTAAACTGATAAGGGAACTAGATAAATGTTATCATGTTTCGGTTCTTATGAAGAACATGTTTTGAGTTGCTTGATTTAGTAGACATATTCAATTATAAGGAATACATGTTATTCCGACAAAGTTGAAAGGTCACTGAATCTAACATACTAGATTGAAGTCACTATATAGTTGATATAGGTGAAAAATCTCAACTAAATATTTGTATGGCTATTATCCTTGATTTATGGCTATTCTAGGCACAGTCTCTATGGAAGGGAAGCTTGTAACCAAACGTCATTCTGATGATGCTGAACCATATGATTATGAATCATGTGGGTTATACGTATCTTATCCAAAGAGGACTAAAATACCCTTTTAAGAAAAGGTTATGAAACCTAGAAGATTGGCTAGAGCCTAAACATATTGATGTTTGTTGGCTTATGACAATTAATGCCACAAATAATTGTTTATTAATCTCTATGAATATTTTTAGAAATAGTTGAATGTACTTATTGAAGTACTACGATTCGGAAAGCCCGAAAAGTTTGAGCTAGTACGAATATGAGATTGATGAGCTACTTAGGAATTAATCTTCAATTGGATTGAAGCAATTAATAACTGTACGGTGTTTCAGAATACGTCTGAAATCGAATCAGATTCTCCCTTGAAGGATACCATCTTTGGGATATGCAATTAGATTGTTTTCCAAAATAGAAACAACACTTTATACGATAAAGGTGTGACGCAAGCCATGCGAAGTATCCTTTACCCGTTTCGGGATAGTGCCCTTATACTTAACCGAGTTCCAAAGAATAATGGTTGAATAAATTCTATATTAGATATGGAAGAGGATAATGTCGAATCTATCTTAACCGATGATTTGAAGTTGTCATAGGAAAAGTCAGAAAGGCTTGGAGCCTAGTACGACATATGTAACTTTGTGGAATGTCTTAGCTAGCACGCTGGATATTATTTACTTATCCACGGAGCAAAATGTTTGTCTCCAAACATGCTGTCTTCTCAAGGAAGTGTTTCTTCCAAGAGAAACAGTGGGAATGAATTAGATCTCAAAAGAGTTTGAGAACCACAAAGATATACTCAACCATTGGAACATGAGCAGACGCCACATAGTGATGAGGTGTAGAACACTGCTCAGTGCACACAAAAGTTCTGTAAGTCTGTGGATAACCTCAAGCCTGAAAAGGCTGCTTGTATGTTCATCTTGAAGATATCTCACGACTTATGAAGGAATGTTTAAGAGGCATAATTGAGAGATATGGCCTGGGGCCATAATATCTGAAATAGATTCCATCAGTGACAACCAGGTTGTGAACCTAGTCTGTCTTTCCTAGAGGGAATGTCCTTGAAAGGCGGACATGATAGTAATATGATTACTATAAGGCTATAGTGACGGCTGAAGGGTACGGGGTGTAAACCTTGTAGTTATCTTTATGCTGCCAGTTGTGCCTATTTCTATTCAAATAATGCTTGTTATAACTTTGTATCATGGCTATATGATAGTGTTGATGACGTTGGGCAAATTGCTCAATGTGCATAGACGATAACATGATATGTGAGCCCGTGAGATCCATTTATGGACTCAAACAAGTTTCTCTAGACGATTTCTTTGTTTGATAATAAAAAGGAGTTTGATTTAGTCAAAAGAAGGGATATGCCCAATGTAGTGGGAGTGTGTTACGATTTTTGAGTAAGGTATTGGATATCTCTCTCGGGAATTATCTCCCCATGTCACAGTCAATTAATGTTTGGTAGTTCAAGGTCTTTACGAAAGCACTTGGATTAGCAGTTCTTATTTTTAGAAACAAGAATCTATATAGATTTAACTGCTATTAGATTATTGGTGGACTTGTTTTAAGTTTTAGTGATGAGTGCCAGACTAGCTGTTATAGAGTAAAGGCAAAAAGATGTCTAGATCAAATGTATAGGCTTATTAGAGTTTGATCTTGTATAAGTTTGATCAAACAAGCACTGTAAAAGGTCAGCTGACTTTCATCAGCAGACATGTTTGGATCAGTAGGGTACCTGAGTCAGTAGACTAGTTTAGGAACCTACTGAAGACTGAAGGCCGGGGGCTCAAACTCAGTTATTGAAGGCTAAGGGATCAAACTTAGTATTTAAAGTCAAGGATATGGAATCAGAATTTAGGGAAGTCTGTGATGACCTAAACTGATTGCATATACCTTGTGTTCAAGGTCTAAGTTCCATAAGTGGTGATTGGAACTTGGTTATGATCAAAATGGTGTAATCTAACTTCATAATAAAAATTTAGATATAAGAGAAGTCAGCTGCAGTGTTTTTATAAACACTACAACTTTGGATCAGTTGACTGAAATGTATTTCAGCAGACTTACAATCACAGGAACCTGCTGAACACATATTTCGATTTAATCAAAGGTTACATTGGATGATTACAAAGAAAATGACAGATAACAACTCTTGATTTTATCAACAAATCAATGGCTAAGATTAAAGGGACGTTGGAAAGAAACAGAGGTTTATCCAATGGATACAAGTCAAAGGGTGGACAGTCTAAAATTTGACAAAAAGTAAACTAACAGTGTTAGTACTATGTACAGGGACAGAAAGGAAGTCAATATGGGAAAATTCTGAAATGGCTATGTTTGAATTTCAAACATAAGTCACAAGGATTCTGACCTATAAATAGAAGACCCCTGTTACATAAATTGATGATGATTTTAGAGAGAAAAACAACAGATAATCTTGAGCTTCAGATTCTTATCAAGAAATCACCTTGCTGACCCTACTGAACCTAAAGCTACTGATCCAGTAAACTTCTTCAAGTGTAATCTGTTATCAAGCTACATCAAGTTTACACACTTGAAGAATCCAAGCTGCTGATCATATCATCCTGATCAAGCTGCTGAAGGCTGAATCACTTACTTGATTCAAACTTTCTTTTATAAGAAATCTACGAAGACAGTGAAGCATCTTTGGGTGTCAAGGACTTGTTGTTTGTGGTGGAGCTGGTGAAGAGGCAATCCTACCCTTCAAGGACCAGTGGAAGACTTTGGAGCAGCAATCCTACCTGTTCCAAGTGTTCCGTTTGTGAAGCCATAGTTATTGGTGAAGGACAAACAATTTAGGGATTTTTGTAACTGCTACCTCAAGGATCTCTAGTGAATTACCTCCAACATCACAGGAGAAGAGTGGACTGACATGATTACACCACCTGGAACCACTATAAAAATTGCCTACTTACTTTCTGCATTTACATTCTGTATTAGTACATTTAGCACATCAACTTACTGAACTAGCAATTGAATCACACACATACACTAATGAGTATCTAATACTTGGTATCATATTTTAACAACAATTAATAAGGCTTAATTTAAATATATTCTGCTGCAACAAATTCAGTAAAGTCAATAGTCAGCAGACTACTGAGTGTCAACAGACTACTGAGCTATCAGCAGGCTGCTTTGAAGTTGCTGAGTTTGTTAACTCCAAAAGTGTTAAGTGTTAAGTTTATTCACCCCCCTCTAAAATTAACCAAAGCCTTTTCAAGGGACCAACAATTATATTTTACCTATATAGATGTGATGCTAAAGGAGTTTAGCATAGATCACAACATGAGATACTGCTAGCCGGTGTTCTCAAGATCTATCTATGTTAGGACGTTAGTCCTAAAGATAAGGTGAAATATGATTCTTATGAAAGGTTTCTTTCGCTACTGCGATAGGAACCATCGTAAAGGTAATGCCGGATGTTCATTGTTCATGAAAAGTCATGAGCAAGTATGAAAGTAAATCTGGTGAATATCGAGAATATCCTTAAACAAGTTAAGGAAGAGTTCCTAGATTATTAAAACTTGGAAATAAATAAACATTGATATACAGACATGTATCCTGAGTCTTATGAAGGCGAGTGAGAGCTACAGTCTGGGTTTGCAGTCACTTTGATTAGGTGATACAGCGAGCGGGAAATGTTCTTGCCTATGGGTCACTGTAATTTCTACAACTTAGCCAAAACACAGTAATGCCTTGGAGACGCAGCAGAAGCAGTACATGGATCTAGAAGGTTCATTCCTGAACCTTGTACGGTTCTTCCACTTTTTCTATATAGCTGATATAGTAAGTGGATTCATTGCTTGAAGCAAGGACCAGGGTCTCGTTAGAGATCCGTGTGTGTGTTGAGGCGGTTCCTTTGACTTGATCATTCGGAGCTTGGTATGAAGATAGTCTGAGTCCCCACATATAGTGATCCGTTCATGGCTAGGGCTGGTTGCGAGTATTGCTTGAGATTCTTGTGTTTCAACTTGGGCTTGTGTGTGCGAGTGATTGGTTTTAGGCTAATTGGGAGATTGTTGAAGTAGTGTCCTAAACCCAATCGGGTTGGACCGGATCCGACCGGGTCAGATCATTTCTACTGTTTCTTTGTGTTTATACATATAATAAATGGCTTTTCTATTGTCGTATATTTGTTCTCTTAAAGAACCGATTGTGAATTGTTATATGATAACATCCTTAGTATTAAACTGTGATATAGAAACCATGATAGGCGATTATGGTTGATGAGATCTCTAATCACTTTAATAAGTTTGATACTTAAATGTCTCTAGGTTGATGTACTATTAAACAGGACATTGATAGTACAAACAGACTAGCATGTATTAGATGTCTTATGTCTTTAAGGGCAGGGATAGATCTCGTCTATCTAAGTGTAGAGAGACTTGGACTGTACATGGACGTGTATTAGAGAATGCGTATGTTAGACAGACCCACTTACATTAAGTGTCGCACTATGTGGCGGTTGTGTAATTATCCTTAAGACCGGAGACTTCATGGAATCACGGTGTGGATTGTCATGCTTTGACACTATTGAGGTTTCCCCTAGCCACGGGGCGATCATGCGGTAGTGATCGGGTATGATACTGAAGAATGCGGAGTATACATGTATGGTCGTTTGGAAATCGCGTACCCTATCAGTAGGGTGAATATCCGAAAGGATATTCTTATAAGGAATGTCTTACTCTCGTGAATCTTTGCAAAGTGGAAGTAAATGAGTTACTTCAAGAGAGTATGATATCCAGATTATAAGATACGGTCGTTAATGTTTGACACTCGACGTACGACCGTATGGATATTATTACTGCGATAGGATTTTAATTTACACGATAACTGTTTCACATGAAAGGTAGTAGTCATTGCATTTGACTCTTCCGATGATTGGGGGTCACGGTATGTTGCTAGACGCTATCCCGTGATCGTTAGGCATGAAGGGCATTTTCGTAATTTACATTTTGTGTCTACGGCCAACATATTCGGAAGCCTATCGGGTCACACACATAAGAACATCTAGCCGGATTAAAATGTGGTTATAGTTGATAGCCAAATAAGGAAAGTTTATCTCGTACTTTAAAGGTTATAGTGGTAAATTAATATGGTGGTATTAATTTATTATGAATAAATATAATACAAGATATTAATTATGGTGATTATTTCAATATATGTATTTAGATATATATGTCGAAAATATATATGTATATTGATACACATGTATTTTACAAATTAATTAATCATAGTATTATATTAATAATGTTGACTAATTGAATATATATATGGATGTATATGTGGTGCATATTTTTGTGTATATGTTGATACACGTGAATCACTATATTTAGTCAATCTGGACATTGCATTTTTTTTATATTAATATTAGATATTAATATATATAGATTTGCACACATGTATAAATTGATTTATGGTAATATAATAAAAGATAAATATAGTCAATATAAGAAATTGACAATATCTTGGAAATATTTAATATAGGATATTAAATTAAATGAAATAAATCTATCAATTATATTTTCCTTATTTTATTGGGAAAATGTTTTCTTCTCCTCCACTCTATTGGGGCGCCACCTTTGACTATAAATAAGAGGTGGGTGTCAAACTCTTTTATACATCACAACTGCAAGAGCTAATAGTTCTTGTGTAAAATAGAGAGCTTCCATTAGAGAGTTTGTGAGAGAGGAAAAAAGCCGGTCTAGCAACCGGAGTTTTCAATAGCAATCCATGATGGGATTCCGGCGGGCTGTTCGTGTGGACTAGCGGTAGAGGCCGAACACTTGGGGGGCTCTATGCAGAACTACTCTCCTTAGATGGTCAAAGCGTCGATCTTTTAGATCTTATTTGTTTATTTTTTTATTTGTTTATTTCTTAAACGAAGTCGATCTTGGGTCGATAGGAAATAAATTTTGAATTCCGCTGCATTCCCGCATAGATTTCCTAGCACAAGCACGAGCTGAAACCGCAGAAGCGAAGCGGCCAAATAACTGTTGGCAGTTTCACGTCGATGGTGCCTCCAGCAGGAACGGGTGCAGGGCGGTATTGTCTTATCCGAACCAGGGACAATAGAAGAAATTGAGAAAGCACTCCGATTTAGTTTGATGCCTCCAATAATCAAGCAGAATATGAGGCAGTCATAGCCGGCCTCTAACTCGCAAAATAACTGAATGTAGATAACGTCGAGGTCTACTGCGACTCACAACTGGTAGTCAATCAAATATCAAGAGATTATGACACACATTGTGACATCCTGGGTAAACATTATGAGGCCGTCAGGCAGCTAAAAAGAGAGTTCAACTATTGTAAGTTCAAAAGGATTGACAGGAAAGAAAATCTGAGAGCAGACTTCCTATCGAGGTTGTCAGAGGGTGAAGAGTTCACTGATCCCTCCATAATGGTTGAATATCTAGCAGCGCCTTCTATTGACAGAGACAGGGTGATGGATGTTGACGAACGGGCACCACATCAAGGCTGGGTTGATGATATCAGAGCATACATCGAATCAAGATGGTTACCACCAGATAAGAATGAGGCTCGCTCTCTCCAGAAAAGAGCAGAAAGGTACACCGTGCTAGACGGGATCTTATACAGAAGATCCATCACAAAACCCCTACTTAGATGTGTCGGCAAGGAAGAAAGCGAAAAGTCCTGGCAGAGCTGCATCAGGGAGATTGTGGTGGACACTCTGCTAGTCGATCCCTAGCTCAGAAGGTTATATTCGCAGGATACTATTGGCCGATGATTCTACACGACGCCGAGACCCTAGTCAGGATGTGCCCAGCATGTCAAAAATTTGTAGAAATACCGAGGTTGCCTTCGGTAGAGCAGAGCATCGTTGTAACCGCTTGGCCGTTTGACATGTGGGGTTTAGACCTCATTGGCCCATTCCCAATCGGAAGAGGTAGCTGCACGCTCATCATAGTAGCAGTAGACTACTTCACCAAGTGGATCGAAGCAAAACCTTTGGCAAAAATAGGTGCTAAGAACGCGGTTTATTTCCTACACGACCAGATATGGTCGAGGTTCAGTATTCCCAGATCGGTGGTCACAGATCACGGTCTAAAGTTCAAAAAAGAATTCTCAAAATTTTACAGGGATTACAACGTGAAGCACTGGCAGTCCTTAGTAGCCTACCCACAGGGCAACGGCCAGGCTGAGGTTGGAAACAAACATATAATTAAGATGCTCAAGAATAGTGTAAGCGATTGCGTTACGGTGGGAGGATGGGTAGATGAGCTCCCCGCCATTCTATGGTCGCTCTGGACAATAGTGAAAACCCCCAAGGGTCAAACTCCCTTTGCGCTTACATATGGCTCTGAGGCCTTGACCCCGATCGGAATGGCACTGCCAAGTATCAAGGTCACAAAACACACTCTTGAGGAAAACGAGCTCAACAGAAAAATCGAGCTAGATTTGGCAGAGGAAAAGAGGATAGCAACCTACCATAGGCTCGTGAATTATAAGCAGACCGCCAAGCGATTTAAGGATTTAACTGACCGGAACAAGATAAACGCTCTAGAGCCGCTCGATTTACACCGACAAACCTCCTTACCCAATCGATCTAAACAACTCAGTCATTTGTAAATAACGATCATAAAACCTTTTTCCCACACCCTTCGCAACATACATTTATAAAAGCGGTGTGTGTGTTCATGAACTAGGTGTACAAGCCAATTCAAGCATTAAGAACAGGTTTTAAGACATGAATTCATCGATACAACAACAATTAAACACTTCCCAATCCCAATCAATCAACTAGAGGGTGATTTCTTTAATCTTCACATGGTTTGACTATGTAGTAAATTAGCTAATCATGACAAAGCATGAAATAACAATCAAATAGACGATTAAAGCCATAAAAGAGAAAGAGAACTAGAATTAATTACCAAAATCATAGTACAAGTCGGATTACATCAATTAGATTCAACATCCATGTCAAAAGATGAAGAAGATGACCCAAATTGATAAAAACCAAGAGTAGAGAAGAGATTTGAGCTAGAAACTAAACTAATTTAAGTCTAATATAAGGGAAATGAGGGTAAGGAAGGATTTAGAGGAGTAAAAGGGAAAGGGTTTAAACTATGCTAAAGTTAGGTTTCTTAGGGAGTGAGTAATAGCCGCAAAAATCTGTCTGGAAATATATATATATAGGTGCCCAAAAACGTGCGAAAAACAGCCTGGTGCGCACGCACAGAGTCTGGTGTGCATGCACTGGCTCTTGTAGGCTGGAAAAACATGGTTCTGCAACGTGTGGTGTGCATGCATTGAGATTGGTGCGCATGCACTGTAGGCTCTGTATCAAAACTGGTGCTTTAGCTCATCTGGTGTGCACGCACTGGATGTCACCACCACAAAATCTTCATTTTTTCTTCAATTCTTCCATTCCCGAGCCTCGGTTTCATCTTTCTAAGACCAATGCCTCAACTTCCGGGTACTCAAGTCACCTGTATCTTGTGACACAACATCCACACATACAGAACATACTTCCACAAGATAAATAGGTCTCGAAAAGGGTCAAAAACATCGTAAAATGCCGAGGTTTTCCATCAATGTGACGGTTCACCTCAAGTGAGTGCTCAATGTGTTTTTACCCTATAAATGGTCTAAAACTACCCATTATAAGCCAAAAGTGTCGTGAACGGGGGCTAAAACATGCACCGAAGTAAAGTAAAGTAAAGTTGACTCTCATCAGTCAGCGGCCACCTAGACCCAACCTATGAAAGAGCCGAGTAAAAATCGCACACCACTGTAGTATTGTAATGACCGGAGGGTTTGGCCACCAGGTCCCCCAGCCGGACAAGGAAATGCGGAGGCGAGAACCCCCGTTGATCTTGCTCAAATTCAAGCCCCTTTCAATCAATAGGGGGCAGTGATTGAAGTACACCCAGAAATTGGCTAGTACTTCGTTTGAGAAAGTCCTTAAAAAAGAGGACTGAACGTTGGACGGAGGCATATTGTTGGAGTTAGCACGCAAGAGAAGCAACAAAGAGGTTTGAAAAATAAAAGCTTCGAATTTTCAAAGAATGAATGAGCATGATAACTGAACTATTCTTTTATAACAAATGCCAGAGGGACCTACGGCCCAGATAGATCCAATCCAACGGACAGGGTTAGCTATTTTCAAATTCAAAATTTTTGAAAAACAGATAGAAGATAGAGTAGCCGCTTTTAATGACACATCAGTTATTACCCCGACGGTCGAGATTACGGTTATCAAAGCAAATCATAAAGAGGCCTGTCAGAGGGAGACTCTTACACTTCCCAAGATTGACACGCCCAAAGTAAAATTCAAATTATTTCAAGCAAGACTCGACAGGAATCAAGCCAAAAACAACGGGGCCATAGGTGAATTATAAAAGTTTACGCCCTTAGACCAAAATAGAGGTCGAGCCGACAGAAAACGAATTATTCTCAAAAAGCATACACGTTGCGGGCCTAAAGATTCTTAAAAAAAGTGGCCGTATGCCCTGGATAGGGTCGGGGTCGCACGTACTCGAAAGACGTCATATTTTTGAGCAAAATGAAGAAAAACACGAGGCATCATATGTCGAGCACAATACAATAAAAAGGAAATCATTCAATTAACTATAGCGAGGAGGCCATACAACAGCCGTTACAAAATCCAAAGTTTAAGAGTTATTACAAGCAATTTCAAAGACAGGAAATTAAATGTTCTCAAAATATTACAACTTGGGATACATTTAAAAACACATCAAGGTCATCATTGTTGACTCTCCCCTCCCACGGGCACCAGAGATGCATCGTGAACATTTTCTCCTTGAAGCGAGGGGTGCAACAGTGAGTCAACCGGGCTTGAGGTAGAAAGAACAGAGGGAGTCACCGAGGCCACATCAAGAGGTCCGTTAACCAATGCTCTCAGATTACCAGGGATCACCGAGGGTGGGCTCCAAGGCGCTTCACCTCATTCGGCCAAGTCGACAGCAATAACAGCAAGCTTTCATCAGTAAAAGGGATCTCGGCATGAAAATGGAGCAGTTGGATATCGTACTGATCGGTCAGAGTCTAGTCCTTTAGGGTTTCCAAAGAGGGAGCATTAGCCCTGAGGGCCCATCAAGCATAGCGGGCTAGGTGTTAAAAGCCTTCATCGTAACCAGCCAATCCCGCGGCACCAGGAGCCTTTGTATAACCCTCAGAGGTGTTGGACTTATTTTTAAGTTTTAGTGATGAGTGCTAGACTAACTGTTATAGAGCAAAGGCAAAAAGATGTCCAGATCAAATGTATAGGTTTATTAGAGTTTGATCTTTGTATTGGTTTGATCAAACAAGCATTGTAAAGGTCAGCTGACTTATATCAGCAGACTAGTCTAGGTCAGTAGGGTAGTTAGGTCAGTAGAAGAACCTGCTGAAGACTAAAGGCTGAGGGCTCAAACTCAGTTAATGAAGGCTAAGGGATCAAACTTAGAAATTAAAGTCAAGGATATGGAATCATAATTTAGGGAAGTCTGTGATGACCTAAACTGATTACATATACCTTGTGTACAAGGTCTAAGTTCCTTAAGTTGGATGGTGATTGGAACTTAGTTATAAGCAAAAAGGTGTAATCTAACTTCATAAATAAAAGTTAGACAAAAGATAGTTAGCAAAATATGGTTCAGCTAACTGATATGTATCTCAGCAGACTTATAAACCTGCTGATACATATACCTCGATTTATTCAAGATTACATTGGAAGAAAACATGGATAAGGACAGCTAACTACCTCTGATTTATCAAACAAATCAATGGTTTAGATTAAAAGAACGTTGGGATGATTCAGGACTTTATCCAATGGTTACAAGTCAAAAGGTGGACAGACTGTACACTGTCAAAAAGCATTATGACTGTGTCAGTACTATGAACAGTGACATAAAGCTAGTCAAATGGGACAAAATCTGGAATGGCTATATTTGAATTTCAAATACAAGTCACAAGGACTCCTACCTATAAATAGAGAGCTCCTAATTCAGATACAAGTGATGAAATATAAGAGAAAAATCCTGAGCTTCGATTTCTAATCAAGAAAACACCCTGCTGAACTTACTGAGCTTAAAGCTACTGATCCAGAGAAAATCTTCAAGTGTAATCTGCATGCAAGCTACATCAAGTTTACACACTTGAAGACTGCAAGCTGCTGATCATATCATCCTGATCAAGCTGCTGCAACTGAATCATTTACTTGATTCAATCTTTCTTTTACAAGAATCTACTGAAGACAGTGAAGCATCTTTAGGGTGTGAAAGACTGTTGTTTGTGGTGGAGCAGGTGAAGAGGCAATTCTACCCTTAAAGGGCCAGTGGAAGACTTTGGAGCAGCAATCCTACCTGTTCCAAGTGTTTAGTTTGTGAAGCCATAGTTATTGGTGAAGGACAAGCAACATAGGAATCTTTGTAACAGCTACATCAAAGATCTCTAGTGAATTACCTCCAACATCACAGGAGAAGAGTGGACTGACAGGATTACACCACCTGGAACTACTATAAAATCTGCCTACTTACTTTCTGCACTTACATTCTGCATTTAGTTTATTATACACATCAACCTACTGAATCTAGCAACTGAATTCACACACATACACTACTAAGTATCTAATACTTGGTATCATATTTATCAACAAGTATTAAGGCTTAATTTTTGATATAATTCCGCTTTCACAAATTCGAATGGACTCAACGATCGACGGACTATTGAGGGTGTCGACGGACTCGAAGTATCGAGCGAGCTGCTTTGAAGTTGTTGAGTTTGTTAACTCCAAAAGTTTTAAGTGTTAAGTTTATTCACCCCCTCTAAACTTAACCAAAGCCTTTTCAAGGGACCAACAATTGGTATCGGAGCAGTGCTTCTGTTCTGAAGTAATCCTACTTGTTGTGCTTATGAAAATACTTTGAAAACTTTTTCAAGTTACTGATTTTCAAAGCTTTGCATCATGGATAACAACCAGTATGCTAGAACTGTCCTGATGTGTTCTTTAGATAGATTTGATGAATATAAATGTCGTATGCAGGCTTATCTAGCTGCTACACATGATGAAATGATGGATGTACTGACAGATGGACCACTGGAGATAACAAAAGCTGTAACCGTGGATAATGAGACACAATACATTCCAAAGCCAAAAAAGGAATGGAATGCTGAAGATAGAAAGAGAGCAAATCTTAACAATATTGCTATTGATATCATTTACAGAACTCTGGATAGCAATATGTATATGAATGTAAAGATTGCAAAACTACAAAGGAACTTTGGGACAAGATTCAGTTAATCTGTGAAGGCACTGATGCTATGAAGAAGAACAAAATCAGTGTGGCCAAAAAGAGGTTTCAAAAGTTCAAAATGCTACCAAATGAAACCATTGAGCAAATGGAATCAAGATTCAATGCAATCCTGGATGAACTTACCCTACTGAGTGTAAGTTATTCAAAAGAAGAAATCAACTCAAAAATCTTGGAAGCATTACCTGACAAAGAAGTTTGGGAGATGAAAGTCACTGCCATAGAAGAAATGAAGAAGTTACATGAAGAGGATACCTTCAAATTATTCTCAGATCTTAAAGCTTATGAATTCAGCAAGAGATTGGTTCCTACCACTGAAAAGGAAGAACCAAAAACAACTGCATTGGCTGCCAAACATCGGAAGAAACTTCAGGAGCTTAAGATGATCTGCTGGATGAGATGCAAGAGCAGATTACCCTACTGTGCAAGAAAATCAGGATGATGAAATCTGGAAAGGGTTCTCCAAGGAATTTCACTAAGAAATTCAGTGAAAAGAAGAAGGATGATTCCATAAAAGACAATGATTACTTGTGCTTTCAATGCAAGAAACCAGGACACTTCAAACTTGACTGTCCTGAGTTAAAACAAAGTAAGGAAGATGATTATCTTTGCTTCAACTGCAAAAATCCTGGACATTTCAGACCTGATTGTCCAGACCTACTGAAGACCAAGAGTCAACAAAGAAGACATGGCAAGAAGGCCATGGTTGCTGAAGATGAATCAGGTTATGAAGTGGAATCAGAAAAAGGAAATGAATCTGATGACACAGCTCTTGTTGCTGATATGGATGATTATGCCTTGATGGCAAATATGGATGAGACAGAGGAGGTATACAATTCTGTATCTATCAATACTCCTGCTGGAAGTGATTGTGAATCTACTTGTGGTTCAAATCCAAAAAATTCTGACAATGAAGAAACTTTGGATGCCATCCTTAATCAACTGAGGATAATACAATCTGGTTATGAGATTGTGAAGGCTGAAAAAGAAGCTCTTCAATTAGAAGTTGAAAGATTAAATGCTGAATTAAGAATTCTCAAAGGTAAGGAAAAAGAGGTTAGACAGAATCAACATCAGCCTGCTGTACATTCAGTAGCCACTGAGTCTGCTGAACCATCTTGTTCATACACTGCATTCAAATCTGGAAAGCCTTATGGTGATAGGACATGGCTTGGATTTGGAACTCAATAATCCAATAAGAGTGGATCCAGTAAAGTCTGATGGAGGTCAAGTTAAATTATTAACTCGAGACCTACTAACCCACTAGCAAGAGAACTAGGTTCAAGTGTAGTATAGCTAGATAGAGTCGAGGTGGATCCCACAGAGACTCGGCACAAACAAAACACAACTTACTTTATCGAACTAAATTGAAAGGGCGGTCTACGACCAACTAAATGCGAGTAAATAAAATAGTGACAACCACAAGACACAAAATACCACAAAGACAAATTAAAGACTACTAAAACACGGATAATACGGTTGATATTATCTAGACAAATAGTATTGATTACGCTAGTAGATCATAACTCCCCCATGTGAATTAGGTTGATAACGAGACAAAACAAACGTTAAAGATTAATTATTATGACTACGGGAGTCATCCCCTAAGGTAGATTTAGCTCCGGTTAGGCCATCTAAATCATCGTGCCTCCATTACGTGACTTCGCTTTTTAATGCCTCCATCTCATATAACTTCTGACACAATTATTTCACTAGGGACGCCGGTATAAACCGTAACCTCATCTAAGCAACATTCCTATGGTGAGGCGTACTTCTTAGATGCCGATTCAATCTATATCCTAAGTAACAATCACTTTTTGAGTTTCATGTTAAATTATGATGACAAATAATTAAGTTGATCAGGTTTAATTACTCGTTTTAATTCCAAATCAAGAGAATCGACGTAGTCGAAGCCGATCATAATATTGCCCTACACCTTACCACACTCGGTCGACCGAATGACAGCACTCGGGCGACCGAGTGACATGTCTAGGTCGACCGAACACAGTTCTGTGCCGGAACAAATCATGATTACTTCTTAACGTTTCTAACCTAAGCACATGGGTTCGTAAATAAATCTACATCACGCAATCAATACAAATAAAACTACTCCATAATAAAATATATCAGATCTACAAATAAAGATTGCATAATTGAATAGTCATACCCTCGAAGACGAGAGTGACTCCCACTCTTTAATGCGCTCCCTAATCGGAGAATCCGACGAATCCACAATGAACGAACATAAAGAAAATAAAACTAAATCTCAAAATCTAAAATTGTATGAATTGTTTTGTGTTGTAGTGGTGTGTGTTCTCAACATCGTGGTGCTTTGTTTATATAGGAGTTGTAGCCGACATAGGGAGAATCCGAAGATTGACGTGCATTTATCAAATTAGGCTCGGGTGACCGAACCTACACGCTCGGTCGACCGAATGGCATGGCTCGGTCGACCGAGCCTCCTTCTTCACGCGTTTTCACTTCGGTTCGTCCGACTTGTTTCCCACTCCACGCTTTTTGAATTGATCGATTGATCCTTTCTTCAATGCTCCGATTTTCTTCTCTTTTATCTTGAGATCTCCCTGATTGCATGATAATTATCTTCCTGATTTATCATGATCTGCAAAATCAGTATTTACCACCAATTTAATTGCTCTTTTATAATAAAAACAAGCTAAATACCAATTATCATATTAATAATCACTTATTATTAAATAATAAATATAAACACGTGATTTAAATATGAAATATATAAGTAACTCCGATTTAAGGTTAGAATTGATGACATAAATAGGTATATTTTAACTGTCATCAAAGTCACTGAACCTAGTACCAGAATTGGTCCTAAGTTTGTGCCTGCACAAGATCCAACTCCCTAAAGGGTTGCTGAGGTAGTGAAACCTCCTGAGAATGCTTCAAAGAGGCAAATTCAGTAGTCTAAAAGGACATCAGTACCTAACAAAAAGGGTAAATCCAAAGGTAGAACTGCTGGACCTTCTAGACCTACTGATAGTAGACCTGCTACCAATTCTGCTGGACCACAAAAAGGGAAAAACCAGAAATATTCCAAAGATAAGAATCCTAAATCCAAAAATGTTATTCATTCTAGGGATACTTATCTCAGGGGGAAAGGTAGACTGTTCCCTACTGATGATGATTGGAATATTCCTGCATCTACTGCTAGAAACACCAAGTATAACCATACTGCTAGGGTAAAACCTAAGCAATGGAATCAGCAGAGGACTCAGCAGACTCCATATTACATAGCTGTTCCTAACATACAGCAATCCAATGGTTATGCTAATGCTTCTAACAACAAAAATCACTTCAAACAACATTACATACCAAAAGGCCAGAAAACATATGTGAATCCTACACAACCACTTGTTAGACCATATGGATGTGTAGAATACATGTATGAACCAAAGTATGACACTTTTAGAAGAAGACCTTATGGAAATTTGCCAAGGGTCATGCTTACGACTGACCATCATGGACCCAAACAGATTTGGGTACCTAAAATGCATTAACTTTGTTTTGTAGGGTGTCTGGTACTTTGACAGTGGATGTTCCAGACATATGACAAAGAATAAGCACTGTCTGTCAAATTTTGTGGCAAAAGATGGTCCAAGGGTGAATTTTGGCAACAAAAATACACCTGGATACAGAAGAGGATATGGGACACTGGTGAGGAATGGACTAACAATCAGGAATGTTGCATACGTTGAAGGACTGGACTACAACTTGCTGAGCACTGGACAATTCTGTGACATGGGATACAAGGTCACTTTTGACAAAAACACTTGTACTGTCATTAGTGAAAGAGGTGAACAAGTTGTGTTGGCTGGAAGAAGACAACAAAACATGTATGTTGTGGATTGGTCTATTGTTGTTGCAGAAACATGTCTGATTGTGCATACCAAGTCAGAACTCAATTGGCTATGGCATAAGAAGTTGAACCATCTAAATTTTGATGATATCAATCAGTTGGTGAAGAAGAAACTGGTGATTGGTTTACCCGAGATCACATTCAAGAAGGATTCTATATGTGATGCTTGTCAGCAAGGTAAACAGACAAAGTCAAGCTTCAAATCAAAAACAAAGCAATCAACTAATAGAGTTTTGGAGCTGATGCATATGGATTTATTTGGACCAGTAACACCAACAAGTGTAACAGGAAAGAAATACACCTTAGTAGTTGTGGATGATTATTCAAGGTACACTTGGGTGATATTTATGAACAAGAAAAGTGAAACACTTCAAAAGATGCCTGAACTTTTGAAGAGATTGCAAAATGAGAAAAGTTTGACATTAGTAAAAATAAGATCAGATAAGGGTACTGAATTTCTCAATAAAGTTATAAGAGAATACTGTGAACAAAATGGTGTACTACATCAACTTGCTGCTGCTGGTACACCTCAGCAAAATGGGGTTGCTGAGAGGAGAAATAGAACTTTGAAAGAAGCAGGAAGGATTATGATTTGTGAAGCATTACTACCTGAAAGATATTGGGTCAAGCAAATAATACAAAGATGCTATACACAAAACAGACCTCAGTGAACAAGAAGCTGCTGAAAACACCTTATGAGATTTGGAATGGAAGAACACCTAATATATCCTATTTCCATCCATTTGGAAGGAAGTGTTTTATCTTGAATCATAAGGAACATTTGAAGACATTCCAACCAAAATCAGATGAAGGAATTTTCTTGGGATACTCTTCTGTCAGCAAGGCATTTAGGGTACTGAACAAGAGGTCACTAAAACATGAGGAGACAATCCATGTTGTGTTTGATGAACCTAAGTTCACTGGTATGGAAGATGAAGCTTGTGAACCTGCTGAGAATCTACAAGTCAATGATCCAGATTATGTTGAAATTTCGAAAGATTTAATGACTTAAAGGTTTCTGATTCTGCCCCTGCCGAACACCCTGCTGATAATACTACAGATGCAACAATTGAGGCAGTTCAAGGATCTGCTGAACCCCCGTTGAAGAAACAAGCAGACCCTACTGAAGATGAGGTTCCTGAGAATCAATCTAACCAGAATCCACAATGGTTAAGGGATCACCCTGCTGAACATGTTATTGGCAATATACAGCAAGGTGTGAGGACTAGAAGACAATTAGAAGCATTGTTTACTTGTTTTCTATCTCAAGTTGAACCTAAAGTTGTTGAAGAAGCAATTTCAGATCTAGATTGGATAATTTCTATGCAAGAAGAATTAAATGAATTTGAAAGAAATCAAGTTTGGACACTAGTGGATAGGCCTAATCATGCAAATATCATTGGTACTAAATGGGTATACAGAAACAAATTGGATGAATCTGGTACCATTGTGAGGAATAAGGCCAGACTAGTAGCAAAAGGCTATTCTCAAGAAGAAGGAATAGATTTTGATGAGACATATGCCCCTGTTGCAAGATTGATAGAAAAAGCACCACAAGAACCTGTCAGTTAATGGGAAATATACCGGTTTCATGGTTCAGCAAGAAACAGAACTCTATATCAACTTCCACTGCTGAAGCAGAATACATTGCTGCTGGAAGCTGCTGTGCACAAATACTGTGGTTAAGACAGCAGTTAAGGGATTATGGAATCGAAGAAAGAGAAATTCCAATTATGTGTGACAACACAAGTGCAATTGCAATTACTGAAAATCCTGTTTTGCACTCAAGAACCAAGCATATTGATGTGAGACATCATTTTATAAGAGATCATGTTGAAAAGAAGGATGTGGTGGTTCTTTATATCCCCACTGAAGATCAACTTGCTGATATTTTCACTAAACCATTGGATAGTGAAAGATTTTCTAAACTAAGGACATAACTTGGAATCATTAAAGTTGACTGATCAGCAGTGTACTGGAGTTCACCATGGGGATTAGTCTTTGCTATGTTGGGTGAGCTCACTTAGCAGATTAGTCATTGGTTTCAACAATTCCATGTACTTATGTTTGGACAATTGAGCAAATGAGGTTGCCAAGGGGATTGGTCTTTGTCATGTTGGGTGAGCTCACTTGACAGATCAGTCATTGGCATTAAACTTCATCTTGTATTATCAATTGAACAAAATAAGAAGGAATCAAAGATCGACGAGTTATACCGTCGTCGGTAATTTCCGAGGCATATTTGTCAGCAGGCTGCTGAGCCAACTCTGCTGATGACAAGGCTGCTTAATGAAACGTTACTCAGTCAAACTTACTAAAGTCAAAAAGCATTTGGTGGGATATTTATTTTTATTTACAACCGCAGTTAACACGATCCAACGGTTACAAAATGTTATGAGGAGTAATGGGCCACGTGTTAAGACGGCATTCACTCAAATTTAATCATGGTTAATGCACAATACATGATCTGACAGTTCTCAACCGTATCTGTCTATATATATGCAGACCTATACGCAGAGCCTACTTACAAAACTCTCAGATCAAATCTCTTTGCATTTACACTGTGTAAACGCAGATCTAAAAGCTTTCTTCTTCATCTTTTCTTATTACAATGGCACCAAAGGATGAAGTTCATATTGGAACCAGTCAAAGTGTTAGAGGATACGTTTATGACTGTAACTCTACTGAGCTAGCCATCAATATTGGAAGAAGAATCAGACGATTTGCTGGGCTAGAAAATGTTATAAACAAAAGATTGGAACGAATCTCGTATATCAATGTACTGGAATTCTGGAGAAACATTGTTATACATGAAGGAAGAGAGGCTTTCACTACCACTATGAATGGAAGAGAAATAGAAATTTCCTCAGACCTGCTGAGAAATTTATTTCATTTTGCACCTGGAAATAATGCTCCAACTAATCCAGAGGCAATGATCTACCGAGATTGAAGTTTGTGGATCGAATAAAGACTAATGATTCTATACCTTCCAATCTCGGCATCAATGTAAAGCATATTGGTTATGAGTACAATATGCTGAGCAAATTGGTTGCCAAAACCATTTTGGGATTTGTTGGAAGCCTGGATACTCTGTCTGACCAAAGATAGACCTACTGATCATCATCTCCAGAAGTTTGAAGTTTGATTGGGTTGGATTCTTTATACACTACATGAAGAAGGTGTTCATTGAAGATAGAGATGGTATAAGGAAGTCCAAGGTCAAGCCCCTACGTCTACTGAATGAGACCATATTGACTCATTTTTAGATACCTGATGTTTCATCTGAAAAGATCAACCAATCAAGATACAAGCCAGCAGTTGCTACTCCCATTCCTGGATTGGATGATGAAGATGAAGTTGAGGAGACTACTGACAGTGATAATGATGGAGACGATGGTGATGCTGGTGGTGAGCAGGTTAAGAAAGTTGCTAAATCTGCTGCACCAAAGAAAGTTACTGAGAAAAGAAAGGCTGCAGATACTAAGAAAATAACAGAGTTATTACAGCCTAGAAAGACAAGAAAGCAAACAGCACAGACTACTGAGTCTGCTGAGGGTCCAACTGAAGTTGAGACTACTGACCCTGCTGTAGTTGCGAAGAAGAAAACTGTGGTTGAAATTTTTAAGGAGAAACAAAAGGAAGCCAGTAGAAAGAGAAAATCTATTGAAGTTGAAGATGAACCACTTTCCAAAGAATGAAGGAGATTTCCAAGAAGAAGAAGTATGGCAAGGGTAAACAATTGAGAATTTTGGAAGGTCAGAGAGAACAACAACAACAAGAAGAAGCAGAAGAAGAAGGAGAGGCTATTGAGGCAGAGCCCTTGACTATCATCAAGCCTAATGAGGATGTAGAGGTTTTTATTGAGCAACTTGCTGGTGAATCACAGCAGACTACTGTAACTGAGCCTGTTGTTGAAGTTGTTGAATCATCACCTGAAGAGGCTGCTGAGCCTACTAAAACTGCACAAGTTGTTGCTGAGCAACTTGTAGAAGAGCCATAGCAACCTACTGAGTCAACACCTGCTGTGGTAGCTGAAAGTTTGGTACAAGACCCTGCAAGTCATGCAGTAGTTCAGGGGGAAGAGCAGTCTGCTGCTAACCCTGCTGATGAGCATATAAGTCAGGGAGAACAAAGTGTAGTACATATGGAGGTAGTAGGGACTAACATCCAACCTGAGCAACCTACTCACCTTGAGGCATCTGTGGAAGAAACCCTGAATTTACTTGTTGAGACCTTTGAAGGTCAGCAGAGTGAACAAACAGCTCCTAGGAAACCAACTATGCCATTTGAAAGGCATGTGAAGAAGAAGAAAGATGAGTTTTTTGATCCTAAACTCCTACTGATTGCAAATTATTTCCAATGGAAGTTTGGATATTATAAAAGACAAAATCCAACTACAGAAACAATGACAGATTTTGAAGAATGGGCTTTTGAAAGATTGGGAGTGGAGAATTTTCTGGATATGGTTGATACCTCCTCACTGCAATCAAGACTGATGGATTTGTTTGATGAACAACAGAATGAAGAAGGTATCAAGTTCAGGGATCCAAGAGGTGATAATGATGACTCTTCATCATCTGATTCTGATGATAATCACCCCTCTGGTCCAGGAGGAACCAGTGGAACTGCTATGATCATTGATCCAAGGGTAGAGCAGTCTACTGGTGCTGAACAATCCACTGAGAGACACCAAACTGGAAAAATAGATGAGGATGTGGAAAATCCCACCATGGATGATATTGAGGCACAAATCAATGAGGGAATAGACATTGGTGCAAACAGAATGGTTGGTGAATTCGATCCCTTATTTGTTGAAGAACCTGCTGAGCATGTTGATGATCAGCAGACTTTGGATTCAAATGATGAGCGGGTTTACGATCATAGTGAGCCTAGTGCCAGTTCAGAGGAATCTATTCAATATCAAAACTGGATTGACACTAAGGACACCTTGACCAAAACTGCAAATTATCTGAGAAGGATTGGTGATATAGAGGAATTTCAACAAGAAAATATGGATATATTCCATGATCAGGTTATTGTGGCACATATTGCACAAGAACCAAGGCAAGAAGTGGAGGTACAGGTTGCTGAGGATCAAACAGCACCTGGACACAGGTTGGAACAAGAGGTACAGCCGCTGAGGTACAAACAACACCTGGACAAAGGTTGGAACAAACTTTGGGTTTGGAGGAAACCCCTTTTGTTGTTGGATTAGAGGCTGCTGTAGTGGAGCCTACTGGAGTCAAGACCACTATAGGGAAAGATGGTCAGCAGACTGCTGTTAATGAGGATTAGCAGCTGCTGGACTATGACTATAGTGATGAGGAGTTTCAAATGCCTGAAGAAGAACATGTGATGATGCACCCCCACAGGCATTTGTACCTATCTTTGAAGAACCAGCTCTTGATCCTATTCTGGAGGAATACCAAGGACCTAACCCTACTGGACTGTATATGAGTTTTGCAGTGGTTATCAGCAGACATAGGCCACAATACAATGTAGAAGAGCCTGCTGATGGAGCTGACAGAGGAATGGCTGGTGGGGTACCAGCACATGTCATGGAAGAGTTGAGGACAGTTAGAAATGACATTGCAAATCTAAGAACTCAACTTGACAGACAAGAGCAGAGATTTGAAGATCTGATCAATTTGGTGGAAAATAGAGGGGGGACTACAGAAACAGTTGCCTCCAATATTACCTCAAATCAGTATGCTCTTGCATACCTTACCCTAGAAGTGAGAGGAATCAAGCAAGGAAATACACTGAAAGAGAAGTTTCTGAAAGATCAATTTGAAGCCATCCACCAGAAACTTGACAAACTTGCTGAAGCACCTAAGCCTGCTGAGGCTGCTGGAACATCTCAACCTGCTGGATTGGATCCTAAGCTTACTGAGAGGATCAATCTGCTGAAGCAAACTTTGCAATCAAGGATTACTGCAGTTGATACAAGAACTGAAATTATGGAGGGAAAATTGAGTAATCTGGTTATTACACAGGAGAGTGTTCATGGTCTACTATCCCGTTTTGTTGATGATGTCACTAAGGGGGAAGAGGGGCAAACAACAGAATAGCAAAAGAGGCTGCCATAATTTTTCACAAGAAAAGATGGAAGGCTGATACTAATGCATTCAGGGAACCTGCACTTGGCAGACTTCCACTTACTGATGATCTTCTCAAGCAATACAAGAATGAATACCACAACAAAAGGAAACCTTATCATGACAAGGTATTTCATGAAGGTTTAAACTCATTTCTAGGCTTAAAGTTTTGGGAAGCATGGGTTAAAGCTTTGAGGGCAAATTATAGAGGTGGAAGAGGTGGAAGAAGTGGTAGAGGTGAAAGGAGTTTGCCTATCACAAAAGCAAAGGACTCACTTGATGAATTCAAAGAACTATACATGAAATTAGGATTCAGAGTAAATCAAATTAATCTCATTCTACCTGAAGAATTGAAGTGGTGGAAAGAAGTGAATTCCTACATTGATTTCACTCTGATTGAAAATGAATGGATGAGAGACATGATTGAGGAGATAAGAGCCTACCAAGAGCAAGTGGAGAAGGCAAGAGAAGAAAGAGAAAAGAGACAGTAGATCAGCATACTTTTTATGTTTTATCTTTGCTGTATCTAGACTGTAATACTTTGAACAAATGATTATAATGAGATATGACTGGAATTTTTTCTGTTTTTGTTTTTAATCTTTTTGCTTTGCTGTTAGGCGAGGGTAGTGGCATCATCACCAAAAAGGCGGAAATTGGTGGACTTATTTTTAAGTTTTAGTGATGAGTGCCAGACTAACTGTTATAGAGCAAAGGGAAAAAGATGTCTAGATCAAATGTATAGGTTTATTAGAGTTTGATCTTTGTATAGGTTTGATCAAACAAGCACTGTAAAGGTCAGCTGACTTATATCAGCAGACTAGTCTAGGTCATTAGGGTAGTTAGGTCAGTAGACTCATCAGGAACCTACTGAAGACTGAAGGCTGAGGGCTCAAACTCAGTTAATGAAGGCTAAGGGATCAAACTTAGTAATTAAAGTCAAGGATATGGAATAAGAATTTAGGGAGGTGTGTGATGACCTAAACTGATTACATATACCTTGTGTACAAGGTCTAAGTTCCTTAAGTTGGATGGTGATTGGAACTTAGTTATAAGCAAAAAGGTGTAATCTAACTTCATAAATAAAAGTTAGACAAAAGATAGTTAGCAAAATATGGTTCGACTAACTGATATGTATCTCAGCAGACTTATAAACCTGCTGATACATATACCTCGATTTATTCAAGATTACATTGGAAGAAAACATGGATAAGGACAGCTAACTACCTCTGATTTATCAAACAAATCAATGGTTGAGATTAAAAGGACGTTGGGATGATTCAGGACTTTATCCAATGGTTACAAGTCAAAAGGTGGACAGACTGTACAATGTCAAAAAGCATTCTGACTATGTCAGTACTATGAACAGTGACATAAAGCTAGTCAAATAGGACAAAATCTGGAACGGCTATATTTGAATTTCAAATACAAGTCACAAGGACTCCTACCTATAAATAGAGAGCTCCTAATTCAGATACAAGTGATGAAATATAAGAGAAAAATCCTGAGCTTCGATTTCTAATCAAGAAAACACCCTGCTGAACTTACTGAGCTTAAAGCTACTGATCCAGAGAAAATCTTCAAGTGTAATCTGCATTCAAGCTACATCAAGTTTACACACTTGAAGATTGCGCTTGGCGCTGACTCAGTGTCCTCAATGTCAATGAACTCAACGACCCCTTCCATGTCCTCAATGTCAATGAACTCAACGATTGGCGCTGACTCAGCCGATCCGACATCGGCCGGAGACCTTAATCGTTTTAGAGAAGCCGGTTGAGAGGGGTCGTTGATAATTAAGGCACTAGATTTGCCCTTAGAGTGAGCAACAACAGCACTGTTGGGCATAGACACCATGGGGAGTGAGCGCTCGCCGGTACCGGACATAATCTGTCTCTTTTTCTCTTCACCGGCTTATGCCTGGTCATGTGCCTGTTGGCGGAGACGACTCGCATTCACCATATCTGCACAAGCAGGCGCAATTAGTACAAAGCGTATAAAAGAGAAAACAAATACGGAAAGAAAACAACAAAGTATAGAAGTTGAGATATACATATGGAGCTGACAGGAAATTCCTCTTGCCCTCGGGAATCTCCCCCACATTCCTTACATTCAGAGGGTAAACATTTCCTATGGTGGCACTCCACATACCACTGGATCGCATAATAACGGTTCAATTGGAGCGAGCTCCTCTTCCTCGCCAAGGCCGGTAATCCCTGCCAACCGACTGTATGACTTAGTAGGATCAAGAAGGAGGTGAAGGTTGAAAGTCCTCTCATGCGTGGGCTTCTTTCCCCTAACAAACCCCAGAAACTCTTTAATTCTGGCAATAAAATGCTGCTCGTCAACCTCTTCCTCGAAATCATTGATGCTTTCCGTATCCGGGTCCACTCCAGAGAATATCCTAAAGGGACATCCGACTAGAGACTCAACTATCATGCATCGGCTGCGCCATAAGTCAACTTTTTCTTGAAGGTCGAAAAACTGCTGGAAGGCTTTCCTCTGAGGCGTTACTTGCTCGAATTCCCCAAACTTGGTAATCCAGTAGTAATGGTTGAACACAGCGAGGGAGGGTTTTCTGCCGAGTAAATTACTCATAATGATAAAGCCCAAAACAACCCTCATCAATCCCAGGGTGAGATCGCTGGGATGTGTGCCGGTTGATCAAAAAGGGGTCAGCCCCGGCTACCAGGTGGTCATAGTGCAGCCAGATGCAATCGAATTTGGAGCGACCACACACCCGCTACTTGTCCTTAGCCCCGGGAAAATAGATGAAAAGATAATCCGTGGGAACATTAAAGGCAGCCAGGGAGCTAGTATAGTCGGCAGAAAGGTGAAACTATTTCCACTGTTTGGCTACCTCTTTATCAAAGGTTTTTTGGGCCTCGACATCGACACGGCCTTCTTTGGTATATTCTTTTGGGGGCCGTGGTTTCGATTTCTTAGATGCCCTCCGCTCCTGGAGCGAGCCGCATGTGCACGCAGTAAAGCCTCCCCCTCATCCGGGCCATGTCCAGAAACACTCAGGACCTCTTTCTCAACTGTTGGTCCCTTGGAAAGGCTAACACAAGTTTAGAGGGGGGGGGGGTGAATAAACTTGTCATCAAAAACTGATTTGCACCCAAGGAACTGAGTTTCTCCGAAACTCAAACTGAACTTGCAAACTGATGTTTAATATGACTCAGCTCAGTTTCATTCCTACCCTTAAACCATGTATTGGAGTCATCTAATTCAGCTTAGCTAATGCTAGAACTGAACTAACTTGCAGCGGATAAGATCAAGCCTTTTGTGCAATAGATGTGTCAATAAAGATCCTAATCTCCTATGTATCAGTTCTGTGCTGACTCAGTGTCTGATGTTTGCTGAGTGTTGTGATGAATTGATTATGCAATAAATATAACAATCACTACATAAATATAAATACGTAAATTAAATCAACATGAGGTTTGTTTATGAAAGTTCCGGGTGGTGTAATCCCGTACGTCTCCCCTTCTCCTATGGTGTAGGAGGTATCACTAGAATCTTGAGATACATTTTACAAAATCCTAGCCTGATGACAGTCTTTCACGACACCCTAGTTTCACTGTCCACACAGAATAAAGAAAGGTGAGATTGTTCCCTTCACTCTGCACACTGATCTTTCGGAGGTAGAATTACTCCTTCACCAGCTCACCACAAACACAACCACAGTCCACAGACTGCACCAACAACAACTATGGCAACCAAGTTGCAACAGTATGAGGAAAGGTGGAGTTGCTCTCCTCAAACTATACACAACCAACCTTTAGTCACACAAAGGTTAGGTTTCGAATCAATCAAAAGATTAATTCAGTGAGCTGTTTGATTCTTTTGGATATGGGGTTGTAGCTCGTAGGTGCTTGCTTCCCCCTTAACGGGTTACTGGATCTTTCTCTGTAATCCTCAGGGCAACTTCATTGGCTTCTCTCTTTCTAGATATGGATTCTGATTTTCTGGATCTGGATCTCTCTCTTCTTGATCAGGATTTTTGAAATGTGCTTTGTATGCTTGTCCAAGATCTGCTCTTTTCAAACACTCCTCCCTATGTATTTATAGGGGTAATGTAACGGTCAAATAGGCCTTATAGCCATTATATTTGTCGTTTAGCCAACTTTCATATGTATGATCACTTGATCTATAATTTTTCAGTTTTCAGTCCTTGATTTATCAATTCAGCTTTTCCAGATTCTCAGTTCTTTCTTGACAAGGCCTTAATTAATTTTTTTACTCTTATTCAAAACTGAGTACATCGTATACTTGTCATCTGACTTCAATTGACTAAGTCAGAGTACACCATTCAGCTTCTTCATTTCCTGGGAACTGATAATCTTTGTCCTTAAGATTATTCAGCTTTACATGATCTATAGTTCAATCTCAGGTCACCACACACTTGGCTGATCCCCGACTTATAGTCACGACTTAATCAGCTTCTAACTGAGTTTGAACCCTCAGTTCTTCAGTCTTCAATATCTGAGTTTGAACCCTTAGTTCTTCTATATTCTAGATAAGCCAACTGAGTCTGTGTCCCTCAGCGAACTTGTCTTCTTCAATTCTTCTCTTCTTAGATGTATACTCAGTTTGTTTGCTATGACTCAGCTATTCGCCTAGTTCATATCTATTACAATGCTTGTCTGAAACAACCTATACAAAGCTCAGACTCTAGATAGATCCTATACATTTTTCTCTAGACTATTTCTTGCTTCTTCTTTCGTTATGCACTATAACAGTTAGTTATGACTCCATCATCATGGGTTATAAATGAACTTTCTAAGTGCGTGATGAATCATCATCAAAACATAAATTTTATTTCCAACAATTTCCCCCTTTTTGATGATGTATCATAACCCTCCCTAAAAGCAATAATAAAAGAGTAATGCGTGAAATCAGAACAAACTAAAATACCAAACTAAAAACAGCTGAGTTCATTACATAGTTGCATCAAAACAAACTGAGTTTTACGAAACATTACAATTTTTCTTTTTCCAAATTCATCAGCTTTTCCCCAAGGTAGATAATCCTTTTTGTTTCCATGAGCCTACTTGCTTTTCCTTCTTCTCTTGATTCAGCATTTTTGGGCTTGATGTCCAAGTATTCATTGATCATCCGATTTGCCTCTTCTTTGTCTTGGTTTTGAAATTTTGTCAGAATCTCCTTGATTTCCTCTTCCATTAGCTTCTCTTCTTCTTTTGATATTAAACCATGTTCTTCTCCTTTTGTTTTTACCTTAGATTGCAGGACATTTTCCCCCTCAGACTTTGCCTCTTTATCTTCAACTTCCTTTATCTTTTCTTTCAATCTAGAACATATTGCAATTTTCTTTCTAATGTTCATCATAGCTTTGACTGAGGCTTCTTCGTCTTCCTCAGTTCTTGTCTCTTTAAAGGATTCATCTGCAATTAACTCTTCGATCAATTTGTCAGCTGTCCCGGATTTTATCAATACAAAACAACAAGTAATAAACCGGTTAACCTCAAGTGCAAGGATCGTAGTATGGAGGCTAATGCCGGGTCGATCTTACGGGGAACTAGACGAATGTGAATCCTAGCTTTTGTTTTCAACTAAACTATTGTCACGAAACTAACCTAAACGAAGAACTAACCTAAACAAATATGCATAAAAGTAACTAGACAGAGGAAATTAATCCAATGCTAGGAAAGATTGGAAGCAATAAAAACTAACTAAGTCGCAGAAAAAGTAGACTAATCTAAACAATTCAAGTTTTAAGGATTAAAATCAAATTATAACGAACGAACAAGCAATTGATCCACCTATCCTATCAACATTCAATTCTAATTCGGATTAATTCGTGATCTCTACTCAAGTCGTGATTCACCTAATCAAAGGCATAAACTCCTACTCTCGTAGACGAGTTCGTTTTCTAATCTTTTATCTTTCGATGTTAAAGATTACGTCTTTCTAACCTAGGCGTGAAATCTTTCAATTTCTAATCTAGAAAATCAATCTAATAACTTTCGTTTTGATTAGATTAAAGGTCTAAACTTTTATCATGGTGATCTAACATTAACATGACTCTCATCAAGTTAAAACAATCATAAAAGCAAAGATCTTTCGATGTAATTGCAATACACAATAATAAACAATGATAAAAGAAACAACTTCGAAGTAGAAACTCACGAATTAATCACGAACAAAACTGAATTGTTGATGGACGGCTTCACAACGCTTGTTCAAAGAGGGATTAGCCTCTTAGCATCCTCTGAAAGCTTGAAATTGATGAATTAAAGAACATAAATCTACCTAATCTAATCTAGAAATTAAAGTGCATAAACTGGAAGAAAATAGGGTAAAAACGCAGCCTGGGCCGCCCCTAAGATATTAGGGTTCGAATTGTATGTTTAGGGTTTGGGAAATCGCGCCTATTTATAGATTTTTAGGTCGGTTTCGCTGAGTCGGTGCCGTGGACGCCCGTCCACTATCTTGGACGCTCGTCCAGCCTCTATGAACGGAGAATGAACGCTCGTTCAGAACGCGTCTGAACTCTCTGAATGTAAAATATGATTCTGGACGCTCGTTCGGTTGAGCAAACGCCCGTCCACCATGGACGGACCGTGGACGCTCGTCCATCGATGCTGGAACTCGATCTCTTGAGCATTATCTCTTCCTTCTTCCATCTCTATCCTTCTTTTCTCATCTCTATCTCGATTTAGCTCGAATTATATCAACATTTGATCATCAATTTAGCCTCCAACATGTATCTACATCACATTAAGACATCGCAAAACGTAACACAATCCAAATACTCATAAAACCATAATCAAAACACGTACACAACCTCATTTTGCGAATAAACTAATTAAAATCTCACTTGCAAATCATATGAATTATGGGGGAAAACATCATAAAATACAACGTTATAAAACGTATAAATTCACCCTTAACATCAGCTGTCTCTCCATTTTGTTGAATGACAAGTAAATCGGCATCCACTTGTCTGCCTTGTTCCTCGATCAACAGTTTAGCATAATCTTCTTCAACAGACTTTGTTCTTTCAGTTTCATCACCACCTTTAGTTTCATCTTCAGCTCCTCCAGTTTTTTCTTCTTCAGCTTTAGCTTCATCAGCACCTTCAGTTTCATCTTCCCCCTTGTTTGAAGATATGCAAAAGCTTTCTTCAAATAATTTGTGCAAGGTGATGATGTTGGAGTACTTGTTCAGACTTGAGGAATGTGCCAATGAGATAGACTCATACAAGTTGTAGAGCTTACTTTGTAAAGTCTGCGTTAGACTTTCTTTGATCATCTTTAGCCCTTTCAATTTCTTCTCCGTTTCCGTTAAATGTCACTGAGTCTTTTCAGTTGCAATATGGGGGATGTCTTTCCTTACTGAATCGCCTGTAGTCGCAACTGGATCTTGAGATGGGGAACTGACTCCATGGTGATGATAGTTATGACTTATCAGTTCTTTCTCATACTCTGTTGCACAGAATTCAGCATCTTCCAAAATTTCTCTTTGCTTCTCAATATATCCTTCATACTTATTAGCTGAGAATTTATTTCCTTCAGTTTCTTTTTTCGGTTTCTTCATCAGTTTCTTCAAACTTATCCTGCACCATCTTCCTTTGTTTTCTGGCTGTTCTTTCATCCTTATTTCCAAGTTTGCTTGTACTAGGATTTGGTGTATCTTCTTTCACTGACTTTTCTCTTCTTTTCTGGAGATCTTGATAAGAGAAAATAATTCGGTATCCTTTGTACCAAATATGGAAATCCCATTTTCGGCATGAACTTTTCTCTTTTTGCTTTTCTTCCTTGAACTTTTGCTCTTTCATCCGAAATTTGCATTACCATTTGCTTAAGGACATACTTGTTCCGGTCCAGTTTCTCCTCAAACCAAATTGCATAGATTAATTTCAGCTTCTCTGTCGAAAGAGTGTAGAAATTCCATGTGTGACCAATGATATTTTTGGTCAGTAGAACTGTCAAGAATGCGAATTCTTGTTTTTGTTGATGAATAGATCCGATGAAATTCTTCTCGTCTTTGTTGGTTGTTGTGACTTCCCAAAGTCTATCCTTTTCTTCATTTCCGAAATCAAGGGATGTGGGTCCTCCATATATATCCAAACCAAAAACTAGAGATATAAGATGTTCATTAACCACAATGCTTTTCTCTTGGATTGATGTCCTAAATCTTCTTTCATCATCGGCTATTATGGCATTCCTGTAGAAATCTCTGATATTTTCTGGGCACATAATTTTGACCTTTGTATCAATTAGATTTTCGAGTCCTCGAATCTTCTTGATCTTGTCTGCAATCTGGAGTGATAGGGTAGAATTTGAAATTTTTTGCTTGTAGTTGTCAAGACTCATGGTGATTCCTCCATCAATGTTATATCGCTCCATTAGAATGGATTTGTAGAGATGAAAAATTTGAAGATTGATTATGCAAGATTTGGTCAAGGATGTAAGAACGGTATGTATTTCTGAGTTTTTCAATACACTCAACCGTTTAAATGAGAGTCTTGTCACAATCAATAAGATTTGTAGGGATATACATCTACTTCTTCGGTTTTAATAGTCTCATCGATTGACACGTGGCTTCTGGTGATTTGTCTGTCAGTGCAAAAGTCAGATGGTAGCTGGAAAGTTTTCAGCTTTTGACCATTTTGCCCCTTATAAGCTTTAGCCTTTTCAACTTCGTTTCTATGCTATAGTTTTCTTGTGTAAGTCAGTTTTTCTCTTGATTCAGCAACATAAGAACTGACTTAGCCTGCAAAACATTTTTAAGTTTTCTTCGGTACCCATGTTTTCTTGGGTCCGGTCAAGTTAGTTATCGAAGTACAAACTTCAGTTTCATTGATGAGAGAATTAACCTTTCTCATCTCTCTTCTAGATAGGCCATTAAGCTCAACCTTAGTTGATTTCACAAGGATTCTTTTAGATTTATCATCTTTAACTTCTCTGTGTAATCCATTAGGTCTTCCAGTATCTTGATGTCTAGAATTTATATTCTCTGAAATCTCAAGACTGGGTAAGGGTGGGGAATTATCACTGCTTTTGTCAAATTTACTTGATATTAATCTTTCAGCTAGATTTGACTCCTCAGTTTCAAGAAACTCATTCCTCTCTTTTGCTTTGTCAAGTTCTGTATCTTTTAAGTTCAACTCAAGTGTGAGTTTTTCCACTAAATTGACAAGCTCAGAGTTTCTCTGACTGAGTTCAGAGAGTGATAACTGAGCAGAAGAATGTACCTTTTCTTCATTTTTTGTTACAACATCAGGATTTGATTTTACATTCTTTTGCTGCTCTTCTAGGTAGTCAGTTACTTGCAACAACTCCTTTCCTTCTCCTTCTGAGAGATCACTTAGTGAAGGAACTCATCCGGTTTTGTCAACATATGCATTGAAAACGATATCCACATCATCACTAAAATGAGTTTCTGGATTTGTATGTGAATTTGTAGTACTGAACCTTTCAAATACTTGATCCTGAAAATCAGATACAGTGTTTTGCAAACAATTAGCTAGAGGATTAATAAGCCAACTTCTAATTCTAGATGTATTCATGAAGTTTCAACTATATGCTTTGACAACTAATACAATGAGGGGTTTTCAACAAATGGTACAAAAGATTTCTTTGGATCTCCTCCAAAAGGAAGAACTGCTCCGATACCAATTGTTGGTCCCTTGGAAAGGCTAACACAAGTTTAGAGGGGGGGGGGGGGTGAATAAACTTGTCACCAAAAACTGATTTGCACCCCAGGAACTGAGTTTCTCCGAAACTCAAACTGAACTAGCAAACTGATGTTTAATATGACTCAGCTCACTTCTGTTCCTACCCTTAAACCATGTATTGGAGTCAGCTAATTCAGCTTAGCCGTTGCTAGAACTGAACTAACTTGCAGCGGATAAGATCAAGCCTTTCGTGCAATAGATGTGTCAATAAAGATCCTAATCTCCTATGTATCAGTTCTATCCTGACTTAGTGTCTGATGTTTGCTGAGTGTTGTGATGAATTGATTATGCAATAAATAGAAAAATCACAGCATAAATAAAAATGCGTAAAGTAAATAAACACGAGGTTTGATTATGGAAGTTCCGGGTGGTGTAATCCCATACGTCTCCCCTTCTCCTGTGGTGTAGAAGGTATCACTAGAATCTTGAGATAACTTTTACAAAATCCTAGCCAAATGACAGTCCTTCACGACACCCTAGTTTCACTGACCACACAGAATAAAGAAAGGTGAGATTGCTCACTTCACTCAGCACACTGATCTTTCGGAGGTAGAATTACTCCTTCACCAGCTCACCACAAACACAACCACAGTCCACAGACTGCACCAACAGCTGTGGCAACCAAGTTTGCAACCGTATGAGGAAAGGTGGAGTTTCTCTCCTCAAACTATAGACAGCCAACCCTTTGTCACACAAAGGTTAGGTTTAGAATCAATCAAAAGATTAATTCAGTGAGATGTTTGATTCTTCTGGATATGGCGTTGTAGCTCGTAGGTGCATGCTTCCCCTTTAACGGGGTACTGGATCTTTCTCTGTAATCTTCAAGGCAACTTCGTTGGCTTCTCTCTTTCTAGATATGGATTCTGATTTTCTGGATCTTGATCTCTCTCCTCTTGATCTGGATTTTAGATCATGAGCTTTGTAAGCTTGTCCAAGATCTGCTCTTTTCAAACATTCCTCCCTGTGTATTTATAGGGGTAATGTAACGGTCAAATAGGCCTTATAGCCGTTATATTTGTCGTTTAGCCAACGTTCATATGTACGATCACTTGATCTGTACTTTTTTAGTTTTCAGTCCTTGATTTATCAATTTAGCTTTTCCAGATTCTCAGTTCTTTCTTGACAAGTCCTGAACTCGTTTTCTACTCTTACTCAAATATGAGTACATCGTATACTTGTCATCTGACTTCAATTGACTAAGTCAGAGTACACCATTCAGCTTCTTTATTTCCTGGTAACTGATAATCTCTGTCCTTAAGATTATTCAGCTTTACATGATCTATAGTTCAGTCTCAGGTCACCACAGACTTGACTGATCCCTGACTTATTGTCACGACATAATCAGCTTCTAAATGAGTTTGAACCCTCAGTTCTTCGGTCTTCAATAACTGAGTTTGAACCCTTAGTTCTTCTGTCTTCTAGATAAGCCAACTGAGTCTGTGTCCCTCAGCGAACTTGTCTTCTTCAGTTCTTCTCTTCTCAGATGTAGACTCAGTTTGTTTACTATGACTCAGCTGTTCGCCTAGTTCCTATCTATTACAATGCTTGTCTAAAACAACCTATACAAAGCTCAGACTCTTGATAGATCCTATACATTTTTCTCTAGACCATTTCTTGCTTCTTCTTTCGTTATGCACTATAACAGTAAGTTATGACTCCATCATCATGGGTTATAAATGAACTTTCTTAGTGCGTGATGAATCATCATCAAAACATAAATTTTATTTCCAATAATTTCCACCTTTTTGAGGATGTATCATAACCCTCCCTAAAAGCAAGAATAAAAGAGTAATGCGTGAAATCATAACAAACTAAAATACCAAACTAAAAACAGCTGAGTTCATTACATAGTTGCATCAAAACAAACTGAGTTTTACGAAACATTACAATTTTTCTTTTTCCAAATTCATCAGCTTTTCACCAAGGTAGATACTCCTTTTTGTTTCCAGGAGCCTTCTTGCTTTTCCTTCTTCTCATGATTATGCATTTTTGGGCTTGATGTGCAAGTATTCATTGATAATCCGATTTGCCTCTTCATTGACTTGGTTTTGAAATTTTGTCAGAATCTCCTTGATTTCCTCATCCATTAGCTTCTCTTCTTCTTTTGATATTATACCATGTTCTTCTCCTTTAGTTTTTACCTTAGATTCCATGACATTTTCCCCCTCAGACTTTGCCTCTTTATCTTCAACTTCCTTTATCTTTTCTTGCAATCTAGCACATATTGCAATCTTCTTTCTGATGTTCATCGTAGCTTTGACTGAGGCTTAATCATATTCCTCAGTTCTTGTCTCATTAAAGGGTTCATTTGCAATTAACTCTTCGATCAATTTGTCAGCTGCCTCTCCATTTTGTTGAATGACAAGTAAATTAGCATCCACTTGTCTGTCTTGTTCCTCGATCAACAGTTTAGCATAATCTTCTTTAGCAGACTTTGTTCTTTCAGTTTCTTCAGCGCCTTCAGTTTCATCTTCACCACCTCCAGTTTTATCTTCTTCAGTTTTAGCTTCATCAGCACCTCTAGTTTCATCTTCCCCTTGTTTGAAGATATGCAAAATCTTTCTTCAAATAATTTGTGCAAGGTGATGATGTTGGAGTACTTGTTCAGACCTGAGGAATGTTCCAATGAGATAGACTCATGCAAGTTGAAGAGCTTACTTTGTAAAGTCTGCGTCAGACTTTCTATGATCATCTTTAGCCCTTTCAATTTCTTCTAAGTTTCCGTTAAATGTCGCTGAGCCTTTTCAGTTGCAATATGGGGGATGTCTTTCCTTACTGAATCACCTATAGTCGCAACTGGATCTTGAGATGGGGAACCTACTCCATGGTGATGAGAGTTATGACTTATCAGTTCTTTCTCATACTCTGTTGCACAGAATTCAGCATCTTCCAAAATTTCTCTTTGCTCCTCAGTATATCCTTCATACTTATTAGCTGAGAATTTATTTCCTTCAGTTTCTTCTTCAGTTTCTTCAAACTTATCCTGCACCATCTTTCTTTGTTTTCTGGCTGTTCTTTCATCCTGATTTCCAAGTTTGCTTGTACTAGGATTTGGTGTATCTTCTTTCACTTCATCACTGACTTTTCTCTTCCTTTCTGGAGATCTTGATAAGAGAAAATAATTCAGTATCCCTTGTACCCAAAATGGAAATCCCTTTTTCAGCATGAACTTTTCTCTTTTTGCTTTTCTTCCTTGAACTTTTGCTCTTTCATCCAAAATTCGCTTTACCATTTGCTTAAGGACATACTTGTTCCAGTCCAGTTTCTCCTCAAACCAAATTGCATAGATTAATTTCAGCTTCTCTGTCGAAAGAGTGTAGAAATTCCATGTGTGACCAATGATATTTTTGGTCAGTAGAACTGTCAAGAATACGAATTCTTGTTTTTGTTGATGAATAGATCCGACCTCGTCTTTGTTGCTTGCGGTGACTTCCCAAAGTCTGTCCTTTTCTTCAATTCCGAAAGCAAGGGATGTGGGTCCTCCATATTTATCAAAACCAAAAACTAGAGATAGAAGATGTTCATTAACCACAATGCTTTTCTCTTGGATTGATGTCCTAAAGCTTCTTTCATCATCGGCTATTATGGAATTCCTCTAGAATCTCTGATATTTTTGGGCACATAATTTTGACCTTCGTATCAATTAGATTTTCGAGTCTTCGAATCTTCTTGGTCTTGTCTGCAATCTGGAGTGATAGGGTATAGTTTAAAATTTTTTGCTTGTAGTCGTCAAGAATCATGATGATTCCTCCATCAATGTTATATCGCTCCATTAGAATGGATTTGTAGAGATGAAAAATTTGAAGATTGATTGTGCAAGATTTGGTCAAGGATGTGAGAACGGTATGTAATTCTAAGTTTTTCAATACACTCAACCGTTTAAATGAGGGTATTGTCAAAATCAATAAGATTTGTCGGGATATACATCTACTTCTTCTGTTTTAATAGTCTCCTCGATTGACACATGGCTTCTAGTTATTTGACTGTCTGTGCAAACGTCAGATGGTAGCTGGAAAGTTTTCAGCTTTTGACCATTTTGCCCTTTATCTGCTTTTGCCTTTTCAACTTCGTTGCTATTCTACAGTTTTCTTGAGTAAGTAAGTTTTTCTCTTGATTCAGCAACATAAGAACTGACTTAGCCTGCAAAACAGTTTTAATTTTTCTTCGGTACCCATGTTTTCTTGGGTCCGGCTTGGTTAGTTACTGAAGTACAAATGATGTATGACAAAAATATGATTATATTATAAGACTTTTTATTATTATTTTTTATGATATTTTAGTATAATTTCATATAAATGCATTGAAAACTTATAAAAATCATAGTTAGTTATAATTAAATGCATAAGTTATAAAAACGATATAAATAAGGGTTTTAGTGTCGATTTACGTTTGGTGTTTTGTTGCTCTTATTGAAGGATTATACGTTTATCGAGATCTCAAGAGAGGACATGTTTTGGAGCCTAAATCATATCTTTTAAGGGATAAAAGATTATGCCATAAGCAAACGATCGAACGGATCAACTCGTCCTTAGTATTTCTACCGTAACTCATCTTCAACGGACATTTGACCTAACTTAGAGGCATTTTCAGAGAAAAAGTCCTTGATGAAAGTTGTAGATCTTCAAGAGAGCTTTCCAACGAATATTAAATCATGTCAATCCGAGGTCTACACTCGAGATAGGTTTTTACGAACATCGATATGTTGGATGGCCGGCACGCGCCGGCCTTGTGGTATGGTCTATAAATAGAAGCTCATTGCAAGCTTGGGGAGTGGCACCTATCTTTATATCTCTCTTATATAGATCTCTATCGTCTCTTTTGTTGTTTTTTAGTTAAATAAATGCTGTAAACGGCACTCTGCCGGAATAATACGATGTAATGTTGTAATATAAGCACCGTTATGATGTTTGGAAAGATTACGGGAGGCTCGTTGTTGTAGAGGAGTTGTTATTTCCGGGGAATACGACTCTAACGCTACAATTGTAATCTAAAGATGAGCGGCTAAGGTCTCGAGGCTAGAACCACCGTTGTGAAGCCACCATCACCGGAATAAACAAGGATTTCGTTTTCATTTGTTCTAGTAGGTTTCTTGTTCTTCCTTCATGTTTGAATTGTTTATGTGAAATTCGTATGATCTATACTTATGTTGCATGCTAATCGAATTTAGATACGATAGTTGATAAATTCGTAGATTACCGTGAAGGAGAATGATAATATTCTTCCAACATACGTAAGTTGAGGGTGAATGTTATTAGATTAGGATTTATATCCATATCTTTGATCTGTAAATGCTTTAGTTGTACCGAGAGTGGTGAACTAATTAAAAGGCGATGAACCGAAAGGGAAAATGCCTCTTTAGCGATAATAATCCAAGAACTTACGAATGAATATGTGTCTTTCTTGTTATTTTCGGTGGGGTGGTGGATCAACGGTGTGTTCTAGTTGTTTTAATCTTTCTTTAAACAAATTTTCACGTATCGTCTTTCTTTTCACGTTTGCTACCTTATTTTGTTAATTGAAAATCCGAGATCATAATCATCAACTTTATAAAAGAAATCGAAGGCAAAAACTCTTTTTCGTACAAGTCCCTGCGGATACGATCCGGTTTCACCACTATAGCTGCGAGCCTTCGCACTTGGGGCTGACATCGGTTTTATTTTATTACTTGTTATCTTTTGCTTTGCATAAAACCGCGAACAAGTTTTTGGCGCCGTTGCCGGGGACTTGGCACGGAAAGTTTTCGTTTTCAATCTCTGTTCTGTTTCTATTTTATCTACGCTGTTCAGACCTGTTTCGAGCTTGTTTTAGTTTAGTTTTTATTTATTAAGTCTAAAAAAATATATATATATATATAATAATAAAATAAAATAAAAATAAAAATAAAAATAAAAATAAAAATAAAAAAACTGTGTTCCTTGGTTAATCGTTGAGGTTGGGTGATGGGTTCTCGGTGAATCCCACTCTACGGAAGCATAAGGAATTAAATCCCGAAACCTCGTGGTTAAGGTGTTGGTGTTCGAACGTGGTTTATGAAAACTCGAACTCACGGGGGACCTCTTTTGTATAACCCGGAGCTAGAGCGAACCATCGTTCGACCGAACAAACATTTGGCCCGGCTCTCCGGACCGACGGACGAGGGAATCACGGAAGAAAACGATCCTGAAGGATACGTTGAGGGAGAAGCTCAAGTAGGAGCCGAGGTTGAGAAAATGGCGGATCAATGGACATTGCGTACTTTGCCATGCCATCTACCGTGAAAGTTAATCCTGCGGTCGTGATTCCCGAAATCACGGCCGATAATTTCGAACTCAAAACTTCTTTAATCAATTTGGTAAGAGGTTCCACATTTCATGGATTTTCCACGAGGACCCGCACGATCACATTCACTCATTTCTAGAATCGTGCGGGACTATTTTAATCAAAGGGGTCACCGAGGACGCCCGAAAATGAAACTCTTTCCTTTCTCACCGAAGGGAGAAGCGAAAGAATGGTATAAATCCTTACCGATCGAATCCATTACTTCATGGGAGGATTTGGAGAAAGAATTTCGAGCCGGTACTTTCCACCCGCAAAGACGGCTCATCTTCCGAATCGATATTCACTTTTGTGCAATCCGAGAAGGAATCTTTTTACGATGCGTGGAAACGATTTAAGACTCTCTTGAGAAAGTGCCCCCACCATGGGCCGGATAAACAAAGATTGGTCAACACTTTCTACAGTGGTTTGACTGAATTGACTAAAGGAATGGTGAATAGTTCTGCTGGAGGTGCATTTCTGAGAAAGACACCTGATGAGGGATGGACGTTGTTTGAAGATATTGCAAAGTATAATTATGCCCCTACATATGCAGGTGCATCCAATCAGAAAAGCTCGACTGCAGGGAAGTATGAGGTAGATGAGACCACGTTTCTAAAAGCTCAGTTGGCCGCACTACAAAAGCAAGTGGCGGCAATGAATGTTCCAAGTCTTGTGTGTGACAACTGCCATGGCCAAGGCCATCGCAGTAATCAGTGCCAGCTTGACCCAATCTCTCAGGTCAAAGCTGTTCAAAACAATGTTGTTTGCCAAAATTGCGATACCATTGGGCACACATTCATCAGTGTCATCTATTGTTGCATTCAGAGGAGGTGAATGCATTCAATTCTATAAATTATCGACCTTCGGGTCAGAATCAAAACACTCAAGGGTTCAATTACAACCGGAACCACCCTGGTTTCCGATGGAGTGATCCTTCCGGGCGACGAACCCCCATCATTTTCGGGCCCCTAGGCCTAATCAAAGCAATTTTCAATCCAACTATCGACCAGCATGGAACACCAATCCACCGCAAAATCAAAATCAATCATTTCAGATCTTAGAACAAAAGTTGAGTAAGCAAATCACGGCCAACACTCAATTGGCAAATGCTTTAAGTACTCGACCAAGACAAAGAGGAATTTAGAGGTGCAAATGGGACAGATTTCGGGACGAAGAAGCTAGTCGACCTCGGGGTGGTCACCGAGTTTTACGAGAAGAACCCCCGAGGGGTCAACTTGGTCCGAATGACCAAAATACTTGCACCGATCTAGCCGCACCATGGGACTATGGTCGGGATGAGTTGAATGCCATAAATCCGAGGAGTGGGAAAGTGGTTGGCGATCGGGCCAACCAGGGGAAACGAATAGCCCCTCCCTGCGAGCGAGAGACGCGGGGAGGGGAAGATCTTTGTTCTCCTCGAAAAGATGTTGGGACTACTTGTTGAGCCAAGTGAAAAAGTAAATTCGAGAGAAGTGTGGAAGTTGAGAATACGATGATAAAGAGAAGAATGCGAGAAGAAGTCGATTCTAAGTTAAGTTCGGGAAGCATGTGAGGTGGAAGGATAGGGAAGACAAAGCAATCAATCATAAGACAAAGAAAGAAGAACTTCACCGAGGAAGACTTTGCTTTGATCTCCCTTATCCACCTAGCAAAAACAAGTTTGTCGTTAACGGTCGATAAAGAGTATAAGAAGGTTATCGACTTGCTCAAGAACACCGAGGCAAACATTCCATTAGTTGATCTTTTGGTAGGGATGCCAAAGTATACAAAGTTTATAAAAGACGCAGTAAGTTCGAAAAAGAAGCTTCAAGAGCTCGAACACATAGTGTTGAATGGAGAATGCTCCGCAATCGGTCAGACTAAACTTCCTGTGAAGTGTCCTGACCCTGGAAGATTTACGATTTCGTGTACTATTGGGAACGGGGAATTCCACAATGTTTTGTGCGATTCGGGAGCATCAATCAATCTGATGTCTACTTCAATCTTCCAATCTCTTGGATTGGATCAATCTATTACTCCTAGATCTATTTCTCTTCAACTTGCGATAGAAGTGTGAAGTATGCAAGGGGAATCATAGAAGATGTGTTGGTCAAGGTTAAAAACTTCATATATCCACCGATTGGGTAATCATGGACATGACCGAGGATGAGAAAACCCCTTGATCCTTGGAAGACCTTTTCTTGCAACCGCCCGTGCCTTACTAGATTCCCACAAAGGCGAAGTAACCTTACATTTGGAGGATGAGAGTATAAAGTTCAATGTGGGCAACGCAGTGAAGCATGCATCCGGTGATGCTTGTTTAGCTATTGAGGACGATTTCACTGATGAGTATGATAAACAAGTGTTCATGGGTAGTTGGGATGAGGAAGAATTCAATAAACTATCTGCAACTTGGACTAATGAGGAGTGGATAAAATTTTTAGAAGAGATTGACAAGGAAAGTTCGACTACCGGGAGGTGGTAAGAAAGATAATTAGGAAGAGGCATGGTGATATGCCAAGATTTGCAAAGGGAGATGAGGCCCCATCCGTCGGGGAGGCCATGATGTTTCGAGCCCTTATAATAAGCTTGGAGATCTAGAGCTTAAGGGAGATAAATTAAGACCAAGTGTGGAGGAGCCACCGTCAGATTTAGTGTTGAAACCCTTGCCTCAACACTTGAAATACATTTTTCTGAGGGACGGTGATAAGCTTCCTTTGATCATTTCATCTAAGTTAGAACCAAAAGAGGAAGAAAAGCTTATCAAAGTGCTGCAAGATAATATCCTCGTCTTTGGTTGGCAAGTGGGAGATATCAAGGGAATAAGCCCCGATATCCGTATGCATAAGATCGGGGCGTTGAGGGATCGAAGAAGGTGCGACGACCTCGAGAAGGCTAAACCCTCATAAGCGGGAGGTTGTTAAGAAGGAAATCATCAAATTGCTTGACATGGGTATCATTTACCCAATAGCCGATAGTGAATGGGTGAGCCCCACTCGGGTGGTGCCAAAGAAAGGAGGAATTACTTTTGAAAAGAATGAAAAGGGGGAAGAGATTGCCTTACGACAAGTTACGGGTATAGAGTTTGCATCGACTACAGAAGACTAAATGAGGTAACTCTAAAAGACCACTTCCCTTTGCCATTCATTGACCAGCTCCTTGAGAGGCTTAGTGGCAAGCAATTTTATTGTTTTTTGGATGGCTATTCTGGATACTTTCAAATAGCCATCGACCCCATCGATCAAGAAAAGACTACCTTCACTGTCCCTCCGGTACCTTCGCTTACCGAAGGATGCCATTTGGTCTCTCGAAACGCACCGGCTACATTTCAAAGATGTATGCGGCTATCTTTGATGGTTTAGTGGAGAAGGTGATGGAGATTTTTATGGATGACTTCTCTCGTATTCGGGGACGCTTTCTACCACTTGTTTACACAATCTTGATAAAGTTACGTCCCGGTGCATGAGAAGGACTTAGTCTTAAATTGGGAAAAGTGCCACCCGATGGTGGAAGAGGGAATTGTTCTAGGACACAAGGTGTCCAAAGAAGGTATGAGGTCGACAAAGCAAAGGTAGAAGTTATTGAAAAAATGACATACCCCAAAAATGTAAGAGAAGTGAGAGGTTTCCCCGGGTCATGTCGGCTTTTATCGGCGGTTCATAAAAGACTTTTCTAAGATAGCCAAGCCTTTGTCAACTCTCTTAAGAGAAGATGTGAAATTTGTTTTCACCCCTGAGTGTGAAAGAGCGTTTAAAGAATTAAAAGACAAGTTGGTTACCTCGCCAATTCTTATAGCACCCGACTGGAAAGCTCCCTTCGAGCTTATGTGTGATGCCTCTAATTATGCAGTCGGCACGGTGCTAGGTCGAGAGTGTACGGCAAGGTTCAAACCCATCTACTACGCTAGTCACACTTTAAACCCAGCACAAGTAAATTATGCAACAACTGAGAAGGAGTTGTTGGCAGTAGTTTTTGCCATGAATAAATTTAGAAGCTACTTGCTTGGGTCGGAAGTTACGGTCTGGACAGACCATTCTGCATTGAAATATCTGTTAAACAAGGCTGATGCCAAGCCTCGTTTGTTGAGATGGATCTTAATTTTACAAGAGTTTGATGTTCATATCCGGGACAAGAAGGGTAGCGAGAATGTGGTAGCTGACCATATGTCTCGGTTGACCGATGATCCTCAAGTAGAGTCGGATGAGATTGGAATTGATTTTCCAACCGAGCAACCCATGACTATTGATGTGTGCGAGGTTACTCCCCGCCCGTACTTGGAAAAGGTTCTCCTTGGTTTGCACCTTTTGCAAACTTCTTGAGCGGCGTATATCCGGACCCGACTCGACATATCGGCAAAAGAAGAAATTCTTTTCGGATTTGAACTATTATGTGTGGGACGATCCAATTCTCTTCAAGCGCCGCAAGGATGGATTACTCCGTAGGTGTGTCCCCGAGATCGAGCGAGAGGGACATTATGGAGCAATGCCATGGAGGACCTGTGGGAGGTCATTATGGAGCTGGGAAGACCGCCGCGAAGATTTTTCGGTCCGGCTTCTACCGGCTAACAATCTTTAAGGATACAGAGAGTTTTGTAAAAGGGTGTGACCGGTGCCAGCGCACCGGTAAACTTTCTCGGCGAATGGACATGCCTCTCCACCCTATCCAAGAATGCGAGGTTTTCGACGTATGGGGTATTGACTTCATGGGACCATTCCCATCCTCGTATGGGAACAAGTACATTCTAGTCTGCGTCGACTACGTGTCAAAGTGGGTGGAAGCGATAGCAACACCGCGGAACGACCACAAGGTGGTCAAGAACTTCCTGAGGAAAAATATTTTTACACGGTTTGGCTGTCCACGAGATCTCATCAGTGATGAGGGAACTCACTTCTGCAATACTCCATTAGAAAAGATTTTAGAACGATATGGGGTAAAACACAAAACTGCTACCCCCTATCACCCTCAGACGAGTGGACAAGTTGAAGTAAGTAACCGAAGCTTGAAAAGCATTCTTGAGAAGACGGTGAATTCTCATAGGACGGACTGGAGTCAGAAATAGGATGATGTGCTCGGGCTTACGGACGACTTTCAAAACTCCTATTGGCACGTCTCCGTTTCGGATGGTTTATGGCAAGGCACGCCACCTGCCAATCGAGCTTGAGCACAAAGCGTTCGGGCTATTAAATTCTTGAATTTTGATAGTCAATTATGTAGAGAAAAGTGATTGTTGCGGTTGCGGGAGCTTGATGAGTTCGGACTCCGTGCCTATGAGAGCTCGAGAATCGGTAAGGAGAGGACTAAATTGCTTCACGACAAGAAAATCAAGAATAGAGAATTCAAAGCGGGCGAATGGGTTTTATTATATAATACCAGGTTACATCTCGTTCCCGGTAAGCTACGCAGCCGTTGGTCCGGCCCCTTTCAAATCTCTCGGGTTTTCCCTAGTGGAGCGATCGAATTGAAAAATAAACGGGCGAGTTATTCGAGTGAATGGTCATCGGTTGAAACACTATATTGGTCAACAAAAGGAACGACCGGTGGTTTTCCATCTGAACGACATCCCTAGTCAAGCTAGCTCCGATTTTTCGGCACCCGATGATTTACGTCTCTGTGAATTCTTTGAAGATGTTGTGATTTATGATGATACACCTCGGCTTGTGGAACTAAAACCTAAAAAGAAAAAGAGAAGAACCATAGGAACAAAGTGGATACAGAAGTTTACTGATATGGCCAATACATTGGCGAGACTTTGTTTTTGTGGGATCCATACTATTAACCCCGAGGAAATCAAGAATGAGTCCGGAGAGAGGCTTCAATGGCCTGACCCGGGTTGAAAATTTTTGGGTTGTCGAGCCAACGACATAAAACAAAAGCGCTTGGGGGGAGGCAACCCCGCCTTAATAAAACTATGTGAAATTAAATAGTTGCTTGTGTGTTTTTATTAGTCGAGCAAACGACGTTAACCAAAAGCGCTACCGGGAGGCAGCCCGTTAATAATAATAATAATAATAATAATTTGGATAAAGACTAGTCTTAATGAAATGTAGAATCTGTATGGAAGATTAACACTAAGCACAACTAAGTCTCATTATGAATGTTTGAATATCATTTAAAGGGAACGATTAGGTGGTTATCCGAAAATCCCGAGGTAAAACAAAGATAAAATTCAAATGCTTCATTTCTTGGACTTAGGTTGTTATAACGTTTAGACAAAACCCTTGAGGATCTGGGTATAAAAGACTCACTTCATTTCATTATTTCTGTCTTTGTTCCATGATATTGCCTTGTCTATCATTTTTGTGCCCCTATCCCCGAGGTACGTCTTGTTTTCCATGGTGTGCAGGATATTTGCGATAGCAATTGTGAACTTTTAGATAAATCAGTTTACCGGTGGATGGTCCACGATCTTCATCGTTTTCATCAAACATTTCGGATCGATTCGCGACCACTTCCGAAATTGCCACCTTCGAATTACAACCGGCTAAGTTTTTCTTATTACGCACATGCGAGGACATCATGTAACTTAAGTGTGGGGGAGGGTTTTATATGTTGTCTTGTTTTTAAACGTTTATACTATTTATATATATATATATATATGATTATGTGCATATTTTCATTTTATACTATATTCCACTCATTATTCATCGAGGTCGATGTCAATTCGTAAGTGGGGAGTAGAGTAAGTTATAAAATTTTGAAAATATTAAAAATTAACGCTATAATTAAAATAAATATATTGATTGCTTAACACTTAGTTTTATTTTTCCTAAGTAGAAATAAGATAGTATATAATTAATATAATAAATTTAATATATTTTGATAGAATAAGTTTTAGTAAGTAAAATAGATTAGATGTATTATGATTATATTATATATGTCAATTTTAGATTTTTATAAGATTTTAAGTATATGTAACTATACATAAGTATTATTGAGTATTGTTGATTTGAAATTAGACAGATATGCTTATATTTATAATGAAATGTTAGAATAATTTTCTTTTCGAAATAAGTATGAATATGGAATCAGACCAAGGATGACGATTTTTGGCATAATAAAGTTAGACAAAAGTGCTAATATATTTGACCTCACCTCATGACGCTTGCAAGATAGTCGATTCGGCAATGAGTTCGGATATGTTAGTATTCTATGAAAAAAAAAAAAAAAAAAAAAAAAAAAAAACAACAAATCACCTCGAGTCCATTTGGATACGCCCCAATTGGGGAGTGTGGTTTACCTTGGACGATGGGTTTGAGTGATCTCGGGGTGACTCGCCTCTAAAGTTTGGGGAGAGTGTTATACTTTTGAGACGCGACGATTGAAAAAATAATAAATAATATTGGGTTGTAATTTGATAAAAAAAAGGGGTTTTTGAGATGAAAGTTAAGTACGTACGACTTATCTTCTTCTTTTGATAATTCTTTATTTTTCCTTTTGATCAAACACCCAGATCCTGATTGTTATACTAAGTCCTTGATTCCAATTATTTCATACAAGTTAAGATTAGAGAATAATTTTAATTTTTATTATATTTACTAAGTAAATTATGTAAAATTTTATAATCATGATATTTGATAAATAATTTATCTATGTTATATACACTTTTTATCTTGTTTAATTCTAAGAAAGATATATTTAATATATTTATAATATTGAAATGATATTTTGCTAACTTGAAAGTTAATCTACCAAGTATATCATTTTTATAATAGTTTTTATATATTATCGCTTATTTTGCTCGAGGACGACCAAAAGCTAAGTGGGGAGTAGTTGATGTATGACAAAAATATGATTATATTATAAGACTTTTTATTATTATTTTTTTATGATATTTTAGTATAATTTCATATAAATGCATTGAAAACTTATAAAAATCATAGTTAGTTATAATTAAATGCATAAGTTATAAAAACGATATAAATAAGGGTTTTAGTGTCAGATTTACGTTTGGTGTTTTGTTGCTCTTATTGAAGGATTATACGTTTATCGAGATCTCAAGAGAGGACATGTTTTGGAGCCTAAATCATATATTTTAAGGGATAAAAGATTATGCCATAAGCAAACGAGATCGAACGGATCAACTGTCCTTAGTATTTCTACCGTAACTCATCTTCAACGGACATTTGACCTAACTTAGAGGCATATTCAGAGAAAAAGTCCTTGATGAAAGTTGTAGATCTTCAAGAGAGCTTTCCAACGAATATTAAATCATGTCAATCTGAGGTCTACAGCTCGAGATAGGTTTTTACGAACATCTGATATGTTGGATGGCCGGCACGCGCCGGCCTTGTGGTATGGTCTATAAATAGAAGCTCATTGCAAGCTTGGGGAGTGGCACCTATCTTTATATCTCTCTTATATAGATCTCTATCGTCTCTTTTGTTGTTTTTTAGTTAAATAAATGCTGTAAACGGCACTCTGCCGGAATAATACGATGTAATGTTGTAATATAAGCACCGTTATGATGTTTGGAAAGATTACGGGAGGCTCGTTGTTGTAGAGGAGTTGTTATTTCCGGGGAATACGACTCTAACGCTACAATTGTAATCTAAAGATGAGCGGCTAAGGTCTCGAGGCTAGAACCACCGTTGTGAAGCCACCATCACCGGAATAAACAAGGATTTCGTTTTCATTTGTTCTAGTGAGTTTCTTGTTCTTCCTTCATGTTTGAATTGTTTATGTGAAATTCGTATGATCTATACTTATGTTGCATGCTAATCGAATTTAGATACGATAGTTGATAAATTCGTAGATTACCGTGAAGGAGAATGATAATATTCTTCCAACATACGTAAGTTGAGGGTGAATGTTAATAGATTAGGATTTATATCCATATCTTTGATCTGTAAATGCTTTAGTTGTACCGAGAGTGGTGAACTAATTAAAAGGCGATGAACCGAAAGGGAAAATGCCTCTTTAGCGATAATAATCCAAGAACTTACGAATGAATATGTGTCTTTCTTGTTATTTTCGGTGGGGTGGTGGATCAACGGTGTGTTCTAGTTGTTTTAATCTTTCTTTAAACAAATTTTCACGTATCGTCTTTCTTTTCACGTTTGCTACCTTAGTTTGTTAATTGAAAATCCGAGATCATAATCATCAACTTTATAAAAGAAATCGAAGGCAAAAACTCTTTTTCGTACAAGTCCCTGCGGATACGATCCGGTTTCACCACTATAGCTGCGAGCCTTCGCACTTGGGGCTGACATCGGTTTTATTTTATTACTTGTTATCTTTTGCTTTGCATAAAACCGCGAACAACAAACTTCAGTTTCTTTGATGAGAGAATTAACCTTTCTCATCTCTCTTCTAGATAGGCCATTTTGCTCAACCTTAGTTGATTTCACACAGATTCTTTTAGATTTATCATCTTTAACTTCTCTGTGTAATCCACTAGGTCTTCAAGTATCTTGATGTCTAGAATTTATATTCTCTAAAATCTCAAGACTGGGTAAGGGTGGGGAATTATCACTGCTTTTGTCAAATTTACTTGATATTAATCTTTCAGCTAGATTTGACACATCTGTTTCAAGAAACTCATTCCACTCTTTTGCTTTGTCAAGTTTTGTATCTTTTAAGTTCAACTCAAGTGTGAGTTTTTCCACTAAATTGACAAGCTCAGAGTTTCTCTGACTGAGTTCAGTGAGTGATAACTGAGTAGAAGAATGTTCCTTTTCTTGATTGTTTGTTACAACTTCAGGATTTGATTTTACATTCTTTTGCTGCTCTTCTAGGTAGTCAGTTACTTGCAACAACTCCTTTCCTTCTCCTTCTGAGAGATCACTTAGTGATGGAACTCCTCTGGATTTGTCATCATATGCATTGAAAACGATATCCACATCATCACTAAAATGAGGTTCTAGATTTGTATGTGAATTTGTAGTACTGAAACTTTCAAATACTTGATCCTGAAAATCAGATACAGTGTTTTGCAAACAATTAGCTAGAGGATTAATAAGCCAACTTCTTCTAGATGTAGTCATGAAGTTTCAACTATATGCTTTGATAACTGATACAGTGAGGGGTTTTCAACAAATGGTACAAAAGATTGCTTTGGATCTCCTCCAAAAGGAAGAACCGCTCCGATACCAATTGTTGGTCCCTTGGAAAGGCTAACACAAGTTTAGAGGGGGGGGGGGGGGTGAATAAACTTGTCACCAAAAACTGATTTGCACCCCTCACTGTATTAGTTATCAAAGCATATAGTTGAAACTCAAACTGAACTAGCCAACTGATGTTTAATATGACTCAGCTCAGTTCCGTTCCTACCCTTAAACCATGTATTGGAGTCAGCTAATTTAGCTTAGCTGATGCTAGAACTGAACTAACTTGCAGCGGATAAGATCAAGCCTTTTGTGGAATAGATGTGTCAATAAAGATCCTAATCTCCTATTTATCCGTTCTGTGCTGACTCAGTGTCTGATGTTTGCTAAGTGTTGTGATGAATTGATTTTGCAATAAACAGAACAATCACAGATAAATGCGTAAAGTAAATCAACACGAGGTTTGTTTATAAGTTCCGGGTGGTGTAATCCCGTACGTCTCCCCTTCTCCTGGTGTAGGAGGTATCACTAGAATCTTTAGATAACTTTTACAAAATCCTACCCTAATGATAGTCCTTCACGACACCCTAGTTTCACTGTCCACACAAAATAAAGAAATGTGAGATTGATCCCTTCACTATGCACACTGATCTCTCGGAGGTAGAATTACTCATTCACCAGCTCACCACAAACACAACCACAGTCCACAGAATGCACCAACTGCTGTGGCAACCAAGTTGCAACCGTATGAGGAAAGGTGGAGTTGCTCTCCTCAAACTATACATAGCCAACCCTTTGTCACACAAAGGTTAGGTTTAGAATCAATCAAAATATTAATTCAGTGAGATGTTTGATTCTTCTGGATATGGCGTTATAGCTCGTAGGTGCCTGCTTCCCCTTTAACAGGTTACTGGATCTTTCTCTGTAATCTCCAAGGCAGCTTCGTTGGCTTCTCTCTTTCTAGATATGGATTCTGATTTTCTGGATCTGGATCTCTCTCCTCTTGTTCTGGATTTTAGATATGTGCTTTGTAAGCTTGTCCAAGATCTGCTTTTTCCAAAAATTCCTCCCTGTGTATTTATATGGGTAATGTAACGGTCAAATAGGCCTTATAGTCGTTATATTTGTCGTTTAGCCAACGTTCATATGTACGATCACTTAATCTGTACTTTTTCAGCTTTCAGTCCTTGATTTATCAATTCAACTTTTCCAGATTCTCAATTCTTTCTTGACAGGGCCTTAACTCAGTTTTCAACCCTTATTCAAAACTGAGTACCTCATATACTTGTCATCTGTCTTCAATTGACTAAGTCAGAGTACACCATTCAGCTTCTTCATTTCCTGGTAATTGTTAATCTTTGTCCTTAAGATTATTCAGCTTTACATGATCTATAGTTCAGTCTCAGGTCACCACAGACTTGCCTGATCCCTGACTTATAGTCACGACTTAATCAGCTTCTAACTGAGTTTGAACCCTCAGTTATTCAGTCTTCAATATCTAAGTTTGAACCCTCAATTCTTCTATCTTCTAGATAAGCCAACTGAGTCCGTGTCCCTCAGCAAACTTTTCTTTCCCTCAGCAAACTTGTCTTCTTCAGTTCTTCTCTTCTCAGATGTATACTCAGTTTGTTTACTATGACTCAGCTGTTCGCCTTGTTCCCATATATTACAATGCTTGTCTGAAACAACCTATACAAAGCTCAGACTCTAGATAGATCCTATACATTTTTCTCTAGACCATTTCTTGCTTCTTCTTTCGTTATGCACTATAATAGTTAGTTATGATTCCATCATCATAGGTTATAAATGAACTTTCTAAGTGCGTGATGAATCATCATCAAAACATAAATTTTATTTCCAACAATTTACCCTTTTTGATGATGTATCATGACCCTCCGTAAAAGAAATAATAAAAGAGTAATGCGTGAAATCAGAACAAACTAAAATACCAAACTAAAAACAGCTTAGTTCATTACATAGTTGCATAAAAACAAACTGAGTTTTACGAAACATTACAATTTTTCTTTTTCCAAATTCATCAGCTTTGCACCAAGGTAGATACTCCTTTTTGTTTCCAGGAGCCTTCTTTCTTTTCCTTCTTCTCTTGATTCAGCATTTTTGGGCTTGATATCCAAGTATTCATTGATCATCCGATTTGCCTCTTTGTTGTCTTGGTTTTGAAATTTTGTCAGAATCTCCTTGATTTCCTCATCCATTAGTTTCTCTTCTTCTTTTGATATTAAACCATGTTCTTCTCCTTTAGTTTTTACCTTAGATTCCAGGACATTTTCCCCCTCAGACTTTGCCTTTTTATCTTCAACTTCCTTTATCTTTTCTAGCAATCTAGCACATATTGCAATCTTCTTTTTGATGTTCATCATAGCTTTGACTGAGGCTTCATCATCTTCCTCAGTTCTTGTCTCATTAAAGGGTTCATCTGCAATTAACTCTTTGATCAATTTGTCAGCTGCCTCTCCATTTTGGTAAATGACAAGTAAATCATCATTCACTTGTCTGTCTTGTTCCTCGATCAACAGTTTAGCATAATCTTCTTCAGCAGACTTTGTTCCAGTTTCTTCAACGCCTTCAGTTTCATCTTCAGCACATCCATTTTTATCTTCTTCAGCTTTAGCTTCATCAACACCTTCAGTTTCATCTTCCCCCTTGTTTGAAGATATGCAAAAGCTTTCTTCAAATAATTTGTGCAAGGTGATGATGTTGGAGTACTTGTTTAGACCTGAGGAATGTTCCAATGAGATAGACTCATGCAAGTTGTAGTGCTTACTTTGTAAAGTCTACGTTAGACTTTCTATGATCATCTTTAGCCCTTTCAATTTCTTCTCAGTTTTCGTTAAATGACGCTGAGTTTTTTCAGTTGCAATATGGGGGATGTCCTTCCTTACTGAATCGCCTGTAGTCGCAACTGGATCTTGAGATGGGGAACTGACTTCATGGTAATGAGAGCTATGACTTATCAGTTCTTTCTCATACTCTATTGCACAGAATTCAGCATCTTCCAAAATTTCTCTTTGCTCCTCAGTATATCCTTTATACTTATTAGCTGAGAATTTATTTCCTTCATTCTTCTTCAATTTCTTCATTAGTTTCTTCAAACTTATCCTGCACCATCTTCCTTTGTTTTCTGGCTGTTCTTTCATCCTGATTTCCAAGTTTGCTTGTACTAGGATTTGGTGTATCTTCTTTCACTTCATCACTGACTTTTCTCTTCTTTTCTGGAGATCTTGATAAGTGAAAATAATTCAGTATCCTTTGTACCAAATTTGGAAATCCCGTTTTCAGCATGAACTTTTCTCTTTTTGCTTTTCTTCCTTGAACTTTTGCTCTTTCATCCGAAATTTGCTTTACCATTTGCTTAAGGACATACTTGTTCCAGTCCAGTTTCTCTTCAAACCAAATTGCATAGATTAATTTCAGCTTCTCTGTCGAAAGAGTGTAGAAATTCCATGTGTGACCAATGATATTTTTGGTCAGTAGAACTGTCAAGAATGCGAATTCTTGTTTTTGTTGATGAATAGATCCGATGAAATTCTTCTCGTCTTTGTTGCTTGCGGTGACTTCCCAAAGTCTGTCCTTTTCTTCATTTCCAAAAGCAAGGGATGTGGGTCCTCCATATATATCCAAACCAAAAACTAGAGATAGAAGATGTTCATTAACCACAATGCTTTTCTCTTGGACTGATGTCCTAAAGCTTCTTTCATCATCGGCTATTATGGCATTCCTGTAGAAATCTCTGATATTTTCTGGGCATATAATTTTGACCTTCGTATCAATTAGATTTTCGAGTCCTCGAATCTTCTGGATCTTGTCTGTAATATGGAGTGATAGGGTAGAATTTGAAAATTTTGCTTGTAGTTTTCAAGGCTCATGGTGATTCCTCCATCAATGTTATATCGCTCCCTTAGAATGGATTTGTGGAGATGAAAATTTTGAAGATTGATTGTGCAAGATTTGGTCAAGGATGTAAGAACGGTATGTATTTCTGAGTTTTTCAACACACTCAACCGTTTAAATGAGAGTCTTGTCACAACCAATAAGATTTGTAGGGATATACATCTACTTCTTCTGTTTTAATAGTCTCCTCGATTGACACGTGGCTTTTGGTGATTTGTCTGTCAGCGCAAACGTCAGATGGTAGCTGGAAAGTTTTCAGCTTTTGACCATTTTGCCCTTCATCAGCTTTTGCCTTTTCAACTTCGTTTCTATGCTCTAGTTTTCTTGTGTAAGTCAGTTTTTCTTTTGATTCAGCAACATAAGAACTGACTTAGCCTGCAAAACAGTTTTAATTTTTCTTCGGTACCCATCTTTTCTTGGGTCCGGCTTGGTTAGTTACTGAAGTACAAATTTCAGTTTCTTTGATGAGAGAATTAACCTTTCTCATCTCTCTTCTAGATAGGCCATTTTGCTCAACCTTAGTTGATTTCACAAGGATTCTTTTATTTTTATCATCTTTAACTTCTTTGTGTAATCCACTGGGTCTTCCATATCAAAACAAAATTCACTAGATTATGGTATGCAAAGAGCATACAACCTTACTCCCGGTCCAATCCATTGAGAATGGTTTAACCAAGGAGTAGGGGGCCATTGATATGCCGCGACCAAACACGGTCGACCGGACAACCATTAGAATTATCACGACGGTCCCTTCTCAGCCTCTAACCTTCATCGCCACCAGCTCACTTGGAATTTAGCCGATCGGGTCATCGAGCTCCTCACGATCACATCCGTCTCCCGGATGGGGGTCGAACACGCCACCCCAATCCACTATACCGGGTAACTCCCTTTACATATAGGCGAGCATGCTCCATACTTAGCATTAGCAAGGATAAGGCACTCTCAGCAGGCAGACGTCAGAGCGACCAGCGGCCTCTTTGGCCCGATCCTCTGTACCTGCATGTCTTATTAATTGTGCTTAATTATGTCTTATCACTGTTAGCCTAATCTCTATTAGAGCTTTGCTTATAAATAGATGACTCATGTAATGATACAAAGATATACGCTATTAAATATATGCAGATAAACTCTGCCAATTTGTCAACCACATTTTCTTTCTTATCATTTATCGTGCTCACCGGCTGAGCACCGCCTTGAGTTCTTCATAGCCACCGTCTTCTTACACCAGAAATCTTCCCTCCCGTTCAGATATCCACTGGTTAAACACTAATACAATCACCGTGATATTCCTGGCAACATCACCACCCTACCAGTTAAGACCACCACTGCACCACTTAAAGCACTAGCTTACTAACCCTAAAAAAGGTTTGGATCCAGATCTGGTCTTGGCTACAATAGTCAAGATGAGAAAGAAAACCACGGACATCACCAATCTGAATTAAGGACCAAAACTGGACCTAAATTCAGAAAGGGACAGACCATAATTTCAACTACTCATCCTGCACTAGTAAAGTCAAAAACCAGTGCAGTGAAATAGCTAAAAAGTCATCATACCAGCCCACTAAAGGCAAAGGCTTACTGAAAGGTAAGGGAAGACTTTACCCTTCAGAAGTTGATTGAAATGTTACACCCCTAAAATACAAGAAGAAACCGTTTCATACTATGCAACATGTGTTTAAGAAAACCCAACCTAGACACATTCCTAAACACAAGAGATAGTATGGAAATAGGTTTCCTCCTGCGAGAGTGAAAATGGATGAAAATCCACATAAAGGTAGAAAAGTGTATCAGAATAACTCTATCAAGAGATTTACACTTGGAGTAGGAGGCATGACTGCTAACAGGTATGGACCCAAACAGTGTTGGATACCGAAACTTCTTAATTTGTTTTGTAGGATGTCTGGTACATAGACAGTGGATGTTCCAGACATATGACAGGAAATAAAGGATGGCTGACAGACTTTAAAGCCTTTAATGGACCCAAAGTTACCTTTGGAGGTAAAGAAAACCATGGCAAGATTAAAGGGGGAAGGCATCATGCTGAAAAACAATCTGAAGATTCAGAATGTGGCATATGTTAAAGGACTGAATTTCAATCTTTTAAGCATTTGTCAGTTCTGTGACAAAGGCTACAACGTGCAATTCAACAAAGAAGGATGCAAAGTGGTTCACAAACAAACCTGCACATTTGTTCTTGCAGGGAGGAGAGTAGACATCATATACATTGTAGATTGGAAGACAGCAAAAGCAGAAACTTGTCTACTTGTCAAGAATAAGCAATCAAGTAGTTGGATTTGGCACAGAAGACTGAATCATCTTAATTTCAAGACTATCAACAAACTATCAAAGAACAAGCTTGTAGAAGGCCTACATGACATTACATTCATGAAACAAAGTCTTTAGGATGCATGTCAAAAAGGGAAACAGATCAAGAGTTCCTTCAAGTCAAATCTTCAACAATTAACAACAAGGATGCTACATCTACTACATATGGATCTTTTTGGACCAGTTACACCTGTAAGTGTAAGTGGAAAGAAATACACTTTAGTAGTGGTTGATGACTTTTCAAAGTTCACATGGACCGTCTTCATAAACAAAAAGAGAGAAACACTCAAGAAGCTCCCAGATCTACTAAGAAGAATTCAGAATGAAATAGAATTGAAGATCATCAAGATAAGATCAGACAGGGGAACAGAATTTCTGAATGAAGTGATCAGAACTTACTATGAAGAAAATGGAGTACTACATCAACTATCAGTAGCTGGAACTCCACAACAAAATGGAGTTTTAGAAAGAAGAAACAGAACACTCAAGGAAGCAGTTAGAACCATGATTGCAGAAGCATGCCTACCAAAAAGATTTTGGGCTGAAGCAGCAAACACATCATGCTATACTCAAAACATATCTATCATCAACAAACATCATGGAAAAACACCATATGAGATACGGAATGGAAGAAAACTTAACATTTCTCATTTACATATGTTTGGATCAAAATGTTTTGTTTTGAATTAGCTACTCACTTTTGATGAAAAAGCTGATGAAGCAATATTCATGGGATACTCAGACACCAGAAAAGCATTTAGAGTGCTCAACAAAATAACCTTGGTTATTGAAGAATCAATTCATGTAGCATTTCATGAACCAAACACCAGTGGTGAAGGATTACACATCCTTGAAGAAGATGCTGCACAAAGACAAACCTATATGGATACAATAGTACCAGCTACTATTCTGGACCACACTTTTGGTAATCAAGATTAAGTACCAGCTAATGCAACAACTGAGGCACCAACACAGGATCATGAAGTTGATGTATATGCAGAAACAGTGGAAGAACCAGATCAAGCACAATTTCAACCTGATTTAAATTGGCTCAAATATCAACCTGAAGATCAAGTCATTAGAGATGTTCATACATGTGTTAGAACTAGAAGACAACTGAAGAGTATGCTAACTTGTTTTCTGTCACAGGTGGAACCCAAGATAATAGTTGATGCAATCCAAGATGCTGACTGGATCACAGCCATGCAAGACGAGCTCAATGAATTTGAGAGAAATGAAGTCTAGGAACTTATTGACAGACCATACATGGTAAACATTATTGGAACAAAATGGGTATTCAGAAACAAGATGGATGAACAAGGAACTATTGTCAGAAACTAAGCAAGACTAGTAGCAAAAGGCTAATGTTAACGGTGAATTTTATGGTTTTTATCGCTTTATTCCGTAACAATATTCTTCCTATTTTATTACTTTTTATAGAAAAGTAGGAGTTTAATTGAAATATTGAGGGGTTGTGTATGAAAAGGATTAAAATGCAAATTCGAGCTAGTTATGTGGTTTATTAGTCATTTTCTATCTATATATATATATTATATATATATATATATATATATATATATATTTCTACGGTTTTGTTTTTACCCCCTTGTAGATATACATTTTCGAGCTAAAAAGAGGATTAAAGTGGTGCAAAATCGGATTTATATGATGGAGAAGAGATAAAGATGAGAAAATCAAGATTTGATCGACACACTGAACTGGCGTCCAAGTCCCGAAGGAGATATTTGATTCAGAGTCTTGCCAACATTGCTAGACGAGCGTCCATTTTTGCATAGGACGGACGTCCAAGAAGACTCGGCCCGACTCGAAAGTTCAACGCACCTGGACGGCCGTCCATCGAAGCAGACGTGCGTTCAGTCCCGTTTTTGACCTAGCCGACTTACTTTTCCTATTTAAACAGCTGCGCCCCAACCCTATTTCATCATCAGATTTTTATACACCAAATACACACAGCAGCCGCATACTCCACAAGGAGCAAACACAGAGATGAATTCTTCCATCCCAACAATCATGATCACCAATATGATTGTTGGCTAAGCATCTTGCGGTGGGACAACGGAGGAAGCCAACCAACAACCACACCAACTAGAAGATTTTAAGCTATATCTTTAGTGAGATAAATTTACTGTTTTTCATCAATTGAATTTTGTAATAATTGTTTATGTTTTATTGAATCGAGAGATCGATGAAACTACCGTTCTAATTGAATTTATATGAGAATATTATTCAAGTTGTGATTTCTTTCAATTGATGCAATTAATTGTGATTCAAGAGATTGTTTATGATTAATTGAGTAGAGTATTGGAGACAATCTCATGATCGTGTTATGCATGCTAGTTTAGTTTTGCTTGAGAAAGAAAACGAAACCCTAGAAATTGATTCAAGAGATTTAATCGAATTCGTGATTTGATCATTACTAAAAATCGTGCCTTTAGCTCACAATCTAGTTGGGGTTGGTTGGTGGATTCTAGTTGCCTTGCCGTTCTTTTAATTCTCTGATAAACCAATTTGTTCGTATCAATTGTGATTGCTACGATTAGTTATTTCAAGAACTTTAGTTGTTTACCGCTTTTTTTTGCATATTTCTGTTTCCAGCACGTCACCGGACGCCCGTCTACCCTCAGTGAACGGCCGTCCAGTGTTGCATATTTCTGTTTTCTGTTATTTTAGTCACTGTTCTTCGTTTCTATTTTATAATTAATATAAACCTTAGTTTTAGATAATAATTTGTGACATAATCGATATAATAACTGCATCTTAATGAGATAAACATTCGATTCCCTTAGGACGACCCGTTAACACCCTTTACTACAAGCCTTATACTTGGGGTGTTTTGGATTATAAATTTAAAACTAGTTTTTACCGAACAGCTAATCTCAAGTAGAAGGAATAGATTATGATGAAACTTTTGCACCAGTAGCTAGATTAGAGGCAATCAAACTCTTCCTGGCTTTTGTAGCCCACAAGGATTTCAAAGTATACCAAATGGATGTCAAAAGTGCATTTCTGAATGGACTCTTGGAAGAAGAAGTGTATGTGGAACAACCCCCTGGTTTCCAACTCAAAGGAAAAGAAGATAAAGTGTACAAACTCAAGAAAGCTTTATATGGACTCAAACAGGCACCAAGAGCCTGGTATGAGACACTTTCACTTTTATTGATCAACAATGGATTCAGTAAAAGAACCATTGACAAGACACTATTCAAGCTAGAAGATGGAGCAAGCACTTTGCTAGTTCAGATCTATGTAGATGACATCATCTTTGGATCAGAAGATGAAAAGCCATGTGAAAAATTTGCAAATGTGATGAAGAGCAAATTCCAAAAGAGTATGATGGGAGAACTCAACTATTTCCTTGGATTACAAGTGAAGCAGATGAAGGATGGGATCTTCATAAATCAAGAAAAGTATACAAAGGACTTAATCCACAAATATGGTAAGGACATAAGTGGAACATCTGAAACACCTATGTGTTCAAGAGTTATTCTTGGGAAGGATGAAATGCAAAATATGTTGATCAAAAGTTATATAGAGGAATCATTGGATCCTTACTCTATCTAACTGCATGCATGCCTGACATAGTATTTGCAGTAGGATTTTGTGCAAGATTTCAAGCACAACCAAAGGAATCACACCTTTTAGCAGCAAAGAGGATTATCAAATATATGAGGCACACAATCAATATGGGAATTTGGTATCCAAAAGATGGTGGATTGAAACTGATATCTTATTCAGATTCAGACTATACTAGATGTAAAATTGATAGGAAGAGCACTTCAGGAACTTGTCAGATGCTAGGCAGCAGACTAGTGTCATGGTTTAGTAAAAATCAAAAGTTCCAATGATATTCACATGAGCTGGTCTTTCTACCAATTCCCATACTTGATTTCTTTCGAACTCATTCAGTTCTTCTTGCATAGCTAATATCCAATCTGGATCTTTCAAAGCATCTTCTATTTCCTTAGGTTCAGATTGTGATAGAAAACATGCAATCATTGCATCTAGTTGATGTCTTGTTCGAACCCCAGTTTGAGTGTCACCAATTACTTGTTCTTCAGGGTGATCTCTCATCCATTGATACGTGGGTGCTTGCATCAAAGGGTCCATGTCTTGTTCGACTGGTTCTTGAATTTCTTCAATTGGATCAGGAACATGTGGTTCAGGTGTGGTTTGTTGAGTAGTTGGAAACTGAGACTGATCTGGATTTGAACATTCTGAAAATTGTAGTCTCCCAATGTCAACAAATACTGGTTCTGGCAAGACTGGTAACTGAGACTGAGAAACTGGTTCTGGTCTGTCTTCAGTTGTTTCTCCAAGGAAGTTTGGTTCATCAAACACCACGTGAATTGATTCTTCATGCTTGAGTGTCCTTTTATTTAGTACTCTAAAAGCTTTGCTGACACTTGAGTATCCTAGAAAATTCCTTCATCAGCTTTGGGCTGAAAAACATGAAGTTGATCCTTCCTATTGTAGTGTATCAAACATTTGCTACCAAAAGCATGAAAGTAGGAAACATTTGGTTTTCCTCCATTCCAAATTTCATAAGGGGTCTTTTCATGTCTTTTGTTCATGAGAGCTATGTTCTGTGTATAACAAGCTGTGTTAACTGCTTCTGCCCAATATCTTTCAGGTAGTTTTGCTTCACAGATCATAGTCCTCCCTGCTTCTTTGAGTGTTCTGTTTCTTCTTTCAGCTACACCATTCTGTTGAGGTGTTCCTGTGGCAGCAAGTTGGTGTAAAACTCCATTTTCTTCACAATATTCAATAATCACACAGTTGAGGAATTCAGTTCCCTTATCTGATCTTATTTTCACAACTGATACTCCTTTCTGATTCTGAAGTCTCTTGAGTAATTCTGTAAGTCTTTGCTTGGTTTCACTTTTCTTAGTTAAGAAGATTACCCAAGTGTACCTTGAAAAATCATCTACTACAACCAATGTATACTTCTTTCCACTGATACTAATTGGTGTAATAGGTCCAAATAAATCAATGTGTAATAACTCCAGATGTCTGGTTGTTGAATGCTGAGACTTGGTCTTGAAACTTGCTTTTGTTTGCTTTCCTTGTTGACAAGCATCACATAAGCTGTCCTTTTTATATGATATTTCCGGTAGTCCAATGACTAACTGTTTCTTAACAAGTGTATTGATGTCATCAAAGTTAAGATGACTCAGTTTCTTGTGACATAGCCAACTGATTTCTGATTTGGTATGCACAAGCAAACATGTTTCAGCAACAGCTGTTGTCCAGTCTACTACGTACATATTTTATTTTCTTCTTCCGGCTAAAACAACTTGATAAGCTGATTCGCTGACGACAACGCATAATTCTTTGTCAAAAGTAACTTTGTATCCCATATCACAGAATTGACTGGTGCTGAGTAGATTGTAGTGTAATCCTTCTACATAAGATACATTCTTGATTGTGAGTCCATTCCTGATTAAGGTGCCATAACCTTTGGTGTATCCAGGTTTGTCTTTACTTCCAAAATTAACCTTTTGTCCATCTTTTGCAATAAAATTACTGAGACAATCTTTGCTCTTTGTCATGTGCCTAGGGCAACCACTGTCACAGTACCATATATCCTGCAATAAAAATTAAATAACTTTAGGTACCCAACTCAGTTTGGGTCCATGGGGGTCAGTTGTCAATACAACTCTGGGGATATATCCTTTTGTTGCACTTGTTTTCATATATGTAAGCCACACTCCCATAGTGTCTATGTTTGGATTGTGTCTTATTTATATGATCTCTCAAATCTTTTGGCTGAAATTTATTTCCATCATGCTTTCTGTTAAAACTTGAATAATAACCATCATTCCTTTTGTACTGAGGTCTGGACTGACCTTGGTACTGGGGCTTTTGCTGAGAACCGAGATTAGCTCTCTGCTGATTTTTGGATTGAAACTTGTGATAAGTTCTCTGTCTGGAATGATTGTCATTATTAGTCTTATATGCAGTAAAATTCCAATCATCATCAGTTGGGTATAGTCTTCCTTTCCCCCTGAATGTGTGAATCTTTGAATGATTAACATTCTTGGATTTACTTTGAGTGTAATTTTTCTGGTTCTTGACTTGATTGGTTTTTGTGGACCTGGTAGTTGATTTCCCAGTTCGATTTTCTTGAGATACAGCTGATTTACCATTTGGTTTACCCTTGTTGGTAAATCCAGTTGTCTTCTTGGAAAACTGATTTATCCTATGTGATACTGGCTTTACTGGTTTAGCAATTTTCTCAGTTTGCGGAAGTTGTTCAGCTAAAAACTTAATACCAGTTTTGGTACTAGGTTCGGCAGCTTTGCTGGTTCCATTCTTAGAAGATTGTTGTGTATCAAATCCTAAACCCGTCTTGTCTCCATACGGTTTTCCCGATTTGAATCCAAGAATCGAACTTGATGGAGCAAAATATTCGCTTGCCGCTGCCGATGCATGAGGGTCGATGAATCTTTTCTTTATCAGTTTTAGTCAGTTTCAACATTTTTAGTTCATACTTCAATCTTTCAACTTCAAGAATTAGATTTTCTTTCTCAGCTTTAATTGATTCATAACCAGCTTGAATAGTTACTAGCTAATCCATCAATTCATCAAGAGTTTCTTCTAATTCTAGATTTTTTGGATTGGAGTTAGCAGTCGAAGAACATGCATTTTGCATGGAAATTTGAGCTGAGGAATATTTAGAATTGAATTCACATACTGTTCGGTAAGTTTTAAATTTATTATTTTACCGGAACACCCCAAGTGCAAGGCACGTTGTAGTGGGTATTACCGGGTCGTCCAAGGAATCGAATGATGTCGGAAACAAAAATACAGTTAACGTACCGGTGAATTGTCACGATAAATCTAATTAAAATAATAAAGTTCCTACAAATTCTATGGTCCTAAATAAGTTTTTATTAATCTAATAAAACAGAAGAAATCAAATAACACTAAAGGAAATACAAATTGAAAAACAACAAATTAAACCCAAATAAGCTATTGAATCTAAAATCCAAATTGCTATGAAAAATTACCGACTTTCTTCTTAATGTAACGAGACAATAGGGCAACAAGGATTCTACCAAACAACCACCACCCAACCAGTTTGTGAGACGAATCAAATTTCTTGGTGTGATCTAACTTAAATCCAATCAAATTTCTTTAATCAAATTTATTTGGTTTTTGTTCCCTTTCTCAAGTGAAACAAAATTGACAATGGAAGAACATGAACATGAGTTCGTTTCCGAATCTCCTACCCAATTAACAATAAACTAATCTCTCGGAATATCATTAACTGTATCGAATGAAGGGTTCTATGTAAATTTAATTCTCATCAAATTCAAAACAACAATCGTTTCATCGATTTTTCAATCTAACAAAACATACATTCAAACAATTCAAAACATTCGATAAAGAAAAATAAATTCAAACTCACTAATAATGTTTACTGAAAATCTCCTGGTTGTGGTGATGTTGTAATGGCTTCATCCGTTGTCCTATTGCGAATTGCTTAGCCTTCAATCATCTTCGATCTCCAAAAGAAAATTGAAAGAAAGAAACTCATGTTTTTGTGTGATGTGGTGCGGCTGCTAGGCTAGGGTATGCGGCTGCTGTGTAATGATGTGTTGTCTGATATTAGGGTTTAGACAACACGCCTATTTATAGAATTCTGAGTCGGTGCTGTCAAGGCGGCGGCTGGACGCCCGTTCAAAAGGGCTGGACGCCCGTCCAGGGTACGTAAATTGTTTGAGTCGGGCCGAGTCTTGAATGGACGCACGTCCTATGCAAAATTGGACGCCAGTTCAGCAAAAACTTCCACATCCTGATCTGATTTCCTCTAGTGGACGCTAGTCTAGTATTCCAGACGTTCGTCCAGGTAAAAACGTAACTTCCTGAATTGAGATCTTCTCTTGGACGCTCGTCCTCCTCTTTGAACGCCCGTCCAATGGACGGAGCAAACAGACGCTCGTTCAGTACTCCATATCTTCAGTCCAAGTCGACTTGCATCATTCTTCTTCCATTTAATCTCCCAAGTGAACATATTTTTAGCTCATATACTGCCATGCAAATGTACCTACAACACGATAGAAACATGCAACCTGTAGAAACATATATATAGATGGAAAATCATCGATAAAAACACGTAATAAGCTCGAGTTTGCTAGTAAATTGTTTCCATACCCATTCTTTCAATATTTCACTTAAACTCATACTTTTCTATAAAAAGTAATAAAATACGAAGAATATTGTTACGGAATAAAGCGATAAAAAACCATAAAAATCACCGTTAACAACTCCCCCACACATAGCTTTTTATTCGTCCCGAACAAAATAATCAAAACCGGCTCACTGTACATGTAATCCACATAGATTCCTGGCTCACGTAACAAAAGATACGACAAATATAGCAAGTAATACCAACATAGAGATAGATTCAGTGTGTGTGTGAAAAGCCCTTTTCAATCTCCACTATTTTTTCACACAAAAATCCTTCCAAACAATCCTAATGACTTTCCTAGGTATAGGTAGTAACCGTTCCACACAAAGTCTTCCCGTGTACTTATTAGGATGATCCCTAATGCATATCATTCAGTTTATACTAGGGATAGTCAGAAGATAACTGAGTTTTCAACCAACTTTACACATTGCCATTTGCTAATTTTTTTCTTTAAAGTTCACTTAATTCCACATGTATAGCATATGCCCTCATTCCCAGCAATAGGATGTTTCGTGATAACACCCTAGCTGGACTACTATCATCAGGCAGTCGGGAGCTGTTAAGCCTCATAGTGGTATAGGACGTTTCGTGATAACGCCCTACCGCACTCAAATCATTGGCGACCACATCCGACATATATATATATATATATATATATATATATATATATATATATATATATATATATATATATATATATAAAATTCATCTTAGCTTGGTATTCAAACCTTAAATTATATCCCTCCTATCACATTCAAACCTTCGTATATTCACGACACGTTCAGAAGTTAGGTGTTACGTTACTGTTATTATTAAGCACAAGTCTCTCTAGGATAAACCACTAGGATAGTGAATGGAAACAGTTTAAAAATTTTGCTTCAATTTCAAAGGCTTGCGTGAGTGTGAAATGAACACTATCTCGTATCAGTAAAAGCATGCTATAACTATCTAACAGAAGTCACAGACAATCATCGTCAGGAAACTACAACTAGCGAGCCTTTTTGTTTCAATCACATGTTCATGATTCACATTTGTCAGTTTTCACTTCGAAAAAATTTAAATTTTTTCAGGAAATTCACATTTACTCATTTTTCAGAAGATATAACATGATAACTCCCGATGTAGACACTCCCCCCACACTTAAATCACATTATGTCCTCAGAATGTGCAAATAAGAGAAAAGAATACTTAGCTGGTCCCAAAGTGTTTGTCGGGCTGTAGGTTGGCAGGGGTCAGGCCGTAACATGGATGAACCGCTGCGACTTGTATCATGAACAGACAACAGTAAAAGTGATAACTGGCAAAAACCGCTCAATAGTATCTGCAACACTTGACATAGCATATAATCTCGGGGCACAAAGGGTATATGAGTAAACATGTATGCACACAGAAATAGGCAAATAAAGCATTCAACAAATAGTCTAAGGATAACCACCACACAAGTAACCAAGGTATTATTCCTAAAAACTACAATGCATCAAAACGGCTAAAAAAAATCTACCTAAAAAGGCTAGGTTTCCTCCTAGTAGCGCTTGTTTTATGTCATTAGCTTGACATGATCCTCAAAGTCAACCCGGGTCGGGCCACTTTGGTTTACTTCCTGCCACTTCGTCATCAGTGTCTGCATGATGAATAGCGGTGTGGCCACAACAACAAGTCAAATGCGCGACTAAGTTATGGAACTTAGCCTTCCAGACATCATTGAATTTCTTCCTTTTCTTGCCTCTTCTCAGATTTGGCCTAGGTATACCGACAGTTTTCAGTGTACTGTCAGAAGGGTCTTCACAGGTAGGGGTAAAGATGTCATCATCCGAACCAAAGAAGTCGGATGGAATCTCATCACACGTCAGCATCTCAGCCGTTTCAATCCCCTTTTCAAAGTACATGACCTCGTGCTTTTCTTTTGGTTGCCCAAAATACTTTTTCACCTTTGACCATTTACCTTGAACGTTTGACCGCCATACCCTTTCAACTCAATTGCGCCACTCGGATTGACATCGAGGATTTCAAAGGGTCCGGACCATCCGGATTTACGCTTACCAGGAAACAAATGTAACTCCGGTATTATACAAACAGAGCCATATCACCTACTTTGAATTCCCGATTTTTTATTTTAGCATCGTGAAGCGCTTTGGTTCTTTCCTTGCTTATCCCGGAATTCTCGTAAGCTTGGAGTCTAAATTCGTCGAGCTCGTTCAATTGCAAAAGCCTCTTTTCCCCACGAGTTGGCTATCGAAATTCAAAAATTTAATAGCCCAAGAAGCTCGTGTTCAAGCTCGACCGGTAAGTGGCAAGCTTTTCCATAAACCATTTGAAAGGGAGACGTACCCATGGGAGCCTTATAAGCAGTGCGGTAAGCCCATAGTGCGTCATCCAACTTTAGACTCCAATTAGTTCTATTCGCGTTCACTGTTTTTTCCAAGATTCTTTTAATACTCCGGTTGCTGACTTCGACTTGACCACTTGTTTGGGGATGGTATGGTGTACCGATTTTATGTTTGACACCATATTTTTCAAGAATCTTATCAAGTGGTGCGTTGCAAAAGTGAGTGCCTTCATCGCTGATAAGTGCTCGGGGACAGCCAACCTGGTGAAGATATTCTTTTGCAAGAATTTCTTCACGACTTTATGATCATTGGTCTGAGTGGCAATTGCCTCCACCCATTTGGATACGTAGTCTACACAAACAAGGATGTATTTATTAGAGCATAACGATGGAAATGGTCCCATAAAGTCGATGCCCCATACATCAAAGACTTCGCACTCCAGAATGGGCTTAAGTGGCATGTCCATTCTGTTACTCGGCCTCCTAATCCGCTGGCATCTGTCGCAACCATTGCAAAAGACTTCGGCATCCTTAAAGAGCGTGGTCCAGTAGAAACCGTCTTGGAGGATTTTTGCAACGGTTTTAGGCGCTCCGTAGTGACCACCAGTGGGACCACTGTGGCATTCTTCCAAAATACTCCATTGATCGTGCTCCGGAACACATCGTCTCGGCAACCCATCTTTACAGACTTTGAACAGATAGGGATCCTCCCAAACGAGATATTTCAGGTCCGTGAAGAATTTCTTTTTCTCCTGATACGTCATTTCTTCTAAGTGACCACCGGCTAGATAGTTGACGTAATCAGCATACTGTTAAGGGTCAATTTGTAGTGTTTTATAAGGATATATTTTATATCAATTTCCCTCGTATTCGTATTATTTTCATAGAAATCGAGCTTATAATTGATTAATTGAGTAAATGAGGTTTTTAATGGTAAAATATGAAAACGTACCGATTTATATGCTTTATTTGATGATTTTATGTTGTTTTGGAATCGTGTTACGTTTTGGTATGTTTTTCGATGTGTGTAGATACATATCTTTAACTTGGAAAGGATTTGGAAGAGTCTAAAGTCGAATTTGAAGTGTTGATGAAGAGATAGAGATGTTACAAGAGGATAAAGATGGAGGAAAGAAAGGATAATTATCAAGAAATCCGTTCTGCATCAAGATGGACGAGCGTTCATCTGAGGCCGACGAGCGTCCGAGAAGCGTTTATATCGAACGGGCGTCTGATAAATCGAATGTGCGTCCAGGGAGTTAATTCACATACAGAGAGTTCAGACGCTCATCAAACTAGCGTCCAGTATCCGTCCAAGCATTCTGGACGGGCGTCCAGTTGGTTAGACGGGCGTCCACCGCCGTTTTTGCTGAAACCGACTTAGGTTACTGTAGCAACCGCCTCAGTTTTCTATTTAAAGCACAGCAGCCCCAAACCCTAATTTCATTCAGAAATTTCTTCACATCAAAAGAAAGGCCAGCAGCCGCCCTTTGGAGATTTGAAGGCCGGTCACCCGAGCCTTGTGCTCGGGTGAACCGAGGTTAGATTAGGAGTAGTTTAGATGCTTTTCGTTTTCGTTCTTGGATCCTTCAATGTATAAGACTATGTGAGTTCTTCTTGATTTATTCAATTCAGTTTTTCTTCATGATTTGATTTCGTTTTGTATCTTTTCTATGTGCTTATGAGGCCATGAGAATAGATTGAAAGATCTGTTCTCTATTGATGTTTATAATACGGAAGTTGCATAAACCTTAGATCATCATAGAAAGATAGGGTTTTTAGCCGTTGATTATGTGACAAATTAATTGGTTAGATTCCTAGGTTGTTAGATTCGATTATACGAGAGTAACTTGAATCTACACCCGTCGTTTTGTTTGGTAAATCGGTCTCAACACTCGAAAGATGAGAGATAGATAAATTGAATTCACTACGAGAGTAGGATTTCATAGCTTGAGAAATAGATTCACTAAGGAATTAGGGATTTGTATCTCGTGTAAAGGTGAAACCACAATTTGAATTGAAATCATGAGATGAAATAGGATTGAAATCACTTGGTTTGTGCACTGTTTGATCCCATGTATCTTTAGTTTAGTTTAGGTTGTGTTATTTTATTTCGTAGGTTAGATTTATTTTAGTTGCTCTTTCGTTTATTTTATTTGTTCTTTCGTTTATTCGTTTTTCCTAAGTAACAATTGAAAGGAATTAGTGAAATTAGATTCAACATCCCAATTCCCTGTGGATCGACCCTGTACTTACCCTACTATGCTATCAACTACCCGATATTTGGTCGGTTAGGAGTTAGTTTGCATGTTAAGTATAGGTTTATAAATTTTCTTTTGTTTTAATGATGCAAAATCTCCCCAACAAAAGTGGCGCCGTTGCCGGGGAATAGGTGTCATGTTGAATCTGATCTTGTTATTTCTCGATTTTGTTACGTTTATTTTTCGTTTTAATAAAAGTAGCGTTTACCAAATCGAGAGTTTTTATTTTTCCGTGTTTCGATGACCATAAGGTTAAGAATGTGCAAAAGTTTTTTACTCGATTTGTTTAAACGTGAAGTATGTGTTTATGTGTTTTCTGATCTAACCTCTTTGTGCTTTAATTGAAAGTGGCTGCTGTGATCTGTGTTAATATGTGTTTTAAGTTTTTAGGGTTTGTCCGCGTTTTCCTCGCTCTCTCGCCGTGTATTCGTTGTATGGACGAGCGTTCAAGTTAGTGAACGCCCGTCCGCTTCTTTAGCCGCAGTGTAAACGAGCGTTTGAAAGTATTGGACGCTCGTCCGTTCAAATATTTTCGACTCGTTCGGTTTAAAGGACCGTACGAGCGTCTATGCTTTCGAACGTCCGTCCGGTTGGTTTTCAAGTCAAACGAGCGTTTGTTTTGCTTTGAACGCTCGTCCAAAGCCGTATTTTGAGGTGAACGCCCGTCGTTGTGCTTTGAACGCCGCCCGCAGTCCAGGTTTTTCTTGATCTCATTCCTAATGCTTTTATTTAGTATGGATTGCTTACATTCGAGCATCTCGTGGCTTATTTATTTTTTACATAGATGTCCCGAATATGAATGTTATACCTTTCCATCTATGAATTCATGCTAAGTAAATGATCTTATTCCTTATACATGATTCATCTATGCAAGTTATAGTTACCGTCGGTTCTCGTATGCTATAACTCGGTCTTCGTGTTAATTAGTAGCTAATGTCGGTTTCCGTATGCTACATACCGCTGTGATGAATCTTGTGAGCTTTGAGACTTATGTGCTTCCTTGTTATTTTTATAACACATTTGGGTAGTAACTGTCGGTTTTCCATAATGTTATCACCTTTGACGAGTCTTAAAGCGCGTCTACACTGCATGTAATGAACAGTACTGTCGTTTATCGTAACCTGTCATTATCTGGTAGACGTTGATTATATACATGTCATGTTGCAAATGAGTGGGCTAGTTTTCTTTCTTTTATTTTCTTTTATTTTTGCATATCACTTAGATGCATATCATTTAGTTGCATGTCATCTAGTTGCATTGTTTTTCTATTTTTCTTTTATTTTTCTTGAGCGTAGTTAACTCGTCGGTTTCCGTAATACTACCTCGTTTTCTTTATTTTTAGTTTCTCGCATAGGCCGTAGTCACCGTAGGGTTGTCCTCCAAACTCGCTCGCCCGAGCCCGTCGAATTTATTTTTATTTATTTTATTTTTAGGATTGCATATCATGTAGGCTGCATTGTAGTATATTTTCATGTAGTTGCACCTAGCCTCATCGTTGTGTAATGTTCCATGTATATGTTCCATCTTTATGTGAGCTTAATCAAGAATCTCTATAACTTCTTTTCCATGTGTTTTACATGTATAATCCTTTTCCCCGTAGACTCTTTTTGCACCGATCAAGTCTCAGGGATATTTTTGATAGCTATTGTGCACTTTCAAGATGTATTCGCTGTCCCGTGATGCTCCACGCTCTCATCGAGCTATGCAAGCAATCCTGGTTCTTGTTGGTTCCTCCGTAATTGCCGCATCCAATCACTAAGTTCTCTAATTTATTATTTCGTATAACTTGAGGACAAGTTGCAATCTAAGTGTGGGGGAAGGGATAGATGATTTATGTGTCTACTTTCGTTTGCTCATATTTTTAGTATTTCTATGAAAAGTGCTTAATTTTCAAATTTTTTGTTATATACCGAGTAGACAAAGGCATATCTTTGCTTGAGTTTATATCATTTTTGCCGTATTCTCGTATATTTAGTAATTTTAGTTGTTTCACCCGACACTCTTTTTCACATGCCATAGTAAATGATGAGCTAAATGTTGAAAGCCTACCCCATTTTAGTTGGAGATTTTTGATGATTATAGCATGTTTCTTTGCTTATGCGTACAATTCTTGAAAAGTTTAGTAGTTTGTATTCTAGGATTAAAGTATGACATACCGTGAATATCCGTAAGTTTGAATGTGATAAGTGAAACGTGATTAAGTCTTTGCAATAGTAATAAATTTTTTACTTGAGGTGTTATGCTCGTGGTCCGTGCTACTAGAAAATAATCTTTTCCACCGCCACCGTAAATCTCTAAGTAAACATAATTGTAATTGTGTGTGTCGGAAGTCGGTTTATGATTTGGGTGAGGTAGGGTGTACATCGTATGTCCTATTCCACTATGATGACCAAAAGCTCACGACGGTCGGTTTATTATAGCCGCCTTATGATTGGAGTAAGGTAGGGGATTATCTTGAAATGTCCTATTCTCGCTATGAGGGCAAAAGCTTATTCGATGTGTGTTAGAAAAGTGTGAAAAAAGTGAAAATATTGAAATATATTATTATGAATAAGTAAGGACTTAGTTATCGTTAATCTTATACCCAGTATAAACTGAAGGATATGTTGTAGGGATTATCCTGTGAGTCTGTCAGAAATGTTTTAGATATTCTCTACTATTTCTTTTTGGGATATGTATGTTTTGTAAAGTTTATTATGGCTATGCACACACTACACGGGTGAACTTCTAAGTTATTGAATATACTTTATATTTGTATAGATGTTTATTTGTCTCGAGCTTGACTTTGTTTTGTTTTGCTCGGGACGAGCAAAAGATAAGTGTGGGGGAGTTGTTAAGGGTCAATTTGTAGTGTTTTATAAGGATATATTTTATATCAATTTCCCTCGTATTCGTATTATTTTCATAGAAATCGAGCTTATAATTGATTAATTGAGTAAATGAGGTTTTTAATGGTAAAATATGAAAACGTAGCGATTTATATGCTTTATTTGATGATTTTATGTTGTTTTGGAATCGTGTTACGTTTTGGTATGTTTTTCGATGTGTGTAGATACATATCTTTAACTTGGAAAGGATTTGGAAGAGTCTAAAGTCGAATTTGAAGTGTTGATGAAGAGATAGAGATGTTACAAGAGGATAAAGATGGAGGAAAGAAAGGATAATTATCAAGAAATCCGTTCGCATCAAGATGGACGAGCGTTCATCCGAGGCCGACGAGCGTCCGAGAAGCGTTTATATCGAACGGGCGTCTGATAAATCGAACGTGCGTCCAGGGAGTTAATTCACATACAGAGAGTTCAGACGCTCATCAAACTAGCGTCCAGTATCCGTCCAAGCATTCTGGACGGGCGTCCAGTTGGTTAGACGGGCGTCCACCGCCGTTTTTGCTGAAACCGACTTAGGTTACTGTAGCAACCGCCTCAGTTTTCTATTTAAAGCACAGCAGCCCCAAACCCTAATTTCATTCAGAAATTTCTTCACATCAAAAGAAAGGCCAGCAGCCGCCCTTTGGAGATTTGAAGGCCGGTCACCCGAGCCTTGTGCTCGGGTGAACCGAGGTTAGATTAGGAGTAGTTTAGATGCTTTTCGTTTTCGTTCTTGGATCCTTCAATGTATAAGACTATGTGAGTTCTTCTTGATTTATTCAATTCAGTTTTTCTTCATGATTTGATTTCGTTTTGTATCTTTTCTATGTGCTTATGAGGCCATGAGAATAGATTGAAAGATCTGTTCTCTATTGATGTTTATAATACGGAAGTTGCATAAACCTTAGATCATCATAGAAAGATAGGGTTTTTAGCCGTTGATTATGTGAGAAATTAATTGGTTAGATTCCTAGGTTGTTAGATTCGATTATACGAGAGTAACTTGAATCTACACCCGTCGTTTTGTTTGGTAAATCAGTCTCAACACTCGAAAGATGAGAGATAGATAAATTGAATTCACTACGAGAGTAGGATTTCATAGCTTGAGAAATAGATTCACTAAGGAATTAGGGATTTGTATCTCGTGTAAAGGTGAAACCACAATTTGAATTGAAATCATGAGATGAAATAGGATTGAAATCACTTGGTTTGTGCACCGTTTTTGATCCCATGTATCTTTAGTTTAGTTTAGGTTGTGTTATTTTATTTCGTAGGTTAGATTTATTTTAGTTGCTCTTTCGTTTATTTTATTTGTTCTTTCGTTTATTTGTTTTTCCTAAGTAACAATTGAAAGGAATTAGTGAAATTAGATTCAACATCCCAATTCCCTGTGGATCGACCCTGTACTTACCCTACTATGCTATCAACTACCCGATATTTGGTCTGTTAGGAGTTAGTTTGCATGTTAAGTATAGGTTTATAAATTTTCTTTTGTTTTAATGATGCAAAATCTCCCCAACAAAAGTGGCGCCGTTGCCGGGGAATAGGTGTCATGTTGAATCTCGATCTTGTTATTTCTCGATTTTGTTACGTTTATTTTTCGTTTTAATAAAAGTAGCGTTTACCAAATCGAGAGTTTTTATTTTGCCGTGTTTCGATGACCATAAGGTTAAGCATGTGCAAAAGTTTTTTACTCGATTTGTTTAAACGTGAAGTATGTGTTTATGTGTTTTCTCGATCTAACCTCTTTGTGCTTTAATTGAAAGTGGCCGCCGTGATCTCGTGTTAATATGTGTTTTAAGTTTTTAGGGTTTGTCTGCGTTTTCCCGCTCTCTCTCGTGTATTCGTTGTATGGACGAGCGTTCAAGTTAGTGAACGCCCGTCCGCTTCTTTAGCCGCAGTAAACGAGCATTTGAAAGTATTGGACGCTCGTCCGTTCAAATATTTTCGACTCTGTTCTGGTTTAAAGGACCATACGAGCGTCTATGCTTTCTGAACATCCGTCCGGTTGGTTTTCAAGTCAAACGAGCGTTTGTTTTGCTGAACGCTCGTCCAAAGCTGTATTTTGAGGTGAACGCCCGTCCGTTGTGCTTGAACGCCGCCGTAGTCCAGGTTTTTCTTGATCTCATTCCTAATGCTTTTATTTAGTATGGATTGCTTACATTCGAGCCTCTCGTGGCTTATTTATTTTTTACATAGATGTCCTGAATATGAATGTTATACCTTTCCATCTATGAATTCATGCTAAGTAAATGATCTTATTCCTTATACATGATTCATCTATGCAAGTTATAGTTACTGTCGGTTCTCGTATGCTATAACTGGTCTTCATGTTAATTAGTAGCTAATGTCGGTTTCCGTATGCTACATACCGCTGTGATGAATCTTGTGAGCTTTGAGACTTATGTGCTTCCTTGTTATTTTTATAACTCATTTGGGTAGTAACTCGTCGGTTTTCCGTTGCTACGATGGAAACCTTATGAGTTATATCTCGTTTAGTATAGCTAACTCGTTGGTTTTCCATAATGCTATCACCTTTGACGAGTCTTAAAGCGCGTCTACACTGCATGTAATGAACAGTACTGTCGTTTATCGTAACCTGTCATTATCTGGTAGACGTTGATTATATACATGTCGTGTTGCAAATGAGTGGGCTAGTTTTCTTGATTTAATTTTCGTTTATTTTTGCATATCACTTAGATGCATATCATTTAGTTGCATGTCATCTAGTTGCATTGTTTTTCTATTTTTCTTTTATTTTTCTTGAGCGTAGTTAATTGTCGGTTTCCGTAATACTACCTCGTTTTCTTTATTTTTAGTTTCTGCATAGGCCGTAGTCACTGTAGGGTTGTCCTCCAAACTCGCTCAGCCTGAGCCTGTCAGAATTTATTTTTATTTATTTTATTTTTAGGATTGCATATCATGTAGGCTGAATTGTAGTATATTTTCATGTAGTTGCACCTAGCCTACTGTTGTGTAATGTTCCATGTATATGTTCCATCTTTATGTGAGCTTAATCTGAAGAATCTCTATAACTTCTTTTCCATGTGTTTTACATGTATAATCCTTTTCCCCGTAGACTCTTTTTGCACTGATCAAGTCTGCAGGATATTTTTGATAGCTATTGTGCACTTTCAAGATGTATTCAGTTGTCCTGTGATGCTCCACAGTCTACTGAGCTATGCAAGCAATCCTGGTTCTTGTTGGTTCCTCCGAATTGCCGCATCCAATCGCTAAGTTCTCTAATTTATTATTTCGTATAACTTGAGGACAAGTTGCAATCTAAGTGTGGGGGAAGGGATAGATGATTTATGTGTCTACTTTCGTTTGCTCATATTTTTAGTATTTCTATGAAAAGTGCTTAATTTTCAAATTTTTTGTTATATACCGAGTAGACAAAGGCATATCTTTGCTTGAGTTTATATCATTTTTGCTATATTCTCGTATATTTAGTAATTTTAGTTGTTTCACCCGACACTCTTTTTCACATGCCATAGTAAATGATGAGCTAAATGTTGAAAGCCTACCCCATTTTAGTTGGAGATTTTTGATGATTATAGCATGTTTCTTTGCTTATGTACAATTCTTGAAAAGTTTAGTAGTTTGTATTCTAGGATTAAAGTATGACATACTTGTGAATATCCGTAAGTTTGAATGTGATAAGTGAAACGTGATTAAGTCTTTGCAATAGTAATAAATTGTTTACTTGAGGTGTTATGCTCGGTGGTCGTGCTACTAGAAAATAATCTTTTCCACCGCCACCGAAATCTCTAAGTAAACATAATTGTAATTGTGTGTGTCGGAAGGCCGGTTTATGATTTGGGTGAGGTAGGGTGTACCACGTATGTCCTATTCCACTATGATGACCAAAAGCTCACGACGGTCGGTTTATAGCCGCCTTATGATTGGAGTAAGGTAGGGGATTATCTTGAAATGTCCTATTCTCGGTATGAGGGCAAAAGCTTATTCGATGTGTGTTAGAAAAGTGTGAAAAAAGTGAAAATATTGAAATATATTATTATGAATAAGTAAGGACTTAGTTATCGTTAATCTTATACCCGTATAAACCGAAGGATATGTTGTAGGGATTATCCTCTCCGAGTCCGTCGAAATGTTTTAGATATTCTCTACTATTTCTTTTTGGGATATGTATGTTTTGTAAAGTGCCTGTTATAATTTTTGAATATTTCTAACTTAGATGGGAAACCGGGCTAGTTTTGGTTTGAATAACTTTCAAATTGTGGAACTTAGTGGAAGTTTATTATGGCTATGCACACACTACACGGGTGAACTTCTAAGTTATTGAATATACTTTATATTTGTATAGATGTTTATTTGTCTCGAGCTTGACATTGTTTTGTTTTGCTCGGGACGAGCAAAAGATAAGTGTGGGGGAGTTGTTAAGGGTCAATTTGTAGTGTTTTATAAGGATATATTTTATATCAATTTCCCTCGTATTCGTATTATTTTCATAGAAATCGAGCTTATAATTGATTAATTGAGTAAATGAGGTTTTTAATGGTAAAATATGAAAACGTAGCGATTTATATGCTTTATTTGATGATTTTATGTTGTTTTGGAATCGTGTTACGTTTTGGTATGTTTTTCGATGTGTGTAGATACATATCTTTAACTTGGAAAGGATTTGGAAGAGTCTAAAGTCGAATTTGAAGTGTTGATGAAGAGATAGAGATGTTACAAGAGGATAAAGATGGAGGAAAGAAAGGATAATTATCAAGAAATCCGTTCTGCATCAAGATGGACGAGCGTTCATCTGAGGCCGACGAGCGTCCGAGAAGCGTTTATATCGAACGGGCGTCTGATAAATCGAACGTGCGTCCAGGGAGTTAATTCACATACAGAGAGTTCAGACGCTCATCAAACTAGCGTCCAGTATCCGTCCAAGCATTCTGGACGGGCGTCCAGTTGGTTAGACGGGCGTCCACCGCCTTTTTTGCTGAAACCGACTTAGGTTACTGTAGCAACCGCCTCAGTTTTCTATTTAAAGCACAGCAGCCCCAAACCATAATTTCATTCAGAAATTTCTTCACATCAAAAGAAAGGCCGCCCTTTTTGGAGATTTGAAGGCCGGTCACCCGAGCCTTGTGCTCGGGTGAACCGAGGTTAGATTAGGAGTAGTTTAGATGCTTTTCGTTTTCGTTCTTGGATCCTTCAATGTATAAGACTATGTGAGTTCTTCTTGATTTATTCAATTCAGTTTTTCTTCATGATTTGATTTCGTTTTGTATCTTTTCTATGTGCTTATGAGGCCATGAGAATAGATTGAAAGATCTGTTCTCTATTGATGTTTATAATACGGAAGTTGCATAAACCTTAGATCATCATAGAAAGATAGGTTTTTAGCCGTTGATTATGTGACAAATTAATTGGTTAGATTCCTAGGTTGTTAGATTCGATTATATGAGAGTAACTTGAATCTACACCCGTCGTTTTGTTTGGTAAATCAGTCTCAACACTCGAAAGATGAGAGATAGATAAATTGAATTCACTACGAGAGTAGGATTTCATAGCTTGAGAAATAGATTCACTAAGGAATTAGGGATTTGTATCTCGTGTAAAGGTGAAACCACAATTTGAATTGAAATCATGAGATGAAATAGGATTGAAATCACTTGGTTTGTGCAATTGTTTGATCCCATGTATCTTTAGTTTAGTTTAGGTTGTGTTATTTTATTTCGTAGGTTAGATTTATTTTAGTTGCTCTTTCGTTTATTTTATTTGTTCTTTCGTTTATTCGTTTTTCCTAAGTAACAATTGAAAGGAATTAGTGAAATTAGATTCAACATCCCAATTCCCTGTGGATCGACCCTGTACTTACCCTACTATGCTATCAACTACCCGATATTTGGTCGGTTAGGAGTTAGTTTGCATGTTAAGTATAGGTTTATAAATTTTCTTTTGTTTTAATGATGCAAAATCTCCCCAACAAAAGTTAAAAACTTGTCACGGATTTTATCAATGGAAAACAACAAGTAATAAATTTATAATCCGATATACCTCAGTCCAAAGCCAGGAAGGATAATTGCGAACCAATTTAAACTAAACTAAACCTAATATGCAATAAAAGACTAACTAAGCTAAACACTTCGAATTCAAGGGGTTTTTAATCAATAAAGTTACGAACGAACAAGCAATTGATCCACCTATCCTACAACATTCAATTTCAATTCGATTATCTCGTGATCTTTAACCAAGTTGTGATTCACCTAACCAAGGCATGAACTCCTAATTTCTTGGAAAAGTTCGTTTCTTAATCTTCTATCTCTCGAGTAAAGATTATTATTTTCAAAGCGAAGGCGTAAGATTTCTCAATCTAGTAACCTAGAGATTCAACCTAATTAACTCTCGTTATTTTATAGGTTAAAAATCTAATCTTTATTATATTGATCTAGGGTTTAACAAGATTTTCATCAATGTAAACATCACACATGCAAGCATCTTTCGATAAAATTGCAATAAACAATGATAAACGATAATAAAGATACAACTTGAATAAAATACTCACAAGATAATCCCGAAACGAAATCGAAGTGTTGGTAGAACGGCTTCACAACGCTTGTTCTAGAGGGATTTAGCCTCGGACATGATAAGGAACCAAGAAAGTGCTTGATTCGAAAACATGGAATAAAAAGATGATAAAATTGTATGTAAACTAAGAAAAACGCAGCCGAGCCGCCCCTAGGGTTTAGGGTTCGAATATATGATGATATTGTGTGAGAAAAACGCGACTATATATAGAGAAATAAGTCGGTTCCAAAGAAAGTCGGCCGCGGACGCCCGTCGGCCTTCCCGGACGTCCGTCCACCGTTTCGGACGCTAGGGAAGACGCTCGTCCATGCAACGTCCAAACTCTCTCGAATGTAAAAACTCCTCCCGGACGCCGGTCCACTTATTTGGATGCCAGTCCACTCTGGACGGGACTTGGACGCTCGTCCAGTGTGACTTGAAGGTGATTTCTCCATATTTATCTCTTTTTTTCTTCACTCCACTTGATCATTATCTCTTCCTTCAATCACTTAGCTCGAATTTCAATCTCTTTAAATCATCATTTGAGCCTCATAATTGTACCTATAACACAACAGAAAATATCGCAACTGTAATAAAGTCCATATAATCATAATTTCACCATAAAACCACATAATTATATCAATATTGCGATTAAGTCTTTAAAAACATCGTTTGCTCAATACTTCAATATAAGACCTATTTATTGTGCAAATTATACAATTAAGAGGGAAAATATCATAAAATATACTCTTGAAAACCATAGAATTTCACCCTTAACAACTCCCCCACACTTATCTTTTGCTCGTCCCGAGCAAAACAAAACGAAAATTAGGCATCTAAATAGATATAACATATAGATAATAACTTAGAGGTTCACCGGTGTGTGGTGTGCAAAGCCATAGAAAACTTCCACTAAGTCCAAACTTGAGAAACTCAAAGCAAAACTAGCTAATACCCCCTCTAGAGTAGCAATAAATGACACTCATAAGATGTACCCTACAAACGTGACATATCCCGAAAAGATGATCGAATGAATCTAGGGCCTTTCCGAAATACTCGAGGATAATCCCTACATCATATCTTTCACTTTATATCGGGGATAAGACATACGAGAACTTAGTCTTATATTCATTTCATAACAATATCTTTTAGTTGATTTAACTTATTCACTTATAAACACACATCGAATGAGCTCTTGCCCCGTCATAGCGCGAAGGAATAGGATATTCGAGATATACCCTACCTTACTCCAATCATAAGGCAGCTTTTTCTGACTGTCGTGAGCTTTTAGTCATCATAGTGGCATAGGACTTACGTGGTAAACCCTACCACACTCAAATCATCGACTAGCTTCCGACACACACGATGGATTCATTTAATTATTCAACTTCTCATTTGACATTAGTTACGTGTTACTTATCACATTCAAACTGCTAGATATTCACAGTATAACATACTTCGGATCTAAATACAAACTATCATAGATCTCACGATACACACGTAGCACTAAGTACATGACTTAAAAGAAAATCAAAAATTACTCGTCCAAAAGGGGTAATAACTTTATAAATTAGCTCATCATTCACTATGGCACGTGGAAAATAAATCTTGGTGAAACAACTAACTCACTAAAAATATGGTATACGGCATCAATGACTATAACAAACCGAACAAAAACGTGTATTGCCTACTCGGGACAAAACAAAAACAAAAGTGTCGAAAAATTTTCAAAAATTAAGCCCCCATTTTGCACAGAAACATCATATATTAAGCAAATGGTAGATACATAGCGACCATTCCCCTCCCCCACACTTAAATAACAACATGTCCTCATGTTGTGCGAATAAGAGAAACTTAGCCGATTGTAGTTCTAAAGTAGCAATTCCGGAAGTGCTACGTATCAACTCCGAAAGGCTTGATGAAAGCGAAAACCGTGGACCATCCACCGGAAAACTCGACATCATCGAAAGCTCACAAGTGCTATAGCAAATATCCCGCATACAAGAAAAACAACACAAAACGTACCTCGGGGATAGGGGCACAAAAGATTATAGACGAGGCAATATCATAAAACAAAGCATAAGCGATTAAGAACCGATAAAAACCAAACCTATGTGAAATATAGTGCACGGATATAATGTCGGCGGGAGGAAGGTCATATGGATTTTTTCAAATTCAGCTCATGCAAGTTACCTGATCACAAAAACCGACACCAAAACCCACGACGACACAAGACAAAACAAAACAACCCTAATACAACGAAACGAAAACTATCTAATGCAACGAGAAGAGAACTATCTTCCGTATTTATTCGAAAAACAAAAACAATAAAAAAAAAATAATAATAATAGCAAAAACTTTTCTTAATATTGGGTTGCCTCCCAACAAGCGCCTTTCTTTAGTGTCTTTGTCTAGACACACTTGAAACTCAGCCTGGATCAGGCCACTTAACCTTTCTTCCGGCCCACTACATCGTGTAAGCTCGATCGGTGGTGTGGGCGCGAGCTTGACATCTCACACATGGGGTCAAATCTTTGATAGCTTTCCAAGCACGTTTAATTTTCCCCATTGTGGACTTCTTCTTCAGTCTTCTCTTTAACCTTCGCTCCCTCGCAAACTCTTCCATATCCCAACTACCAACGCCCGAACTTCCTCTACGGACCGCCGCCGTCACCCTCGAAAAAACAAATCGGGCGAAAACTCGTCAAAGCCGTTGACTTCGGGGTACCACACCCGAGGATGTCGAGGAAATGAACAATCAAAGGTTTCTCTTTGGGTTGACCAATATAATGCTTGCACCTTTGACCATTCACTCTGAACGGCTGGTCACCATGACCTCTTAACTCTAAAACGCCTCCAGGAATAATTTGTAGAATCTCAAAGGGGCCGGACCAACGTGTCCTTAACTTTCCAGGGAACAGATGCAACCTAGAATTATACAGTAAAACTTGCTCCCCGACTTGAAATTCTCGCTGCTTGATCTTTTCATCATGAAGGAGTTTCATTCTGTCCTTACTGATCCTGGCACTCTCGTAGGCTTGGAGTCTAAACTCATCTAACTCATGCAACTTGTTGCAATCGATGTTTTCCACAAGATTGGGTATCCAAGTTTAAGAATTTAATGGCCCAATACGCTCTATGCTCTAATTCGATTGGCAAGTGGCATGATTTTCCAAAACCATCTGATAGGGTGATGTACCCATGGGGGTCTTATAGGCGATTCGTATGCCCATAGTACATCATCCAACTTTAGACTCCAGTCCTTTCTATGACCGTTCACTGTTTTCTCTAGGATCTTCTTCAAACTCTGGTTGCTTCGCTCAACCTGACCACTAGTCATCGGATGATATGGTGTGCCAGTTTTGTGACGAACACCATACTTTTCAAGAACTTTCTCTAGGGGTCGGTTGCAGAAATGCGTCCCTTCATCACTGATCAAGGCACGTGGACACCCAAACCTCACAAAGATGTTTTTCTTTAGAAATTTCATGACCATCTTATGATCATTGTGAGGAGTGGCTTGAGCCTCTACCCATTTAGACACGTAGTCTACGCAGACTAAGATGTATTTATTACCACAAGAAGATGGGAATGGACCCATAAAATCGATGCCCCATACATCAAAGACTTCGCATTCAAGAATGGGTTTCAATGGCATGTCGAAACGCCTTGTCAGAGTACCGGTTCTTTGACACCTATCACAAGCTTTACAGAAAGCTTCTGTATCCTTAAAGATAGTGGGCCAATAAAAACCGGATTGGAAGATCTTAGCAATGGTTTTCCAAGGACCAAAGTGACCACCGGTGGGTCCACTGTGGCATTGCTCAATAATATCGCGTTGCTCAGATTCTGGAACACACCTCCTTAGCAAACCATCTTTACAGATTTTGAAGAGGTAAGGCTCATCCCAAACAAAGTATTTCATATCAGAGAAGAACTTCTTCTTCTCTTGATATGACAATTTTGGATCAAGATATTGGGAATGAAGGTAGTTTACGATGGAAGCATACCAAGGAATCTCAGGAGTGCACTTGTCTAGATGCATAACATTCCGGAGAGGAAGGGAGAGGTCTAAATCTTCGTGGTTCTTCCTCCTCTTCATCCTTCATTCTCTTGTCCACAATCACCTCAACACTCTGTGGCTTCAACGGCTCCTCTAATGTGACTTCCGTCGGGTGATTAACATCTTCAACTATCTCTAACGTCGGATCTTTCCTAGGACAACCGTCTTCATCATCACACCCTGCAGGAGGGAAGGAAGTCTCTAACCTTTGTAACTTAAGCCGACCCACATCTGGTTCTAGCTCATCAATCGTCCCTTGTTGCCCATGGCTTCGATCTTGACCCAACGGAGAACAAGGATAGTTACTACTCCCACCATTGTATGCTGGTGCATAGTTGTGGTCATATTGGAATTGATTCTCATGACTTGCACCATCATCTTCGTAAGCATCTTCTCCACCATAAGGGAGTGTGGGAGTTAGGTCAATGCCTTGGTTTTGAGCCATTTCCCCGATTCGTCTCTCAAGATTCTTTGTTGTGCTCAGAAGGAATTGGATAATATTGTTTTGCTCCTCCAAATTAGCTTCAAGATCGTCAGATTGAAAGGGGTCTGGATAGTTCTGAAAGTGTTGTGGAAAAGATTGGTAAGACCAACTTTGATTTTGATCGGAAAAATTGATATCTTGATCCTGACTGAAGTTCGGGTTTTGATAAAAATTCTGATTTGGATTGAAACCCTGATTTTGAAATTTGCTATGGCCGGAACCGATTATCAAATGTCGATTGTTCGGCCAATGAAAGCGTCTTGTCCACTATTAGGACGAAACGAGTGTATGTCCCACGTTGTCACAATTCGACATGTGATCGGACCGAAATTTCACGATTATGGAAAGAATTGACTTGATATCCGGCGGGGGAAGAGATCGACACGGCCAACAAAGCATGGCCGGTCGACAACATCTTCCACAGAACAGAACAGGAGAGTTCTGTGGAAAAGACGGGGTCGGATTCATAGGATTAAGCGACATTTGAAGAGATGCCATCTGCTGTTTCAGCATGGCGATCTTACTTTGCTCATCCATGTCCTCAATCCTAGATGGAAGATTGTATGAAACAAAAACAGAAACCTAAACTACGAAAAATTTAAAACAGAAAAACAGGAAACACTAAAAACGTGTTGAAATCTTCTGAGCCCAAAATGGAAGGGAAAACAGCGGATTTTGACCTCGAAAAAGGTGTCAGACGGTGTCAAACGGTGTCTGCCACGTCGTCGGCGTCAAACGGTGTCAGAGGGATTTTGACCTCGAAAACGGTGTCAAACGGTGTCTGCCACATCGTCGGCGTCGGAACGAGCTTTCCGAATTGGGGTCCTGCGGGCCAATCCGACACTCGAGCCGAAAGTTAAGGCCAAAATACTAAAGAGTGCTAAAACGATCCCTTTTATCCAAAAATTTGATCGTTAAAAACGTGGGGTCAGATAATTCAACCTCAGATGTCCCCGAATTAATGTGGAAACTAGAAAAGATAGAAACAAAAACCCTACCTACGAAAAGACACCGAAACGGGAGGACGGACGGGCGTTTGGAAATCCGAACGCTCGTCCGGAAGGTCCGAAGAACGGGACGGGCGTCCAAATTTGATGGACGTTCGTCGACTTGGTAAAAACGATACAGAGTTGAGAATTTTAAAACGGACGGGCGTTTGATTGTTCAGACGCCCGTCTGGGACAGGAAAAAAAATAGAAACAGAGACAGAAAAACAGCAGGAAAACGGGGGACAGAAAGGACAGAAAAACAGAAACAGATAGGAAAATAAAAACGAGATAAAGTGGGAGAAACCTAATAGAATACTACCAAACCTAAACGATTAAAAACCCTAATAACCTAACTAAAGTCTACCTAAAAACAAGAAATATAAAGAAATTAAAACAAGAAAAGCGGAACAGCTTAGAAAAACTAATAAAACTAGACAACCGTACCGATTCCCCGGCAACGGCGCCAAAAACTTGTCCCGGATTTTATCAATACAAAACAACAAGTAATAAATTTATTACTAACCCTAAAACTAAAACGGAAAATAAACTGGACAGAGGATTGTCAGTCCAAAGCCAGGAAAGATAATTTCGAACACGTATTAACTAATTCTATTCTAAAAACTAAAACGAAAATAAAATTCTAACTAAGCAACGAAGAACAAGGCACAAAGGTTTTCAATTAATTTAACGAAGAACAAGCTATGATCCATCTTTCTCACAACTCTCAATTTCTACCCTAGATCGTTTAGTGAAGATTTAATAAAGGTTGTGGTTCACCTACCAAAGGTATGAACTTCTACTCTCGTAGATAATCCGCCTATCAATCTCTCATCTCTCGATCTTAAAGATTGACGTTATCAAAACAAGGTGTAAGATCTCTCAATCTAGCAACCTAGAAATTCAACCCATCAACTCTCGTTATTTTTAGGTTAAAAGTCCAAACTTTATTATGGTGATCTAAGGTTTAACATGACTTTCATCAAAATAAACATCAATAAGCAACAATCTATCGATATAATTGCATAATCTATATAAAAGCATAATAAAGATACAAGCTTTAATAAAACTCACAAAACAAATCCAAAGTCGAAAACGAAACGCTGCAGAGAGGCTTCACATGCTTGTTCTAGGCTTAGCCTTAGCTCATCGTTGGAATAGAAATAACATAATTGAAAAGAAATTAAAAAGATGTTTATTGCAGTGGAAAAACGCAGCAAAAGCTGCCCCAAAGGGGCTTGTGGCCGCCTAGGGTCGAAATATATCGTCATTAGGGTTTGAGAAATCGCGCCTATTTATAGGTTTTTAGGTCGGTTTCGCTGAGTCGGTGCCGTGGACGCCCGTCCACTATCTTGGACGCTCGTCCAACCTCTCTGAACGGAGCATGAACGCTGGTCTGAGTAGCGTCTAAACTCTCTGTACTGAAAATCTCCTCTGGACGCCAGTTTACTTTTATGGACGCCCGTCCACTACTGGACGGGACATGGACGCTCGTCCGGTATGTCCGGACTAGATATCTTCATCTTTATCTCATTCTTCTCATCTCTATCTCTTCTCTTCTTCATATAACACTTCCTTATCTCTTATATGTCAAATAAATCCGACTCGTATCATCTTTTGATCCCCTTTTCAGCTCGAAATATGCATATCAACCACAACGTTATCGCTACCTTTTTTATCTTTTATCTCCAGGTCGAATTCTTGTAAAATAAGAATCCACCTGAGTAATCTCGTTTCGCATCTGTCTTATCCATAAGATAACGTAAGGCTGCATGGTCAGTCCACACCACCACTTTGGACCCTAAAAGATAACTTCTGAATTTGTCAATAGCAAAAACGTCTGGCAAGAATTCCTTCTCGGTGGTGGCGTAATTGCATTGAGCTGGGTTCAAAGTGCGGCTAGCATAGTAAATGGGTCTGAACTTCTTATCGATCCTCTGTCTTGAAACTGCTCCCATTGCGTAGTTAGAAGCATCGCACATCAACTCAAAGGGTTTAGTCCAGTCAGGTGTGATTAGGATAGGGGCGCTAATGAGCTTATCCTTCAGGCAATTAAACGCTTTAATGCACTTCTCAGCAAACGAGAAGTCCACATCGTCCTTAAGAAGGTTAGATAAAGGTTTGGTGATTTTAGAAAAGTCTTGAATGAATCGTCTGTAGAAACCAACATTGCCGAGAAAACCTCGTACCTCCTTCACAGTCTTAGGGTACGACATCTTTTCAATGGCTTCTACCTTAGCCTTATCTACCTGAATTCCATTGCTGGACACCTTGTGCCCAAGGACAATTCCTTCATCAACTAGAAAATGGCACTTTTCCCAATTTAGAACTAGGTTCTTCTCAACGCATCGTTGAAGTACCATATCTAGGTTTTCCAAAATCTCATCAAAACTGTCGCCATAGGCGAGAAGTCATCCATGAAGACTTCCATACACTTCTCTACTAGTCCATCAAAAATAGCCGGCATACATCGTTGAAATGTAGGCGGTGCATTACACAAACCGAAAGGCATTCTGCGGAACGCAAAAGTGCCTGATGGACAGGTAAAAGTTGTCTTCTCTTGGTCATTAGGGTCGATGGCTATCTGGAAATAACCAGAATATCCGTCGAGGAAACAATAAAACTTATGACCGCTCAGTCTTTCTAGAAGTTGGTCTATGAAGGGTAGGGGGAAATGATCCTTAGCGGTGACTTCATTTAACCTGCGATAATCAATGCAAACTCTATAGCCAGTCACAAGGCGTAATGCAACTTCCTCCCCTTTTTTGTTCTTTTCCACAGTAATGCCTCCCTTCTTTGGCACAACTTGAGTAGGGCTAACCCACTCACTATCGGCGATGGCATAGATAATTCCCATATCGAGCCACTTGATTATCTCCTTCTTGACAACCTCCTGCATGTGCGGATTTAGCCTTCGCTGCGGTTGTCTCACCTTTTTCGCCCCCTCCTCCGTTCGGATTTTATGCATGCAAATGTCGGGGCTGATACCTCGGATATCACCCACTTGCCATCTGAACGCAAGGATGTTTTTCACAAGCACTTTTCGTAGTAGTGCTTCTTGCTCGGCTTCAAGTTTAGAAGGGATGATTAAAGGTAGTTTATCATCATCCTTAAGAAAAATATACTTAAGGTGCTGAGGGAGTGGTTTAAGCTCCAAATCAGTGGGTGGTTTCTCAATACTAGATTTGAGAGGACCACCTTTTTCCTCAGTGGTCAAATGAGCTTGAAGGGGTTGACTGAAAAACAACTCCTCTTCCCGAGGTGTAACCCCAGAAAGGTAATCGATTAGATCATCCATATGGATTTTTCTGTCCACACCTGCTTTCTCTTTTTCATGGTCAATCATTCTTCTTAACTCTTCTTCTTCTAGCTCAGCAGCTAGCTCTTCCCAATCGTCGATTTCCCAGTGGGTAGTTTCTCTCAAAAAATCGACTTCGTCCCAACTACCCATCAGGACTTCTTCTTGAATAGGATCAAAATCTGCCTGATGCAGCTCTTTGAAATCATCATCGTTCATTACTGTGAAGTTCCATGTCTTCTGTTCACTGGCAGGCTCAGGTTGAGCAAATTGTGGAGATAACTTGTCAGTGACTACGGCCCGTGATGAATCAAAAGATGGCTCACATTCATCTCTTTCTTTATGATTTATAGCATTAAAGGCACCTATCTCTATTGGCTCTTCTTCAGATTCAGGGTGGTCATTTTCATCATAAATCGCTTCGATGAACGAGATCTCTTCCACTAGGGTTTCCTCAGTGCTTTTCCCCCGCGTAAAGGTGATAGATGTATCATCGAATCTCATTGTGACCTGACCCTTATGAAAATCAATAAGGGCGGCAGAGGCATCCAAAAAGGATCGGCATAGAATTAAGGGCATTTCTTTGTCAGGCGGATAATCCAAAATAACCCAGTCGGTTGGAAAAGCCAAGTGTTTAACATAAACAAGAACATTGTTAACAAAACCGGCTGCTGTTCGGCTAGATCGGTCCACCATTTGAAGGGAAATGGGGCGTTCCCTCATCCTCTTATCTAAACCGAGCTTTATACAAATGTTTAACGGCATCACGTTTACAGAGGCCCCTGAATCACTTAAGACGTTATGGAACATGCAACCTTCAATCTCACAGGAGATTGAAAGTCGTCCGGGGTCACCTCGCTTTGTTGGAATTTTCGGTGAAACCATTGAACATTCTTCTTTCAAAACCTCATCTGCCATCCCCTTGAGCTTCTTCTTACTCCCACAAGCTTCTTTGATATACTTAGAGCACTTAGGCATTTCAGTCAGTACCTCTGCCAGAGGTATACTTACTTTTGTGTCTCTAAGTATTTTTCTAACTCCCTCGTACTGTTTGTCATTACCAAGGATACTTTCTTTTTTTCTTGGCGGATAAGGAAGGTTTTTCTTTTCTTTGCTCAAAGTATCATTGTTCACGGTTTGATTCTTTATAGCTTCATCTTCCTTATCTTTCCACCTAACAAACTTTCCAACCTTCTTTTTTGTCAGGGGTTCAGCCACCTGACCCTTCCTCACAGCTACATCAGAATTAATTTCATCATCCGAAGAACCCTCGTCATTCATCTCATCATCACTCTCGCTTTCTTCGGGTTTTGAATTCTGATTTCCCCCTCCTGAACTCATGGCGTCAGGAGGGGTTACTCGTTTCCCGAGCCCTTTTCGGCTCCAACTTTCTTCCCGCCTCACAGGGTAACTTCATTCACTTCATCATCTCCATAGTTCCACTGAGTAGTGATGTCAGTGCAAGCATTGACATCCCCTTTTGGATTTCTTTCAGTGTAGCTTGGAAGTTTACCGTGAGGTCGACTCGCTTGTTGGTCTGCCATTTGGCCAACTTGTCTTTCAATGGTCTTGACACTGGTGGCCAGAATTTTCACCATGTCAACTAATTCATCAAATTTCTTTTGAGAGACATAAGTGGTTTGTTGGTTTTGGTTTTGATTCCAACCACTTTGGGTTCTTTGAAAATTCGAATTGAAAGATTGATTTGCACTCCCAGGAAGTGATCCTATTGGTGCATTCTTTTGATTAAAGTTACGTTGAAACTCGGAATAATTCCGGTTTTGGTTGAAGTTTTGTTGACCAGAATTTTGAGTAAAATTTTGAAAGTTTTGATGCTGGTTTTCCATTAAATTCACTTCTTCTCCCATTTCACTGCCGGCCTGCATTCCAAAGAAATTCATATCTGCTTGCCCTCCTTGCTGCATCATTTGTAAGTTAGCGAGCTGCTGGTTTAACATATCCACTTGAGCAACTAACATCTTTGTTTTAGAATTGCTTGCAGCCGATTTCTTCTTGTCCTCACTAACATGGGTCTTCTTTGAAGTTGACCACATGTTATTTTTCGCAATGGTCTCTGCTACCTTATAGGCAGCATCGTCCCCTCCTCCTAGAAAAGATCCATGAGCAGTAGAATCGAGGTAATCTCTATTGGGTTGAGAGACACCCCGGTAGAATAGTTCTAAAAGCTCATGATGGCTGTACCCGTGATTAGGGCACTTTCTCATTAACAAGTTTAACCTTTCCCAGGCCTTTCCCACACTTTCATCTTCCAATTGCTCAAAAGTGGCAATTTCTCTTTTCCGGTCCATGATTGTCCCAGGTGAAACGAATTTTAGAGCAAAGGCTCTTTTGACATCAGCCCAAGTATGAAGGGAGTGATGGGGTAAAGACTTGAACCAACGGTTTGCTTCACCTTTTAAAGCGAACGGGAAAAGTTTCAATTTAATGACCTCGGAAGGAACACCAGGGTAATGACCTGCTTCACAAATTTGAACAAATGTTGACAAGAAGTCATGAGGATCTTCTTGAGCAGTACCATGGAATGAACTATTTTGAACCAACCCGACTACTCCATTCTTTAGATCGAAATTCATTCCTCCCATCGCCGGAGGCCGAATTGGTCTATGCCCCTCCAAGAAATCCTGATCAAGATAAGGAGCGTAAGGGTCCTGCTCAACAGCTGCCTGGGGTTGTTGCTGTTGGATATTTTGATTTACCGGAACCTGATAATTCTGATTTTGGTTCGGTTGGAGTTGTTGGTTCATCCAGGCTTGCTGATTTTGTTGATTCTGTAGCATTTGCATTAGGAGCATATTCAATTGAGCTTGCGGATCCATACCGAAAGGATTTTGGTTATTTTTATTATTCCCTTGGTCGTCCGGGTTGGAATTGCTAGAGGATTCGTCGCTCATATTGTCAGAACCTTGAAATAATCTTCTTTTGACAATGTCCCGCTCGGGTTCAGAGCAGTATAACAAAGGTCATTTTTTGCTCCTGGTTTGCATAAACCAAGAGAGCAAAACAGAAAAGTCAACACTGACAATAGGTCAGGTTGACGAGAGATTTTACACTAACCGAGGTTTTATTTTTATTTTTTATTTAGAAAGATATAGAAACAGAAACAAGAAAAGAAACCAACCTACGAAAAATTTAAAACGAAAAAAAAAACTAAGACGGTGAAAAAAAACGTGTTGAAATCTTCTGGGGCCAAAATGGAAGGGAAAACATCAGATTTTGACCTTGAAAACGGCGTCAAACGGCCTCCGGAACGAGCTTTCCGAATTGGGGTCCTGCGCGCCAAACGGACACTCGAGCCGAAAGTTATGGCCATAATACTACCGCGTGCTATAGCGATCCTTTTTACACCGACATAGAAAACTGCACTACGAAGAATCCGACAACCGTTACCGATTCCCCAGCAACGGCGCCAAAAACATGTTCGGTAATTTTTAAATTTATTATTTTACCGGAACACCCCAAGTGCAAGGCACGTTGTAGTGGGTATTACCGGGTCGTCCAAGGAATCGAATGATGTCGGAAACAAAAATACAGTTAACGTACCGGTGAATTGTCACGATAAATTTAATTAAAATAATAAAGTTCCTACAAATTCTATGGTCCTAAATATGTTTTTATTAATCTAATAAAACAGAAGAAATCAAATAACACTAAAGGAAATACAAATTGAAAAACAACAAATTAAACCCAAATAAGCTATTGAATCTAAAATCCAAATTGCTATGAAAAATTACCGACTTTCTTCTTAATGTAACGAGACAATAGGGCAACAAGGATTCTACCAAACAACCACCACCCAACCAGTTTGTGAGACGAATCAAATTTCTTGGTGTGATCTAACTTAAATCCAATCAAATTTCTTTAATCAAATATATTTGGTTTTTGTTCCCTTTCTCAAGTGAAACAAAATTGACAATGGAAGAACATGATCATGAGTTCGTTTCCGAATCTCCTACCCAATTAACAATAAACTAATCTCTCGGAATATCATTAACTGTATCGAATGAAGGGTTCTATGTAAATTTAATTCTCATCAAATTCAAAACAACAATCGTTTCATCGATTTTTCAATCTAACAAAACATACATTCAAACAATTCAAAACATTCGATAAAGAAAAATAAATTCAAACTCACCAATAATGTTTACTGAAAATCTCCTAGTTGTGGTGATGTTGTAATGGCTTCATCCGTTGTCCTACTACGAATTGCTTAGCTTTCAATCATCTTCGATCTCCAAAAGAAAATTGAAAGAAAGAAACTCATGTTTTTGTGTGATGTGGTGCGGCTGCTAGGGTATGCGGCTGCTGTGTAATGATGTGTTGTCTGATATTAGGGTTTAGACAACACGCCTATTTATAGAATTCTGAGTCGGTGCTGTCAAGTCGGCGGTTGGACGCCCGTTCAAAAGGGCTGGACGCCCGTCCAGGGTACGTAAATTGTTTGAGTCGGGCCGAGTCTTGAGTGGACGCACGTCTTATGAAAAATTGGACGCCAGTTCAGCAAAAACTTCCACATTCTGATCTGATTTCCTCCAGTGGACGCTAGTCCAGTATTCCAGACGTTCGTCCAGGTAAAAACGTAACTTCCTGAATTGAGATCTTCTCTTGGACGCTCTTCCTCCTCTTTGAACGCCCGTCCAATGGACGGAGCAAACAGACGCTCGTTCAGTACTCCATATCTTCAGTCCAAGTCGACTTGCATCCTTCTTCTTCCACTTAATCTCCCAATTGAACACCTTTTTAGCTCATATACTGCCATGCAAATGTACCTACAACACGATAGAAACATGCAAACTGTAGAAACATATATATAGATGTAAAATCATCGATAAAAACACGTAATAAGCTCGAGTTTGCTAGTAAATTTTTTCCATACCCATTCTTGCAATATTTCACTTAAACTCATACTTTTCTATAAAAAGTAATAAAATACGAAGAATATTGTTACGGAATAAAGCGATAAAAAACCATAAAAATCACCGTTAACACATACCTCATCTGGATCTTCCATGTGTGCCATTAAAGCTGTGTCATCTGATAGTTTTTCAGTACCAGCTTCATAATCTGACTCATCTCCAGCAAGGAGTGCACTTCTACCAACTCTTCTTGAAGGAGTCTTCTTGGTCAGTTATGGACATTTAGCTTTGTAATGTCCAGGTTTCTTGCAGTTGAAATAGAGATATTCATCGTCTTTTCTTTTCTCAGGAGTCCTCTTGATGAACTTCTGAGTGACAGGGTGTCCACTCTTCATTCTTCGAATTATGTTCATCATTAGAGCCATCTGTTCTTCCATCTCATCCAATTCATAAAGATTGCTTGATGAGTTTTCTTGATTGTCATTTGATGCTGCTGCAAGTGCTGTGGTCTTTGGTTCCTCCAGAACTTTGATTATTGCAGCTGTACTTGTAAAATCTTCACCGAATTCATAAGCTTTCTAGTCGAGAAGATTTTGAATGAATCCTCTATGTCAAGTCTTCTAGATTCTTCCATAGCAAGTTGACTTTAATTTTCCAAAGACATTGGTAATGCCTTCAAGATTCTTGTGTTGATAACTTTCTTTGAGTATTCAATCTTGAGTAGATCTAATTCATCCATGATAGCACTGAATCTTGTTTCCATTTGGTCAATGGTTTCTCCAGATTTCATCTTGAAATTCTCAAACTTTTGTTTTGCAACAGAAATTTTGTTTTCCTTGATTGAATCTGTTCCTTCACAAACAAGTTGTAGTTTGTCCCACATTTCCTTGGCAGTTGTGCATTCTTTCACCTTTAAGTACATGTTGCTGTCAAGAGTTCTGAGGATAAAATCCATAGCAACATTGTTGAGATTGTTTCGCTTGCGATCATCACTAGTCCATTCGGATTTGGGCTTTGCAACTCGAACTTGCTCTCCACCAACAGTTTGCATGTGAGTGATCCGAATTAGTCCATCAGTGAGTACATCCATGATTTCATCATGAGTAGCTGCTAGAAAAGCCTGCATACGATGTTTATATTCATCAAATATGTCCATGTTGCACATAAGCATCTGTCTTGCATGTTGATTGTTATCCATTGTGAGTGAGTGAAGACTGATAATAAATTAACTGGAACTGAGCTTTCAAATGAGAACAACTAGAGGAGATATAGAGCAAATGATATCTTGTCAAAGAAACACTACTCCGATACCAATTGTTGGTCCCTTGGAAAGGCTAACACAAGTTTAGAGAGGGGGGGGGGCGGTGAATAAACTTGTCACCAAAAACTTTCCCTAAGCAAATTATGGTTCAGTTAAAACTTGTGTGGATTTGAGATGACTGAGCTGAGATTAAGTAAAATTGATTTAATCAAAACTGAGTCAACCGGCAGCGGATATGATTCTAGCCTTTTTCTTGATCTTGTTATTCTTTTATGAAATCTGAGTGTGGTAAACTGAATTCTGATGAATGTCAGTTTGTGAACTGTGAAGTGTATAACAATCAATTATCAAAGTGTTGTAAGTAAATGTTGAGTAAATAAATAAATGCATAAAGTAAATAAGGCAAATATTATAGAGGTTCCAGGTGGTGTAATCCTGTACGTCCTCTCTTCCCCTATGGTGCGGAGGAAAATTCCACTAGAATTTCTTGAGGTGAACTGTTACAAAAAGTCCTAAACAATAGTCCTTGGCTAATCCCTAGCTTCACTATCTAAACAGTTGTAGAACAGGTTGAATTGCTGTTCTTCAATTGCTTGAGCACTGGTCCTTAGAGGTTTGAATTGCCTCTTCACCAGCTACCACCACAAACACATTCGCCGACTACGCTTGTAACAACTGTCCTTGACAAAATCTTCCCGGTTTGCTTCACAGTCTAAACCTTTGATATAGAATCAAAGTTGGGTTGAGAATCAATGAATTGATTCTTGTTTGTGGTTCTTCAAAGTGTCTGATTCTTGATAAATTCTTTGTAGCTTGAACACTTGAAGAAATTCTTGATATGATCTTGTTATAGCGCAAAGATGATAGCAATTCGAATGATTAATGCACACGATAATTCTAGTTAAATCTCTGTGTATAATCCTTGGTGCAAAGTCCTCTATTTATAGTGTGAGGTCCAATGTTCATTTGGATTGAATTCGAATTGTATCAACGTCTATTTTGTAACGGATATATTTTCTGACCGTTCTGTTGTGTCAGTATTTCATCCAATAAAATTGCTTCCTTTATAACGTTCGACTGTACTATTAGTTTGTTGGATGACTGACATATAAAATTGAGTTTCCTTATCAGTTTTATTCTGAGATTATCACTTGTCAGTTTCTTGACTGACCTGGAGCATTAACTGAGATTTTACTCCTTTAAATATCAGTACTCCAGTTTTTCATCTGATTATAATTGACTTAATCACAGTACACCATGACTCGTTATCTTATAAGAATTCATTGTCCTTATGATTCTTAGGTCATTATACAAGATCTATAAAGTCAGTTCAGGTCACCACAATCTTACCTGAAGTCTAACTTTACAGTCTCGATGTAGTCTTCATAACTGAGTTTGAGCCCTCAGTTCTTCAATCTTCTATAACTGAGTCTGTGACCCTTAGTCCTTCATCAACTGAGTTTGAACCCTCAGTTCTTCAATCTTCTGGATAAGCGAACTGAGTCTGTATCCCTCAGCAAAATTATCTTCTTCAGTTTCATATAGGTGTATTCTGATTCAGTTTGTTTATCTTGATGATTTCCAGTTTTCTAATGACTTCCAGTTTTCAGTTTTACGACACACTACCTATTACAGTGCTTGTCTGATGTAAACCATACAAATATCAGACTCTAGTAAAACCTAAACATTTAGTTCTAGACATCTTTTAGCTCTTCACTATAACAGCTAGTTTCAGCACTTCATCAATGAGGTTAAGGTAATACTTTGAATAATTATGATGAATTATCATCAAAACATAAATTTTATTTCCAAGAATTTCCCCTTTTTCGATGATGCCAAAACTCTCCCTAAAAGAAAAGCTTAAAGATTAAAACGATGTAAAACAATGTAAAACTGGAAAACTGGATTTCATTAGAATGAGCAAAAAAAAATTTGGAATAGTTACATTTAGTCCAAACAACTGTGATTAAAGACTAAGCTTTTTCTTAACTGAAATAAACGTCTTCTCCTTGTCATACAGACGATATTCATTTTCTAGCTTGGTGTCTTCCTTTGAAAATGTCTTGTTGTAGTCAACTTGACTTCCTTCTTTCCATCTTCTCCATAAAATAGCTTCGGTAAGTCTGATTCTTTCAAATAGTATTTTTCAAATTCTACTACATCAGCTTTCATTTGTTCAGTCTTATCTTTAATCTTCAGTTTTTCATCAATCCTCTGATTCTTCTTATACTGTGCCATTTTCTGCTTTGAAAATACATTAGATAAAAAGTAGTTCAAGGATTCTTCAAATGTCCTGTCCTTGTACTTGTCTTTAATAGGATTGTGATCGTTGATAAACTTCATCCACAGATCCTTTGTAAGAGTAGCTCTCTTTTCTCCAGGTTGACTGTATTTCTCAATGAGCTGCTCGTCAGTTAGCTCTTTCCTTAAGAACTTAGGATCTTATTTGTATCTTTGCAATTCTTCTTCAAGTCGCTTCATCTCTTTAAGTAACTTCAGCTTTTCTTCTTCAGCTTCCCTCTTTTTGGCATCATATAGCCGATCTACCAAAGCATGGGTTGCCCGTTGGTCGGTCGATATACGTTGCTTTGAAGTAATTACTTCCTTAAGTGAGTTTCTAATCCGTAGATATGCTTGATTCATGTGCCAATAAGCCTGAGCATGAGTTTCCCGATCTACTGCGGTTGAGTCTTCTAGTTTCTGTTTAAGTAACAGTATTTCTGAAGCAGAACTTGAACTGGATTTGTGGATTATCTCTAGTCTTGCATGAACTGAGACATCTGTTCTCGTTCTGTAATCGAGATATCCAGAAATATTAGATAGAAGGCCATTTTGTGCATCTTTGTGACTGAGCACAATCTTCAAATTTTCATGAACTTTGGCCAACTCCTCTTTTGTTAGGATGTCAAAAGGATCATATGTCGTTTCAGGTTGATCCTTGGGCTGAGTGATATATTCAATGATCATCAGTTGTCGATTATCAGTTCCATCAGCTGCTTGCTGAGTGTCAGTTGTCCGATTTCCAACTGGCAACTCTCCTTGCTGACTTACAGTTTGCGTAGTCAGAGGTTGAGGTTGAATCTCTGAATGCAAAACTATAGTCACATCAGTTTCTTTTCTCGTATGATCATCTTCATCATCATCATTTTTCTTTGAACTTTCTTTGGGAGCAGATGAAGTGGCTGATTCTCTCCTTTGAGCTAGTTCAGTAAACCTCTTGAAACAATTTTCAAGAAACTCTGATATAGGAAATAGAGTATATAAATCTCCGATTTCCAATTTCTCCAAGAGTAACTTCTCTTCAGTTTGTAAGCTAACATCACGAGAATCCTCTGGTTTAAGCTTCATCTTCATTAGATTGACAATTTTATCAGCTTCAAAAACTAGGGCTGATTGCTGAACTGATTGATGTTGTAAGTGAGAAGTATTATCAGCAAGAGTGTTTTTGCTTGTATCTTCAGTTGTCAGTTGTTGTTGCTGTTCCCCCTCAGTTGGTGATGTCATACTTGAGGTTGCTGGGTATAAACATCTTACAACTGATCTTTCTTGTGCTGAGTCTGCCTTTCTCTTGATTCCTTTGTGTTCAGCTTCCTGCTGAGACACAGTTTTATGACCGGCTTCAGGTTGGGAAGTTGTTCCTGTTTTTGCTGCGATTTCCTTTGTAGTTTCAGCTTGCCTTGCTTGCTTCCCTTCCTTGAGTCTTTCCAGATAGAATTGAACGATTCCACTGAGTGTTTTCTTCAATCGGAATCTACCAACAGTTGCCTGACCTTCAGCTTGAGCTCTTTGTACACTGTCTAATTCAACAAAATGCTGCTTCTTTATCTGATTGACTACCTAACCTGCCCAATTGAATTCTATTTCATCCCAAATTATGTTCATCAGATAAATGTTCTCTTCGGATAGTGTACTGACTCCTTTGGATTTTCCAATGACATGTTTGCTGAGCCATCTCCTGAGGTGCGCAAATTCTGGCCTGATTTTGTCAACATGACTATCAATTTTTACTGGTTCCTTAGAGAAGGTAAGTTGCTTCAGAAAAGTCTCGTTTTGTAATGGTAGAGTATCCAAATCTATTGATGTCACAGATGAATTTGTGAAGCCAAATAATGATTTCATAACTCTTTCATTGATAGCAATACGATCTCCATGGACAGTAGTGATCAGAGAGTTTCGTACTAATCGCATATTCTCCCAAAATTGTAGAATTCCTTCCACATCACGTGGTTCGTTGAATTTAACTTCTAGAAGATTCCTTAGACCTGGTTGTTTCTGGATTTTATTACAAATCCAACTCGCTAAAAGAGTATGGTTGCACATTGAGTCATAGATGTCGAATGAAAATTCATCTAACTCCGTGAAAAATCTTTCTTGTTTTGATTTGTCTGAAGTGGCCATATCTGGGTGTGAACACAAAAATTGATTTTTGAAGGGAAATGATTTTGAAGAGTCTGATTATGTTTTTAGGAGAGAGATGAAGAATTTGAAATTTGTTTGGAAATAGTGTGAACGAGAGTTGAATAAATAGGTAGGATATATTGGCGGTTGAGTAGTACAACTTTTCAAATTCCATGATGGTTTGGGTAACCAATGTATGCATTGTTCTGACAGTCGTGGGGTGTACACACAATATTCTGACAAAAAGAACTGCAGTAATTAAATGCGATAAAACCATTGTCGCTTTTATCTTGTCAATCTTTGACTTAAGTTCTCTGGGGATAGAAACTGAGACTGAAGTCAGTTTGTAGTAATAACTTTCAGTTTTCGTCAAATTAGTCAGTTTCAGTAAAGTCTGTCAGTTTCAGTTTTAGTTGATCTGTTTGAAATTGTTGATGTCAATGACTAATCTGTTAAGTGAGCGCACCCAACATAACAAAGATTAATCCCCTTGACGAATTTCTGGCTTAACTGATTTCAACTGACTTTGATTATCCCTAATTCAGTTCTTAGTTTGGCAAATCTGTCTTTGTCCAATGGCTTTGTAAAGATATCTGCAAACTGATCTTCAGTAGGTACATAAAGAACTGTGATATCCTTTTTCTCTGCATGATATCTTATGAAGTGGTGACGCACATCAATGTGCTTTGTCCTTGAGTGCAAAACTGGATTATCAGTGATTGCAATTGCACTTGTGTTATCACACATTATGGGAATCATTCCCTCTTTTATCCCATAATCTCTCAATTGCTGTCTAATCCATAAAACTTTAGCACAACAACTTCCATCTGCTATGTATTCAGCTTCAGCTGTAGAAGTTGAGATTGAGTTTTGCTTTTTGCTAAACCATGACACAAGTCTATTTCCTAGTAACTGACATGTGCCTGATGTGCTTTTTATGTCCACTTTGCATCCAACATAATCTAAGTCTGAATAAGATATTAGCTTGAATTCTCCTTCTTTTGAATACCATATTCCAACTCTATCTGTGTCTTTCAGATATTTCAAAGTTCTTTTCACAACTGTGAGATGACTTTCTTTTGGTTTTGACTGAAATCTTGCACATACACCAACAATAAATGATATATCTGGCCTACTTGCTGTGAGATAAAGTAAGCTTCCAATCATTCTTCTGTAAAGTGTTTGATCAACATATTTGCCTTCTTTATCTTCATCTAATCTGATGTTGGTCCCCATTGGTGTAGAATTTCCAGTTGATTTTTCCATACCAAACTTTTTGATAAGTTCTCTTGTATACTTGGTTTGGTGAATGAAAATTCCATCATCAAATTGTTTAACTTGTAATCCAAGGAAGAAATTCAATTCTCCCATCATACTCATTTGGAATTGGCTTTTCATCAAACTTGCAAATTTCTCACATAATTGTTCATCTTCCGATCCAAATATGATGTCATCAACATAAATTTGAACAAGTAGAGTGTTTTCACCATTTTTCATTCTGAACAAAGTTTTGTCTATAATTCCTTTGATGAATCCATTGTCTACTAGAAACTGAGATAGAGTTTCATACCAAGCTCTAGGTGCTTGTTTTAGTCCATAAAGAGCTTTCCTTAATCTGAAAACTTTATCAGCTTGATCTTTGATTTCAAATCCAGGTGGTTGTTGAACATATACTTCTTCTTCAAGAATTCCATTTAAAAATGCACTTTTAACATCCATCTGGTAAACTTTGAATTTCTAATGAGTTGCAAAGGCAAGAAATAGTCTGATTGATTCTAATCTTGCAACTGGTGCGTAGGTTTCATCAAAGTCTATGCCTTCTGCTTGAGAGTATCCCTTAGCTACAAGTCTAGCTTTGTTTCTGATGATATTCCCATCTTCATCAAGTTTGTTTCTGAAAACCCATTTGGTTCCAATGGTATTCACATGAGCTGGTCTTTCTACCAATTCCCATACTTGATTTCTTTCGAACTCATTCAGTTCTTCTTGCATAGCTAATATCCAATCTGGATCTTTCAAAGCATCTTCTATTTCCTTAGGTTCAGATTGTGATAGAAAACATGCAATCATTGCATCTAGTTGATGTCTTGTTCGAACCCCAGTTTGAGTGTCACTAATTACTTGTTCTTCAAGGTGATCTCTCATCCATTGATACGTGGGTGCTTGCATCAAAGGGTCCATGTCTTGTTCGACTGGTTCTTGAATTTCTTCAGTTGGATCAGGAACATGTGGTTCAGGTGTGGTTTGTTGAGTAGTTGGAAACTGAGACTGATCTGGATTTGAACATTCTGAAAATTGTAGTCTCCCAATGTCAACAATAAACTGGATCTGGAAAGACTGGTAACTGAGACTGAGAAACTGGTTCTGGTCTGTCTTCAGTTGTTTCTCCAGGGAAGTTTGGTTCATCAAACACCACGTGAATTGATTCTTCATGCTTGAGTGTCCTTTTATTTAGTACTCTAAAAGCTTTGCTGACACTTGAGTATCCTAGAAAAATTCCTTCATCAGCTTTGGGCTGAAAAACATGAAGTTGATCCTTCCCATTGTTGTGTATCAAACATTTGCTACCAAAAGCATGAAAGTAGGAAAAATTTGGTTTTCTTCCATTCCAAATTTCATAAGGTGTCTTTTCATGTCTTTTGTTCATGAGAGCTATGTTCTGTGTATAACAAGCTGTGTTAACTGCTTCTGCCCAATATCTTTCAGGTAGTTTTGCTTCACAGATCATAGTCCTCCCTGCTTCTTTGAGTGTTCTGTTTCTTCTTTCAGCTACACCATTCTGTTGAGGTGTTCCTATGGCAGCAAGTTGGTGTAAAACTCCATTTTCTTCACAATATTCAATAATCACACTGTTGAGGAATTCAGTTCCCTTATCTGATCTTATTTTCACAACTGATACTCCTTTCTGATTCTGAAGTCTCTTGAGTAATTCTGTAAGTCTTTGCTTGGTTTCACTTTTCTTAGTTAAGAAGATTACCCAAGTGTACCTTGAAAAATCATCTACTACCACCAATGTATACTTCTTTCCACTGATACTAATTGGTGTAATAGGTCCAAATAAATCCATGTGTAATAACTCCAGATGTCTGGTTGTTGAATGCTGAGACTTGGTCTTGAAACTTTCTTTTGTTTGCTTTCCTTGTTGACAAGCATCACATAAGCTGTCCTTCTTATATGATATTTCCGGTAGTCCAATGACTAACTCGTTTCTTAACAAGTGTATTGATGTCATCAAAGTTAAGATGACTCGCTTTTGTGCCATAGCCAACTCGATTCGATTTGGTATGCACAAGCAAACAAGTTTCAAAGCAACAAATTTGTCCGATCTACTACGTACATATTTTCTTTTCTTCTTCCGGCTAAAACAACTTGATAAGTGATTCGCCGACGACAACGCGAATTCTTTGTCAAAAGTAACTTTGTATCCCATATCACGAATTGATCGGTGCTTGAGTAGATTGTAGTGTAATCCATCTACATAAGATACATTCTTGATTGTGAGTCCATTCCAGATTAAGGTGCCATAACCTTTGGTGTATCCAGGTTTGTCTTTACTTCCAAAATTAACCTTTGGTCCATCTTTTGCAATAAAATTACTGAGACATTCTTTGCTCTTTGTCATGTGCCTAGAGCAACCACTGTCAAAGTACCATATATCCTACAATAAAAATTAAATAACTTTAGGTACCCAACTCAGTTTGGGTCCATGGGGGTCAGTTGTCAGTACAACTCTGGGATATATCCTTTAGATATTCTTCGGATATTATTGCACTTGTTTTCATATATGTAAGCCACACTCCCATAGTGTCTATGTTTGGATTGTGTCTTATTTATATGATCTCTCAGATCTTTTGGCTAAAATTTATTTCCATCATGCTTTATGTTAAAACTTGAATAATAACCATCATTCCTTTTGTACTGAGGTCTGGACTGACCTTGGTACTGGGGCTTTTGCTGAGAACTGAGATTAGCTCTCTGCTGATTTTTGGACTGAAACTTGTGATATGTTCTCTGTCTGGAATGATTGTCATTATTAGTTTTATATGCAGTAAAATTCCAATCATCATCAGTTGGGTATAGTCTTCCTTTCCCCCTGAATGTGTGAATCTTTGAATGATTAACATTCTTGGATTTACTTTGATTGTAATTTTTCTGGTTCTTGACTTGATTGGTTTTTGTGGACCTGGTAGTTGATTTCCTAGTTCGATTTTCTTGAGATACAGCTGATTTACCCTTTGGTTTACCCTTGTTGGTAAATCCCGTTGTCTTCTTTGAAAACTGATTTATCCTATGTGATACTGGCTTCACTGGTTTAGCAATTTTCTCAGTTTGCGGAAGTTGTTCAGCTACAAACTTAATACCAGTTTTGGTACTAGGTTCGGTAGCTTTGCTGGTTCCATTCTTAGAAGATTGTTGTGTATCAAATCCTAAACCCGTCTTGTCTCCATACGGTTTTCCTGATTTGAATCCAGTAATTGAACTTGATTGAGCAAATGATTTGGGTGCTGCTGCTGATGCAGTAGGCTGATGCTGAATCTTTTCTTTATCAGTTTTAGTCAGTTTCAAAATTTTTAGTTCAGACTTCAATCTTTCAACATCAAGAATTAGATTTTCTTTCTCAGCTTTAATTGATTCATAACCCGCTTGAATAGTTACTAGATGATCCATCAATTCGTCAAAAGTTTCTTCTAATTCTAGATTTTATGGATTGGAGTCAGCAGTCGAAGAACATGCATTTTGCATGGAAATTTTAGCTGAGGAATATTTAGAATTGGATTCACATACCTCATTTGGATCTTCCATGTGTGCCATTAAAGTTGTGTCATCTTATAGTTTTTCAGTACCAGCTTCATAATCTGACTCATCTCCAGCAAGGAGTGCACTTCTACCAACTCTTCTTGGAGGAGTCTTCTTGGTCAGTTATGGACATTCAGCTTTGTAATGTCCAGGTTTCTTGCAGTTGAAACAGAGATATTCATCGTCTTTTCTTTTCTCAGGAGTCCTCTTGATGAACTTCTGAGTGACTGGGTGTCCACTCTTCATTCTTCGAATTCTGTTCATCATTAGAGCCATCTGTTCTTCCATCTCATCCAATTCATGAAGATTGCTTGATGAGTTTTCTTGATTGTCATTTGATGCTGCTGCAAGTGCTGTGGTCTTTGGTTCCTCCAGAACTTTTATTATTGCAGCTGTACTTGTAAAATCTTCACTGAATTCATAAGCTCTCAAGTCTGAGAAGATTTTGAATGAATCCTCTATGTCTAGTCTTCTAGATTCTTCCATAGCAGTGACTCTAATTTTCCAGCACATTGGTAATGCCTTCAAGATTCTTGTGTTGATAACTTTCTTTGAGTATTCAATCTTGAGTAGATCTAATTCATCCATGATAGCACTGAATCTTGTTTCCATTTGGTCAATGGTTTCTCCAGATTTCATCTTGAAATTCTAAAACTTTTGTTTTGCAACAGAAATTTTGTTTTCCTTGATTGAATCTGTTCCTTCACAAACAAGTTGTAGTTTGTCCCATATTTCCTTGGCAGTTGTGCATTCTTTCACCTTTAAGTACATGTTGTTGTCAAGAGTTCTGAGGATAAAATCCATAGCAACATTGTTGAGATTGTTTCGCTTGCGATCATCACTAGTCCATTCGGATTTGGGCTTTGCAACTCGAACTTGCTCTCCACAAACAGTTTGCATATGAGTGATCTGAATTGGTCCATCAGTGAGTACATCCATCATTTCATCATGAGTAGATGCTAGAAAAGCCTGCATACGATGTTTATATTCATCAAATCTGTCTATATTGCACATAAGCATCTGTCTTGCATATTGATTGTTATCCATTGTGAGTGAGTGAAGACTGATAATAAATTAACTGGAACTGAGATTTCAAATGAGAACAACTAGAGGAGATATAGAGCAAATGATATCTTGTCAAAGAAACACTGCTCCGATACCAATTGTTGGTCCCTTGGAAAGGATAACACAAGTTTAGGGGGGGTGAATAAACTTGTCACCAAAAACTTTCCCTAAGAAAATTATGGTTCAGTTAAAACTTGTGTGGAGTTGAGCTGACCGAGCTGAGTTTAAGTCAAACTGATTTAATCAAAACTGAGTCAACCGGCAGCGGATATGATTTTAGCCTTTTTCTTGATCTTGTTATTCTTTTATGAAAACTGAGTGTGGTAAACTGAATTCTGATAAATGTCAGTTTGTGAACTGTAAAGTGGATAACAATCAATTATCAAAGTGTTGTAAGTAAATGCTGAGTAAATAAATAAATGCGTAAAGTAAATAAGTCAAATATTATAGAGGTTCCAGGTGGTGTAATCCTGTACGTCCTCTCTTCCCCTGTGGTGCGGAGGAAAATTCCACTAGAACTTCTTGAGGTGAAGTGTTACAAAAAGTCCTAAACAATAGTCCTTGGCTAATCCCTTGCTTCACTATCTAAACAGTTGTAGAACAGGTAGAATTGATGTTCTTCAATTGCTTGAACACTGGTCCTTGGAGGGTTGAATTGCCTCTTCACCAGCTACCACCACAAACACAGTCTTCCCGACTACCTATAACAACTGTCCTTGACAAAACCTTCACGGTTTACTTCACAGTCTAAACCTTTGATATAGAATCAAAGTTGGGTTGAGAATCAATGAATTGATTCTTGTTTGTGGTTCTTCAAAGTGTCCGATTCTTGATAAATTCTTTGTAGCTTGAACACTTGAAGAAATTCTTGATATGATCTTGTTATAGAGCAAAGATGATAGCAATTCGAATGATTAATGCACACGATAATTCTAGTTAAATCTCTGTGTATAATCCTTGGTGCAAAGTCCTCTATTTATAGTGTGAGGTCCAACGTTCATTTGGCTTGAATTCGAATTGTATCAACGTGTATTTTGTAACGGATAAATTTTCTGACCGTTCTGTTGTGTCAGTATTTCATCCAATTAAATTGCTTCCTTTATAATGTTCGACTGTACTATCAGTTTGTTGGATGACTGACATATAAAATTGTGTTTCCTTATCAGTTTTTTATGAGATTATCACTTGTCAGTTTCTTGACTGACTTGGAGCATTAACTGAGATTTTACTCTTCTTTAAATATCAGTACTCCAGTTTTTCATTTGATTATAATTGACTTAATCAGAGTACACCATGACTCATTATCTTCTAAGAATTCATTGTCCTTATGATTCTTAGATCATTATACAAGATCTATAAAGTCAGTTCAGGTCACCACAATATTGCCTGAAGTCTAACTTTACAGTCTCGACGTAGTCTTCATAAATGAGTTTGAGCCCTCAGTTCTTCAATCTTCTATAACTGAGTCTGTGACCCTCAGTCCTTCATCTACTGAGTTTGAACCCTCAGTTCTTCAATCTTCTTGATAAGCCAACTGAGTCTGTATCCCTCAGCGAACTTATCTTCTTCAGTTTCATAAAGGTGTATTCTGAGTCAGTTTGTTTATCCTGATGATTTCTAGTTTTCTAAATGACTTCCAGTTTTCAGTTTTACGACACACTACCTATTACAGTGCTTGTCTGATGTAACCTATACAAATATTAGACTCTAGTAAAACCTAAACATTTAGTTCTAGACATCTTTTAGCTCTTCACTATAACATCTAGCTTCAACACTTCATCAATGAGTTTAAGGTAATACTTTGAATAATTATGATGAATTATCATCAAAACATAAAATTTTTTTCCAACAAAGATGCAGAGATAGAAGATGATGATCACATTGATGACCAAGACAAGAATGAGGATTCTGATGATGATTTGATGCTCCAAGATGTTATTCCAAGGAGCAAAGCTCATGAAGAAAAATAGCTAGATGAGTCATCTGAGGAAACTCACTCAGTTGCTCATACAAGGACCCCCAACATTGATCAAGGGGGAATTCCGGTAGAAGAAGTCGAGGCTCCAGTACATGGTGAAGAAGCACAATCCTCACCAGGACTTGGAGATGTAAGACAATTCCAACAATATCTCTCTGATCATGAGATTGAAGAAGAAGAAAAAGAAGAGAAACCAGCTGATGCATCTGCACCAGCACAAGAAGATCTAGGCAGAGCTTTTCATCTGGATATCAATCCACTGACTGTGGACATGGAAAGGCAGAATCTGAGCAGAGAGAATCTCACAACTGTTTTGAGAAGAAAGCTTGCCTCCATGGATCACAATATTTAGGCCTTGATCAGTCTCATCAAGGTTCAAGATGCGGTAATGGAAAAACAAGGAGATATGCTACGCCAACTGTCATGCCTTATCCCCCAGCATGTCCCGGCAACTTTGGAATTCTTATCAGGAGCAGTTGATAACAAGCTCAACCCCATGGTTGATACCTTAAATGCTCACTCTACAAAAATTCAGACTGTTGACACAATTTTGGATGAATCCCTCTTACAACTTGACAAACTCATCCAAGTATCTGGAGCTACAAATCAAATCCTAGAAGAAAAGTTTGATTCTACCACAAAGAGGTAAGGTAGCAATAAGCCTGGAAGCTCCGAAGGCCATGGCAGTGAAGGGACAAGGAAAGGCATCAGGTTTTACGGAAATAAGTAGCTTGTAATATATTTTCTCTATGCCTTTCAATAAGTTCAATAAGTTTCCTTTCCCTTCATCGATGAATAAAATTGTTGAGTTTTATTCTGTGTATCACTTGAAGTTTTGGATACATATGGTCAGGCTTATGAGGGTTTTGGCATCATCAAAAAGGGGAAATTGTTAGGAACATTTTATTTGTTTTGATGATGGCCATACTAGCAAGCCTGAAATAAGTTAGAAATCTCTGTATAAGTCTTTATTTGGAGTCTGACATGTTGTATAAGTTCAGTCAGACAAGTATTGTACTAGTTGGTAGGATGGCTAAGTAAAACAGAAAATCGGCAAAGTGAAGACAGCTTAGTACCAGCAGAGAAGCATGAAGACATATGGACTGACTTATAACCAGGGAAGTCTGTGATGACCTTGGTTATAAGTCTAAGTTGTACTACAAGTGAAGAAATATAATGTTTAAATATGATGTACACTGATCTCACACAAAATCAAGGATCAGTGATGTACAAGTACTATTGCAAAATCAAAGAAAGAACAGAAACAGAAAAATGGTGAAGTAACAGCTCTACCAGCTGACTAAAAGAATCAGTGAATGAAATATCAACAGCAACGGAAGAATATTCACTAAGCCGGTCAAGCTATAGCTTAAACAACAAACTAAAATGTTCCATTTGCAATTTAATCAGAACATGGATTTAATGCAGAATCAAGAAATTAATATAGAATCAATCATTGACGGATTTTCTGATGAATGTTTGAGCAAATTCCAGAGCACTGAAATCAAGGAGAAATCAAGAATTAAATCAAGTATTATTCTCCGCATTAAATAGCCAACGGACGGAATTTCAAATCAAGGAAAAACAAGGCTATAAATAGAAGGCATTGACAGACACAAAAAATATAACATAAAGAATACTGGACTACAATCTAACAAGAAGAAACTCTGTCAATCTTCCTAAGCCTTCTATTTGATCTAAAAAAATACTTCTAGAATATCAACTCAACATTCAAAGCATAAAGTTATATCAAGCACTGAGACTGATCAACCCTTGTGAATATCATTCACACCAGTTTGCAGCAATTGAATCAGAAAAGTCTGAGAAGGAGTTGCACCCCTTGTGATAGTTGCTGAAGGATTTGTTCTTAAGGAGCAATGTTGAAGACTGAGTCACTGAAGCTTTTGTAGCCAGGGAGTGATAGCCTTGGAGATTGTGAAGCTTGTGTAGCCAAGGACAATCACACTATTGTATTAGTGAAAGTCAATAGTGAATTCCACCAATCATCACATGAGAAGAGTGGATTTAGGGATTACACCACCCTGAAGCACTATAAACCTTTGTGTTCGTTTACTTTACAAAACATTACCTTACTGCATTTACTTACTGCATTTTATTCATACTCTGTGTGTGCATAACCTACTTTGAAACAACTTGTAAGAAAGGACTTATCCGCTACCCAAAAGCTTTTAAAAGAGAAATTTTTTTGAAACTCCAGTATAGTCATTCACCCCTCCCCCCTCTGACTATACTTTTACCCTTCTCTGGGACCAACAAGTGTTGAAATGTTGGGCCAATGGCTTGATGTTAATAGACGATAATGTGTTATGTAAGCTTATGAGATCCATTTATGGACTCAAACAAGTTCCTCTGTATAAGTTCTTTGCTTTGATAGATCAAAAGAGTTTGAATCCATCAAGAAGGAAGATATACCTAATATGAAAAGGGTTAGTGGGAGTGTTACAGTCCTCGAGCAGGGCATTGAATATGCTTCTCAGAATCAACACCCCATGTCGTAGTCAATTAATATTTGGTAGTTCAAGGCATTTTTGAAAGCTCTTGAAGGTTGCAGTTCTTATTTTGGAAATGAGAATCTATAGTGATGGATTTAGATACTGCTTTGTTGATCCCATGAAAAGGCTTTGGTTAAGTTTAGAGGGGGGGTTGGAGGGGGGGAGTGGGGTGAATAAACTTAACACTTAAAACTTTCGGAGTTAACAAACTCAACATCTTCAGCAGCCTGCTGATTGCTCAATAGTCTGCTGACTGTTGATTTTACTGAATTTGTTGCAGCGGAATATATTCAAGTTAAGCCTTATTACTTGTTGTTAAAATATGATACCAAGTATTAGATACTCAGTAGTGTATGTGTGTGATTTAGTTGCTAGTTCAGTAGTTTGATGTGCTAAATATACTAAATGCAGAATGTAAGTGCAGAAAGTAAGTAGGCAATTTTTATAGTGGTTCCAGGTGGTGTAACCTATAGCCACTCTTCTCCTATGATGTTGGAGGTAATTCACTAGAGATCCTTGAGGTAGCGAGTTACAAAAATCCCTAAGTTGTTTGTCCTTCACCAATAACTATGGCTTCACAAAGGCGAACACTTGGAACAGTAGGATTGCTTTGCTCCAAAGTCTTCCACTGGTCCTTGAAGGGTAGGATTGCCTCTTCACCAACTCCACCACAAACAAAAGTCCTTGACACCCAAAGATGCTTCACTGTCTTCAGCAGGTTTCTTGAAAAAGAATGTTTGAATCAAGTAAGTGATTCAGCTTTCAGCAGCTTGACCAGGATGATATGATCAGCAGCTTGGATTCTTCAAGTGTGTAAACTTGATGTAGCTTGATAGCAGGTTACACTTGAAGAAGTTTACTGGATCAGTAGCTTTAAGTTTAGTAGGGTCAGCAGGGTGACTTCTTGATAAGAATCTGAAGCTCATGATTATCTGTTGTTTTTCTCTCAAAAAATCATCACTTGTTTCTGCATCAGGGGTCTTCTATTTATAGGTGAGAATCCTTGTGACTTATGTTTGAAATTCAAACATAGCCATTTCAGATTTGTCCCATCTTGACTTGCTTTCTGTCCCTATACATAGTACTGACACTGTCAGTTTACTTTTTGTCAAATTTTAGACTGTCCACCCTTTGACTTGTATCCATTGGATAAACCTCTGTTTCTTTCCAACGTCCCTTTAATCTTGGCCATTGATTTGTTGACAAAATCAAGAGTTGTTATCTGTCCTTTTCCTTGTAATCTTCCAATGTAACCTTTGATTAAATCGAGATATATATTCAGCAGGTTCCTGTGAATGTAAGTCTGCTGAAATACATATCAGTCAGCTGATCCAAGGTTGCTGTGTTTATAAAACACTGCAGCTGACTTCTATTATATCTAACTTTTCATTATTAAGTTAGATTACACCATTTTGATCATAACCAAGTTCCAATCACCATTTAATTTTATGGAACTTTGACCTTGTATACAAGGTATATGTAATCAGTTTTGGTCATCACAGACTTCCCTAAATTCTGATATCATATCCTTGACTTTAAATACTAAGTTTGATCCCTTAGCCTTCAATAACTGAGTTTGAGCCTGTTGGAGGGATTTTGCATCATAAAAACAAAAGAAAATTTATAAACCCTAACTACACATGCAAAACTAACTCCTAACCGGCCGAATACCGGGTTGTTGATAGTAGAGCGAGATAAGTAAGGGATCGATCCTCAGGGAAAAGGGATGTTGAATCTAATTTTATTAATCCTCTCAATTGTTACTAACGAAAACAAATAAACTAGAGTGCGAACATAAAAACACAAAGAACAAATAAAGCAAATAGGATAAATCTAAGCTACGAATAATAAAAACGACCTAAACTAAAGATACATGGATCAAACAAAATACAAACTAAGTGATTTCAATCCTAGTTCATCTCATGATTTTAATTCAAATTGTGGTTTCACCTTTACACGAGATTCAAATTCCTAATTCCTTAGTGAATTCGTTTCAAGCTATGAATCCCTAATTCCTTAGTGAATTCAATTATCGATCTCTCCTCTTCCGAATGTTGAGACCAATATTCATACAAAACGAAGGCTTAGATTCAAGTTAACTCCCGTATTTTAGAATCTAACAACCTAGATAATTAATCGATTAATTTGTCATCATCAATGATTAAAGATCCTATCTTTCTATGGTGATCTAGTTTACGCAACTTCCGTATGTTGTAAACATCAATCGCAAACCAATCTCTCGATAAAGTTCACACATAGCATCATAATCAAAGAAAGATACAAAATCAATTAAAGATCATGAAAAATAAATAAGGACTGAATAAATTAAATAAATAAACTCACGTAGTTTGGTACATGATTGAATCCATGAATCGAAAACGGAAGAAAAACGACATCCTAATCTAACCCGGATCACCCGAGCACAAGGCTCGGGTGACCGGCCTTGAAGCCTCCCAGAAAGCTGCTGCTTTGCTGCTCTAAGAATATGCGGCTGAATGTTCAAAAAATTGTCCTTAGGGTTGAGATGCATGCATATATTTATAGGGATATATGTCGGCTGAATTAATTCCTTCTCCAATTAGGATTTGCGTGCGGCTAAAAGAAAAGAAAGCTTAAGTCGGCTGGGAGAATTATTTAGGAATATGCGGCTATCAATAAAAGTCCTAAGTCGGCTGAAGTAATTAGGATCCGGACGCTCGTTTGTATAGAGTCTGAGCTCAAACTTCTAAAATTCATATCTTGAGTTGTAGACCTCCAAAAATTATGATCCGAATGTCATAAAAAATCTCTCGGAAAACTCTACAACTTTCATTAAGGACTCTTCTTCAGAAAACGCCTTTTTGACTAGCCCGTCGTACTACGAGTCGTTTTCGGGATTTTCCACTTGAATTCAGCAACATCATCCAAACTTGTAACGCTCATATCTCGGGCCTCATAAGTCAGAATGAAGTGATTCCAAATCCTGTAGAATCCTCTCTTCAATCCCTACAAATCTTCTCTTGAGGTCGAGAGTCAAATCAGTGTATATCATATCAAGAACTGCATCGGAAGTTCGGCTGCTTGAAAGCTTCATTCCAAGCTTTATCTCCATCTTCCTTCCATTTCACTTCTCTTCCATGCAAAACCTCATCATTTAATCCTCTTGCATGCCAAAATATGTATCTATAACATAGGAAAATATACCAAAGCGTAACACAATCCCAAAATAACATAAAATCACAATTTAAGCACATAAATCGTTACATTTTGCAATTAACCTATTAAAAACACTATTTACTCAATTAATCGATTATAAGCTCGATTTCTATGAAAAACATCCATATACGGGGGAAATTGATGTAAAATATATCATTAAAAACACTACAAATTGACCCTGAACAACACCCCCACACTTAAACTTTTGCTCGTCCCGAGCAAAACAAAACAAGAACATACTATCAAGAATCCACATAACCTGACACGAGATATAGTCAAAATCATGACAAGCTAGTATTCAGCAAATCGACCTCACTCGATGATGTGTGTGCAGAACCTACTAAACATCCACCGATCCTCTCTCGATATAATACATCAAGCACTAACAGTTATCCGGTCAACTAAACGAAAACTTCATTCTATCTACAACACTTACCTAACAAAAACTAATTACCAAGAACATAGTAACTAACTCACAACTAAATTCCTTTGCTTAGTACCAAGAAAATACCTTTCGGGTCTCTACTGGGTTTAGATCAACTTGACTTAAATTCCAAAAATGCGTATATTTTATATTTCCTATCGTCGCGTCTCAAAAGTATAACACACTCCCCTACATTGAGGCAAATACCCCGAGATCACTCAATCCCTTACTCGTCCAAGGTAAACCACGCTCCCCAATTGGGGCAGTATCCAAATGGACTCGAGGTGATAGATATAAACAAAATTCCCGCAAAGAAATTTTATTCATTTATTATTTATAGATATATATATTTTTTTATATTTTTCAAACTCTTTGGAAACTCTCGGTCAAATATATTTCTAACACATTCAAGACTCTCAAAGTTCTCAAGAACACTAAGGTACTGAGATTCTAACTGTGAGTATAGCACAAGTTCTTAACTTTCATTAATGCTTAATAAGTGTTATCTGTATCAAGAATTAACTTCCCTTTAACTAACCGGAAACTATTCTATATTTGCCTCTTCATCTAATAGGTTCGTGAAATGAAGTTCAATTGAGTATCGACTTACTGAACCTATTCTCAGAACATGATATGACTACTGATAACAACTAAAGGTGCCAGACTATAAAACTAGCATGCCAGTGAAATGTTACTCAGGACTAAACAAAAATTTGAAAATTTCGAAAAAAAAAATAATTTAGCAAATGATAGATACACATAACCAACTATCCCCTCCCCCACACTTAAATTACAACATGTCCTCATGTTGTGCAGAAAATAAAGAGAAGTAAAGAACTTAGCTGATTGTCTTCCGAAAGGGAGCAACCCTCGGATGATGCGCATCACCCAGGAATGCTCGAGGTTATCAATAGATTGTGGACCATCCACCAGAAAACTGATATCGTCTAAAACTCACAAAAGCTAATGCAAATACCCTGCACTCATGAAAAACAAAGAAATACCTCGGGGGCAAGGGGGAATAGAACATACAAAGCACAAAATAGAATCGCTTCAGATGGAAAAATCAAACAGGGAAAGTACAGAACATCTAAGCGTCCAAATATGGAAGTTTGATATAAGCAAAAAGAAATAATAGCTCAGATGGAAAGATCAACACTTAAACCCAGGACATCTAAGAATAAAGCCACAGAAGCAGAAACATCAAACTCCAACTAATAATGATAGAGGATTATACATGGAAAAGAAGTCAGAAAGATTTTTCAAATTAAGCCCATATAAAGATGGAAATTATACATGGAAAATTACAAAACAGTAGGCTAGGTGCAACTACATGAAAATATACTACAATGCAGCCTACATGATATGCAATCCTAAAAATAAAATAAATAAAAATAAATAAAAATAAATTCTGACAGGCTCAGGCTGAGCAGGTTTCGAGGACAACCCTACAGTGACTACGGCCTATGCAGAAACTAAATTAAAGAAAACGAGGTAGTATTACGGAAACCGACAGTTAACTACACTCAAGAAGAAAAAAAATAAAAGAAAATAGAAAAACAATGCAACTAGATGACATGCAACTAAATGATATGCATCTAAATGATATGCAAAAATAAAAGAAAATAAAAGAAAGAAAACTAGCCTACTCATTTGCAACACGACATATATAAAATAAACGTCTACCAAATAATGACAGGTTACGATAAACGACAGTGATGTTCATTACATGCAGTGTAGACGCGCCTTAAGACTCGTCAAAAGTGATAGCATTATGGAAAACCAACAGTTAGCTATTCTAAACAGATATAACTCATATGGCCTAAGACGTAGCATACGGAAACCGACAGTAGCTACCCATATGAGCTACAAAAACAACAAGGAAGCACATAAGTCTCAAAGCTCACAAGATTCATCATAACGGTATATAGCATACGAGAACCGACAAGCTAACTATATAACATGCCTAGATGAATCATATATAAGGAATTGATCAATCATCTAACATGGATTCATAGATGGAAAGGTAAAAACATAAAAGTTCAGGACATCTATGTAAACATCAATTAGCCACAGAAGCTCGAATGAAAAAAAAAAATCCATATCAGATAAAAGCATTAAACATAAAATCAAGAAAATCAAAACCTGGACTGGCGTTCAGACGAACGTTCTCTGAAAATTTGCAGCTCCGGACGAGCGTTCAGCCAAACAAACGCTCAGTTGACTTGAGAACCAACCGGACGGGCGTTCAGAAAGTATCGACGCTCGTCTGGTCCTTCAAATCAGAACAGAGTCGAAAATATTTGAACGGACGAACGTCCAATACTTTCAAACGCTCGTGTACCCGCAAAGAAAGACCGGACGGGCGTCCAACAGAGCAGACGCTCGTCCAACAACAAGAAAGCAAAGCAGGAACGCAGAAAATAACACAGCAAAACCCTAATATCCCAATTCTAAACACCAAGAACGAGGCAACCACATCAAATTCAAGCACAGACGGTTAGATTAGGAAACAACTAAACATATAAACTTCACGTAAAACAAGTTGAGTAAAAAAACTTTTGCACATTCTTAACCTAACGGTCATCGAAACACGGCAAAATAAAAACTCTCAACTTGGTATACGCTACTTTTATTAAAAACGAAAAACGAAACGTAACAAAATCGAGAACTAGCTTAACTAGATTCAACAAAACACCGATTCCCCGGCAACGGCGCCACTTTTGTTGGAGGGATTTTGCATCATAAAAACAAAAGAAAATTTATAAACCCTAACTACACATGCAAAACTAACTCCTAACCGGCCGAATACCGGGTTGTTGATAGTAGAGCGAGATAAGTAAGGGATCGATCCTCAGGGAAAAGGGATGTTGAATCTAATTTTATTAATCCTCTCAATTGTTACTAACGAAAACAAATAAACTAGAGTGCGAACATAAAAACACAAAGAACAAATAAAGCAAATAGGATAAATCTAAGCTACGAATAATAAAAACGACCTAAACTAAAGATACATGGGATCAAACAAAATACAAACTAAGTGATTTCAATCCTAGTTCATCTCATGATTTTAATTCAAATTGTGGTTTCACCTTTACACGAGATTCAAATTCCTAATTCCTTAGTGAATTCGTTTCTCGCTATGAATCCCTAATTCCTTAGTGAATTCAATTATCGATCTCTCCTCTTCCGAATGTTGAGACCAATATTCATACAAAACGAAGGCTTAGATTCAAGTTAACTCCCGTATTTTAGAATCTAACAACCTAGATAATTAATCGATTAATTTGTCATCATCAATGATTAAAGATCCTATCTTTCTATGGTGATCTAGTTTACGCAACTTCCGTATGTTGTAAACATCAATCGCAAACCAATCTCTCGATAAAGTTCACACATAGCATCATAATCAAAGAAAGATACAAAATCAATTAAAGATCATGAAAAATAAATAAGGACTGAATAAATTAAATAAATAAACTCACGTAGTTTGGTACATGATTGAATCCATGAATCGAAAACGGAAGAAAAACGACATCCTAATCTAACCCGGATCACCCGAGCACAAGGCTCGGGTGACCGGCCTTGAAGCCTCCCAGAAAGCTGCTGCTTTGCTGCTCTAAGAATATGCGGCTGAATGTTCAAAAAATTGTCCTTAGGGTTGAGATGCATGCATATATTTATAGGGATATATGTCGGCTGAATTAATTCCTTCTCCAATTAGGATTTGCGTGCAGCTAAAAGAAAAGAAAGCTTAAGTCGGCTGGGAGAATTATTTAGGAATATGCGGCTATCAATAAAAGTCCTAAGTCGGCTGAAGTAATTAGGATCCGGACGCTCGTTTGCATAGAGTCTGAACTCAAACTTCTAAAATTCATATCTTGAGTTGTAGACCTCCAAAAATTATGATCCGAATGTCATAAAAAAGCTCTCGGAAAACTCTACAACTTTCATTAAGGACTCTTCTTCAGAAAACGCCTTTTTGACTAGCCCGTCGTATTACGAGTCGTTTTCGGGATTTTCCACTCGAATTCAGCAACATCATCCAAACTTGTAACGCTCATATCTCGGGCCTCATAAGTCAGAATGAAGTGATTCAAAATCCTGTAGAATCCTCTCTTCAAGACCTACAAATCTTCTCTTGAGGTCGAGAGTCAAATCAGTGTATATCATATCAAGAACTGCATCGGAAGTTCGGCTGCTTGAAAGCTTCATTCCAAGCTTTATCTCCATCTTCCTTCCATTTCACTTCTCTTCCATGCAAAACCTCATCATTTAATCCTCTTGCATGCCAAAATATGTATCTATAACATAGGAAAATATACCAAAGCGTAACACAATCCCAAAATAACATAAAATCACAATTTAAGCACATAAATCGTTACATTTTGCAATTAACCTATTAAAAACACTATTTACTCAATTAATCGATTATAAGCTCGATTTCTATGAAAAACATCCATATACGGGGGAAATTGATGTAAAATATATCATTAAAAACACTACAAATTGACCCTGAACAGAGCCCTCAGCCTTCAGTCTTCAGCAGGCCAGGGGAGCAATACTACTCAGTTTCTACTCTACGATGCGGAATTACTACTCAGCAGACCATGCGGAATTACTACTCTACGATGGGAAAAGCGATGGAAGCAATACTATTAAAGCACCGAGATGGCTCCGAAAAAAAAAATATATATTTTAAAGGCTTAAATTCTTCGTGGTACAATGTTGAAGGCAAGGTACTACCTTTTTTTTGCTTATGTTTTAATACCTTTTGGTTTTTTTGAGCATAAGTTAGCCTATACATGAACCTTAGTATGAATCTTAGCCCGGAGTTGGTTTGTAAGAATAATTTTATTAGTGTCGAAGGTTTTGCCCCAAATCGTCTCATCTAGAGGGTGTAGGGAAACATGTAGTAGTTGAAGGAAGCAAATGAATAAAGAGTTCCTCGTAGTTCCGTTAAAATCTCATTGTCATATGCATGAGATTGCTTCTATCGGCCAGGGGAGCAACAAATTGTGTAGTTTAAGCATTCACAATTTAAAGAAGACGTTGAGTTTTGAGAGAACACCATCTTCTCGCTTTCGTTGAGTTTTATGGTGATGGCTTCTCGGTGAACCCACCTTAAACGAAACGAGATTACGCTTTGGGTGACAATTTAGAAATCGCGAGAATCGTAGTACATGGGTTCGGAAATGGTCTAACCATGGCCGGGCAAGTTGAACCGAGCTTCGGCTCAATCGACTCCCCTCCACGTGTGATGTACGTTACGAGCGGTTCAACAAGACTTAGCATAGCCGATAAGCCTTCGGGCTAAACGGGGCTTAATCTTGACGGATTGGCCCGAACCGTCACATATGTTCCAACGAATAAGACGGCGTAGGCTTGCCTACATAACCGACCTTATTCGGAGTACTTTGATTCATTGTTTCTTATTGTCAAGGCCAAAACCATAATTTTAGCCGAGTCTCTTAGAATTCACTAATTCCTAAAACGAGAGCCGAGGTAAGAGCTTTGTATAAATGGTATGGATAAATGTCGTCTCCTAGGTCTCACAACCAAGGGAAGGGTATTAATCCGCAAAAGCGACAAGCCACCTCTTATAGTGCGCGAAGGGTCAAAGTCTGGCGATCCAAGAATGATGACTGACAAGGATAATTTTTGGAAAGTCGAGCTGAGGACTTTAAACTCAGAACTACTTCTTTAAAACCCTTAGGATTTCTTTTTAGGATTATAGGTTTTGTTTTCTTTGAGTCAAATAAGAGTAACGTGACATATGTTGAGGTTTTTTATTTTGCCGTGTTCTGATGACCATTGGGCTAAGGATGTGCAAAACTTTTTTACTCAATATAGGCCACGTGAAATAGAGTTCCGTAGGAGAGTCGAGAAATTGCTAAAGAAAAGGAAATTTAGCAATCAATCTTAAGATGGAAGCATTAAGAGAGCTTGAGAATTACGAAAATGTAACGAGAGAATGATTGGTGCGAACAAGAACAATTTTGGTCAACTTCCAAAACCTTTCGAATGGTGATCCAAGTGAAAATACAAAGTGATGTGCAATTCATTCGCAATTATCCTTATCTTTCCCTTTACACTTTTTCACCTTCAAACTTTTCGATCCTCTCACCAATCTGCCCCAACAGTTCACATTTCTAACCATTCTTTCATCACCTCTCTTTCTTTCCATCCGTTTCACTCTCCCACCCAATCTCAATGCCTTAACCATTTTCAACCCACCCATAAACACAATTTCTTACCCGTCCCATCCTTATGTGTATCTTTTTCTAAACCCATCATACTCTCAACCTCCATTTTGTTTACAAAATACCTTTGTGTTGCGGAATTTGAAATATTGCTAAGCTTTAATGATAATTTTTTATCATTTTGATTTTCATGATCCTAGTTGGGGGAAGTGTAGCTCTGACCCTAGCTAGATTTTAAAGGTTTTTGGTTCGATCAAAGTACAACTTGTCTTTCTACCGGAAGTTTTAAATTTCACACTTTTCCGACTATTCCGGCATTTCTAGATGATAAGTTTTGTTCCGACCTTGTTGATGACGGTTATGACTTTTAAGTGATACATTGGGTTATTAGTAATTTCGAGGAGTAGCTACATCTCCCTAGGTTGTTGGTATCCAATGCAAGCGAGAAGTTTCGCGCTAAGTATTTGATTTTATCTTTAGCCAATAGGTCGCATTCAATCTGTTATACCTTACCAAGTTTCTCTTTTCCTGGATTGAATACCTTTTCGATAAAGTCACCCTCGTGTTTTCCCACTTGGGGTAATGCTTTTTGATCTTTGTCTTCTCCACCCGGTTTTAAGAATATTTAGGCGGTGGAGGTTGTAGATGAAGCCCACCATCTTTAGTTGCTTGTTTATTTTTCTTTCTATTTAGTATATTTCTTTTTGGTTTCCCTTGTCATTGGTTGTATAAAATAAAGTGGCTTAAACTGTTTTAAGGTATTTATACCTCATTACTGCCACATTATTTTATAACTTCCATAGACATGGTATTTTACGGTTTCGTGGAGTTTGTTTGCTTATACAGGATGTGTCTATCTTTCCACGACGTGCTGAAATTTACTCCGATGTCTGCATTTACTTGAGAGTCGTTTCTAGAGCTAAGTCTTTTTCTTAAATTCTCATTTATTTTTGTCATTGAGGACAATGCCATGTTTAAGTGGGGGGTAGGAGACTTAGCCATGTTATGTTATAATTGAAAATTGAATGAAACGGCACATGATTGAAAAAATTGAATAAATATCATATTAGGTATCTCGTACCCTTAGAATTGTGAGTTCCTAGCTAAGAATTGATAGGAAATAAACCAAGTTTCATGAGTACGTGATCATTTTATACTTATGTTAAGTAAATTTAAGGATATTCATGCCCGTTTTTGCAAGTAGTTATTTATTATTCAATTACTCAATAAATGAATCGAGTATGCCGCGCAAATCATAATAACTGAAGAAATTATGTGTACATTGCATAGATGATTGGTTATGTAGACTTAGTGTCAATATCTATCTGCTGATGCATTCTTATATTTTAGCCATTAAAGCGGAGTAATAAGCTTGAGACGTACCTGTGTTTTAGCAAAATGTTAGACACTGGGCTTGTAGTAACATTACCAAAGTAGCCCCGCGCTTGTGGTAATATTCGATGCTATACATGATCTAAGATAGGGGGATACTCTAAAAAGTTTTCTTCCTTGAGATTGATAGTATTTTGAAAAATATAAATATATGAAAAGAATATTCAACTCTTTAAGAGGCTTTGAGTAGTACCCGGTCTCCAAGTCCAAAAACCCTATAGATACGCTCTTGCTTATTGCTCTAGTGCTTCAAAAATTTAAAGTCTTGAGAAGTATGAATGCTGAGGTTGGTAGGTTGAGATTGCGAAGTTAGCATAAACTCTAATCTTGCCACATTTATATAAAACCAATGCACATGCACACATCACTTCGATTCATAGTGAGTAGTGAATAATGGATATCTTATGAGCATGACTAGTATGAGTTGACTTGAGTTTCTTGCGTAAGTATGACCTGACCATAGAAAATGTTGTCTTGGGGAATGACTTATTGATGCTTTGTTCGGGACGATCAAAGTCTAAGTGGGGGTAGTTGATGACGGTCAAATTATACCCGTAAAAGTCATCAACGTTGACCTTAAATCGAGATTAATAATATATATTTCATATTAAATCACATGTTTATATTTATTATTTAATGTTAAGTGATTATTAATATGATATTTGGTATTTAGTCGTTTTTATTATTTAAAGCCGATTTATTGTGCGATAATTATTGATTTTGCATATCACAACAAATCGAGAGGATTAATGTCATTCAATCAATTATCTCAAGATAAGGAAGGAAGAAAATCGGAGCATTAAGTGGAAGATTAATCGGATCAACATGCAAGCATGCAGTGGGGAACAAGCTAGACGAAGAAAACGTGTTAAACATGCAAACTTAGGTTCGGTCGACCGAGCCTATAGCTTCGGTCGACCGAGTGCGGCTCTTCGGTTGACCGAGCCTTAGGTTTGGGTCGGTTTCCGGCTTATATCGTGCTTATCTTCTAGAACCACCCTAAGTCGGCAAAAACCTCTATATAAGCAAGCAGCTACGAGAATTGTAATACACACCTTAGATATACCTTAGAATATCATTCAATAAAATCACTCTATTCATATCTTGATTCAATGTAGTTTATTGAGGGTGTTTCCAGCAATTTAAGGGCTGCATTATGTAAGCCTTTATTTTCTGTTTCTTTTCTTTTAAGTAATTAATCCCTCCCAATTATGCTTTATCGTTTGAATTAGTTAATCATAGCTAGATGATGTAGATCTAGGCTATGACATTAGGGATGTGGTGACTCCTTGTCTATGGGGATCCCATAACCTACGTCATACACTTAGTATTTATTCATGAATCTACTTGATTTAATTAATGCGTATCTATGTTAGTTTATATGAATGCTTTACGAATTACTGTTTAATCCGTTGTGTATGATGAAACGCTGAAAGATACGTTCAGGGATGTAATCTGGGGGAAAGGACCATTCGGTCGACCGAGTGTCTGTATTCGGTTGACCAAGCCCCCTGTTCATCCGTTAAATAGCCACGTCTTTATGGTTAGGTTAACTTAATAGAATTTATCATCTCAGTAGGTATGGCTACGGCTACGTTGCTCGTCTGTTTTAATTAGCGTATGATTAGGAAATACCAATATAGGGCTCCTAGGTTGGCTCATGAATGATCTTCCGGGACTTTCAGCGAGATCTAGGTAGGTTTTGTATTTGGGAATTGAGCTCACCTAGTTATACGTAAATCGTAGATTAACATGAAACCGTGCAGGTAAATGTTAATAGGACAGAGACTGATGCGATCGTTTAGGAAGTGATGTATTCTCTAGCGTCATCGAGTCTTATCTTATATCCGGTCTCCTTCCATTGTCTTAGCGAAGATTTCAACGCCTAACCACAGGAATGTTGCCTAGACGAGGTGTACGATTAATATCGGCATCCTTAGAGTCGTAAGCGTGTGAGTTATATGAGATGGAGGCACCAAAAGGCGAAGTCACGTAACAATATCACAGTGATTTAGTGACTTACCGGTGCTAAGTCAAGTTAAAGAGGATGACTCCCGTTGCCAATCTAAGATAGATACAAACGGATTGACAGTTAATAAGTTCAGTTTATTATATAAATTATCTAGGTCCAAACGATAAAGACTATAATTGGGGAGGTTAATTACGTTGTGTCGAGTCGTGTCTTTACCTTTCTTGTTTTATGTTGGTCGTAGACCACCTCTATGTCCTTGACATGTTTAATTAATTGTTTGTATATAAGATGATCCACAATTGGTTCCCTGTGGGATCGACCTTGATTCACTATAGCTATACTACGATGGGCCTAGTCATCTTGCTAGTATTGGTTTATGGTGGTCAAGTATATTATAACCTGATTGACCCCGATCAAGTTTTTGAGTTGATGACGGTCAAATTATACCCGTAAAAGTCATCAACGTTGACCTTAAATCGAGATTAATAATATATATTTCATATTAAATCACATGTTTATATTTATTATTTAATGTTAAGTGATTATTAATATGATATTTGGTATTTAGCGTTTTTATTATTTAAAGCCGATTTATTGTGCGATAATTATTGATTTTGCGTATCACAACAAATCGAGAGGATTAATGTCATTCAATCAATTATCTCAAGATAAGGAAGGAAGAAAATCGGAGCATTAAGTGGAAGATTAATCGGATCAACATGCAAGCGTGCGAAGGGGGGAACAAGCTAGACGAAGAAAACGTGTTAAACATGCAAACTTAGGTTCGGTCGACCGAGCCTATAGCTTCGGTCGACCGAGTGCGGCTCTTCGGTTGACCGAGCCTTAGGTTTGGGTCGGTTTCCGGCTTATATCGTGCTTATCTTCTAGAACCACCCTAAGTCGGCAAAAACCTCTATATAAGCAAGCAGCTACGAGAATTGTAATACACACCTTAGATATACCTTAGAATATCATTCAATAAAATCACTCTATTCATATCTTGATTCAATGTAGTTTATTGAGGGTGTTTCCAGCAATTTAAGGGCTGCATTATGTACGCCTTTATTTTCTGTTTCTTTTCTTTTAAGTAATTAATCCCTCCCAATTATGCTTTATCGTTTGAATTAGTTAATCATAGCTAGATGATGTAGATATAGGCTATGACATTAGGGATGTGGTGACTCCTTGTCTATGGGGATCCCATAACCTACGTCATACACTTAGTATTTATTCATGAATCTACTTGATTTAATTAATGCGTATCTATGTTAGTTTATATGAATGCTTTACGAATTATCGTTTAATCCGTTGTGTATGATGAAACGCCGAGAGATACGTTCGTGGGGATGTAATCTGGGAAAGGACCATTCGGTCGACCGAGTGTCCGTATTCGGTCGACCGAGCCCCCGTTCATCCGTTAAATAGCCACGTCTTTATGGTTAGGTTAACTTAATAGAATTTATCATCTCGCAGGTATGGCTACGGCTACGTTGCTCGTCTCGTTTTAATTAGCGTATGATTAGGAAATACCAATATAGGGCTCCTAGGTTGGCTCATGAATGATCTTCCGGGACTTTCAGCGAGATCTAGGTAGGTTTTGTATTTGGGAATTGAGCTCACCTAGTTATACGTAAATCGTAGATTAACATGAAACCGTGCAGGTAAATGTTAATAGGACAGAGACTGATGCGTTCGTTTTGGAAGTACGCCTAACCACAGGAATGTTGCTTAGACGAGGTGTACGATTAATATCGGCATCCTTAGAGTCGTAAGCGTGTGAGTTATATGAGATGGAGGCACCAAAAGGCGAAGTCACGTAACAATATCACAGTGATTTAGTGACTTACCGGTGCTAAGACAAGTTAAAGAGGATGACTCCCGTAGCCAATCTAAGATAGATACAAACGGATTGACAGTTAATAAGTTCAGTTTATTATATAAAGTATCTAGGTCCAAACGATAAAGACTATAATTGGGGAGGTTAATTACGTTGTGTCGAGTCGTGTCTTTACCTTTCTTGTTTTATGTTGGTCGTAGACCACCTCTATGTCCTTGACATGTTTAATTAATTGTTTGTATATAAGACGATCCACAATTGGTTCCCTGTGGGATCGACCTTGATTCACTATAGCTATACTACGATGGGCCTAGTCCTCTTGCTAGTATTGGTTTATGGTGGTCAAGTATATTATAACCTGATTGACCCCGATCAAGTTTTTGGCGCCGTTGCCGGGGAACCAACGGTCAATTTTATATATAAATAATTTTTTATTCATGTCGAGTTTTCTGTTTTAGAGTATGTTTTTACGTTTTTTGAGTCCCTCTGGTTGTCTGCTCTTTCTGAAAATTCCAGATTCTTAAAATAAAAATAAAAAATAAAAAATAAAAAATAAAAAAAATTATTCGGTCGACCGAGAAACCTCATTCGGTCGACCGAGGATTTAGAATTTTTGTTTTGTTTTGTTTTGTTCTTGTTCTGTTCTGTCTACACGGTTTCTTATTTGTGTTTTTCGAGTCTGGAATTTCGCGTGTCTGTTTATCCCCGTATGTTTAATCCGTAGGTCTGATAGCAGCATGGGAAACCATGTTAAAATCGGTCTACGGTCTGTTTTGTTTTTCTTCTGTTTGCAGAAACCAGGGAAGCAATAATCTGAGTCAGTAATTTTTCAAGGGCGCTGAGAAAATAACCCAGCAACATGCGGAATTACTACTCTACGATGGGAAAAGCGATGGAAGCAATACTATTAAAGCACCGAGATGGCTCCGAAAAAAAATATATATATTTTAAAGGCTTAAATTCTTCGTGGTACAATGTTGAAGGCAAGGTACTACCTTTTTTTTGCTTATGTTTTACTACCTTTTGGTTTTTTTGAGCATAAGTTAGCCTATACATGAACCTTAGTATGAATCTTAGCCCGGAGTTGGTTTGTAAGAATAATTTTATTAGTGTCGAAGGTTTTGCCCCAAATCTGTCTCATCTAGAGGGTGTAGGGAAACATGTAGTAGTTGAAGGAAGCAGTGAATAAAGAGTTCCTCGTAGTTCTGTTAAAATCTCATTGTCATATGCATGAGATTGCTTCTACTGGCCAGGGGAGCAACAAATTGTGTAGTTTAAGCATTCACAATTTAAAGAAGACGTTGAGTTTTGAGAGAACACCATCTTCTGCTTTCGTTGAGTTTTATGGTGATGGCTTCTCGGTGAACCCACCTTAAACGAAACGAGATTACGCTTTGGGTGACAATTTAGAAATCGCCAGAATCGTAGTACATGGGTTCGGAAATGGTCTAACCATGGCTGGGCAAGTTGAACCGAGCTTCGGCTCAATCGACTCCCCTCCACGTGTGATGTACGTTACAGCAGTTCAACAAGACTTAGCATAGCCGATAAGCCTTCGGGCTAAACGGGGCTTAATCTTGACGGATTGGCCTGAACTGTCACATATGTTCCAACGAATAAGACGGCGTAGGCTTGCCTACATAACTGACCTTATTCGGAGTACTTTGATTCATTGTTTCTTATTGTCAAGGCCAAAACCATAATTTTAGCCGAGTCTCTTAGAATTCACTAATTCCTAAAACGAGAGCCGAGGTAAGAGCTTTGTATAAATGGTATGGATAAATGTTGTCTCCTAGGTCTCACAACCAAGGGAAGGGTATTAATCCGCAAAAGCGACAAGCCACCTCTTATAGTGCGCGAAGGGTCAAAGTCTGGCGATCCAAGAATGATGACTGACAAGGATAATTTTTGGAAAGTCGAGCTGAGGACTTTAAACTCAGAACTACTTCTTTAAAACCCTTAGGATTTCTTTTTAGGATTATAGGTTTTGTTTTCTTTGAGTCAAATAAGAGTAACGTGACATATGTTGAGGTTTTTTATTTTGCCGTGTTCTGATGGCCATTGGGCTAAGGATGTGCAAAACTTTTTTACTCAATATAGGCCACGTGAAATAGAGTTCCGTAGGAGAGTCGAGAAATTGCTAAAGAAAAGGAAATTTAGCAATCAATCTTAAGATGGAAGCATTAAGAGAGCTTGAGAATTACTGAAAATGTAACAGAGAATGATTGGTGCGAACAAGAACAATTTTGGTCAACTTCCAAAACCTTTCAGAATGGTGATCCAAGTGAAAATACAAAGTGATGTACAATTCATTCTGCAATTATCCTTATCTTTCCCTTTACACTTTTTCACCTTCAAACTTTTCGATCCTCTCACCAATCTGCCCCAACAGTTCACATTTCTAACCATCATACTTACCGGTGCTAAGTCAACCAGGAAAGATAATTTCGAACAAACATAAAATAAAACTATATCTACGAAAGCAATAAAACTAACTATCATTGAACAAACATGAACAAGCCATGATCAACCTCTTCCCAACAACCATCACCCCACCGAAAGAAACACGATTCACACACATTCATTCACAAGTTATCTTGGATTATTATCTTTTCTAATGAAGCGTTTCCTCTTCCGATTTATCACGCCATTAATTAGTTTACCTTCCGGTCTTAACTAATATCGATACAAATCAAAGATATGGATTAAATCCTAACCTAACAACATTATCCCTCAACTTCCGTTTGTTGGAATAATAATTGTTAATCTCTCTCACGGCAATCTAACGAATCTATTAACTTCCGTTATCTAAATTCGATTAACATAAAGCATACAAAACATGAAAGAGAACAAGAACAACATAATGAAATAAACACATGAACAATCCTATCTTTCCGGTAACGGTGATATCCCTCAATTCAAATCTAAGATAATCTTGCAATGAATTAATCAAATTGTGATCCTCTCGTAAACCTAGATATTTAACCTACGAACTTCCGTTATGTATAGATTAAAGATCTAATCTTTCCTATGGTGATCTAAACTACACCGACTTCCGTCATACGGTAGCATCAAATCATACAATCATCTTTCGATATAAAATTGCAAGATAACAAATAAACATAGAAAAGAAAGCAACTTTAATTTAAACTTACAAAACATCCAAGACTTGAAATTGAGTTCGTTGCTTTGAAACAGTTTCACATGCTCGTTCGGGACGGCTTAGCTCATCCTCGCCTGCGTGAAACGGATGAAAAACAAAATAAAAAAAAAAAAATAAAAGTGGCTCGGTCGACCGAGCAGGAGCACTCGGTCGACCGAGCGTCCGGCTTCTTGATCTCGCGGCCGCTTCGGTCTCTGGGTTATGATGCTCATCGTTCGCATGCTTGCTTATATAGATGCCGTTTAAACCGACTTAAGACTTAATAATTATCCTTTTCTTTTAAGGAATAAAAACTAAAACCCTAGTAAGGATAATTCCACATTTATCCCTTCCTTTTAATCTCTTGGACGCAGCTTTAACGTGATGGACGCCCGTCCATGCATGTGTAAACGCTAGTTTGTGCATGCAAACACTCGTTCACGTAAACTCTCAACATCTTGATCTCGCTTGCTCTTCTTGGACGCCGGTTCAATTTGGATCAATCAACTTGATTTCTTTTCTTATCTCTTTTATTCTTCCATAAACTTGATTGATTCTGTCCAACTTCGAATTTCTCTCTTTAAGATCATCTTTTCCATAACCAATGTGTATCTACAATGTAAGAAAAACATACCAAAGCGTAACATAATTCCAAAATAATATAAAATCACAATTTAAGCACATAATTCGTTACGTTTTGCAATTTAACTATTAAAAACACCATTTGCTCAATATTTCAATATAAAGCTCGATTTCTATGAGAAACATACGAATATGGAGAGAATTGATATAAAATATATCCTTATAAAACGTATAAAATCACCCTTAACAAAACCCAAGGGTAAAGTCATGGATTTCCTTGTCCCTTCTCTTTCCTCAGTTATCACTTTCTTCATATATTGGACAAAGAATCCAGCCCAATCAAACTTCATGCTTTTTCAGATGATGATTAACAATTCAATCTTGGGTCCTGATAAAGTATCAAGGCTTCCACTGAGTCCTAAGATATTCTTTGCTATTATCTTACACAGCAGGTTGTACTCTATTCCGATATACTTCACATTGATGCTTAGTGATGATTTAATAGCATCATTGGTCTTTATTCTGTGAACAAAATCCAATTTTGACAGTCCCATTTCTTCAGGATTAGTTGGAGCATTGTTTCCAGGTCAAAAACCAAAAGCTTCCCTCAGCAAGTTTGAGGAAATTTCAATCTCCTGACCATTCACTGTTGTAGCAAATGCCTCTCTACCTTCTCTTATCACAATGTTTCTCCAGAAATTAACAACATTCGTGTAAGATATTCTTTCCAGTCTCAGATTGAGGACATCTTTCAACCCTTCGTATCTTCTGATTCTTCTACCAATATTGATAGCCAACTCAGTTTTGTTAGCATCAACAACAAAACCTCTGACACTTTGGCTTGTTCCAATATGAATATCATCCTTGTCCGCCATTAGAATTTTGAGAAAGATGAAGAAGAAAACTTTCAAATCTGTGTTCTCACAGTATATTTGCAGAGAAAATCAATCTGAAAGTTGTAAGTATCCTCTGTCTATATGTCTGTATATATATCAGAGAGTAGTGGGTAGAAACTGTCAGATAATGCATTGTACACGTACTGTAGCATTAACCACGATTAAATTTGAGTTAATGAGATCTTGCCATGTGTCCCATAACTTATCCATGAAGAATGGTAACCGTTCGATCATGTAACTGCGGTTATAAAGATAAGATAAATATCCCGGTCTTTTTCTTTTTGACTTTTGTTAAAGTTTGACTGTGTAACGTATGCCTCAGTAGCCTTTACCATCAGTAGACTTGGCTCGAGCAGTCTGCTGACAAAGATGTCCCTCAGCAGCCTGCTGACAAAGTAACTCTGCTGATCTTCAAATCTTCTTATTTTGTCAAACTGATAATACAAGATGAAGTTTAATACCAATGACTGATCTGTCAAGTGAGCTTACCCAACAAGACAAAGACCAATCCCCTTGGCAACTTCATTTGCTCAATTGTCCAAACATAAATAAGTACAGGGAATTGTTGATACCGATGAGTAATCTGCTAAGTGAGCTCACCCAACATAGAAAAGACTAATCCCCTTGGTGAATTCCAATACATTGCTGATCATAGGTGTATCAGTCAACTTTTATAATTCCAAGTTCAGTCCTTGACTTAGCAAATCTTTCACTATCCAATGGTTTTGTGAAAATATCAGCAAGTTGATCTTCAGTAGGGATGTAAAGAACCACCACATCTTTCTTTTCAACATGATCTCTTATAAAATGATGTCTCACATCAATATGCTTGGTTCTTGAGTGCAAAACAGGATTTTCTGTGATTGGAATTGCACTTGTGTTGTCACACATTATAGGAATTTCTCTTTCTTTAATTCCATAATCCCTTAACTGTTGTCTTAACCAAAGTATTTGTGCATAGAAACTTCCAAAGAAGAATATATTCAAATTTCAAAGTAGAAGTTGATATAGAATTATGTTTCTTACTGTACCAGGAAACCAGTCTATTTCCCATCAATTGACAAGTTCCTGTGGTGCTTTTTCTATCAATCTTGCATCCATCTTAATCAGAATCTGAGTAGGATATAACCTTGAAGCTTCCATCTTTTGAATACCATATTCCTACATCCAAAGTCTCTTTTAGATATTTGAGAATTCTTTTGAATGCAGCTAAATGACTTTCCTTAGGTTTTGATTGAAATCTTGCACAAACACCTACATCAAAGGATATATCAGGTCTGCTGGCAGTAAGGTACATCAAACTGCCTATCATCCTTCTGTATAAAGTCTGATCAACATCTTTGCCTTATTTGTCTTCATCCAATCTAATATTTGTACTCATAGGAGTTGATACCTTGGTGCTGTTTTCCATACCAAACTTCTTCAACAGCTCCTTGGTATACTTGGTTTGATGAATGAAGATTCCATCTTTCATCTGTTTGACTTGTAATCCCAAAAAATAGTTCATTTCTCCCATCATACTCATTTGGAATTTACTTTTCATCCGATTAGCAAACTTCTCACATAGCAATTCATTTTCAGAACCAAAAATTATGTCATCAACATAAATCTGTACTAGCAGGGTGTTGTCTCCTTCATTGATTCTGAAAAGAGTCTTGTCAATGGTACCTTTGGTTAAACCATTGTCCACCAAGAATTGAGATAGGGTCTCATACCATGCTCTTGGTGCTTGTTTCAAACCATAAAGTGCTTTATTGAGTCTGTACACTTTATATTCTTGATCTTTAACTTCAAAACCAGGAGGTTGTTGAACATAGACCTCCTCTTCCAGAATGCCATTCAAAAATGCACTCTTGACATCCATTTGATATACTTTGAAGTTTTTGTAAACAGAATATGCCAAGAATAATCTTATAGCTTCCAAACTTGCAACAGGGGCATATGTTTCATCAAAATCTATTCCTTCTGCTTGAGAATAGCCTTTTGCTACTAGCCTGGCCTTATTCCTTACAATGGTACCAGATTCATCCAATTTGTTTCTGTATACCCATTTGGTTCCAATTATATTTGCATGATTAGGCCTTTCCACTAGTGTCCAAACTTGATTTCTTTCAAATTCATTCAATTCTTCTTGCATAGCAATTATCCAATCTGGATATGATATTGCTTCTTCAACAACTTTAGGTTCCATTTGAGATAGAAAACAAGTGAACATTGCTTCTAATTGTCTTCTAGTCCTTACACCTTGCTGTATATTGCCAATAACTTGCTCAACAGGGTGATCCCTTAACCATTGTGGATTATGGTTAGATAGATTCTCAGGAACATCATCTTCAGTAGGGTCTGTTGTTGCTTCGGTAAGGGGTTCCGCAGATCCTTGAACTACCTCAGTTGTTGCATCAGTAGTGTTACCAGCAGGGTGTTCAGCAAGGGCAGAGTCAGAAACCTTTAACTCATTTATCCTTTCTAAAACATCAACACATTCTGGATCAGTGGCTTGTTGATTCTCAGCAGGTTCTGAAGCTTGTTCTTCCATTCTAGTGAACTTAGGTTCATCAAATACAACATGTATTGTTTCTTCATGTTTCAGTGTCCTTTTATTCAATACCCTGAATGCTTTGATGACAGAAGAATATCCTAAGAAAATTCCTTCATCTGATTTTGGTTGGAATGTCTTCAATTGCTCCTTATGATTTAAAATAAAACATTTGCTTCCAAATGGATGGAAATAAGATATATTAGGTTTCCTTCCATTCCAAATCTCATAAGTTGTCTTCAGCAGCTTTTTGTTCACTGAGGTCCTATTTTGTGTATAGCATGTTGTATTGACTGCTTCAACCCAATATCTTTCAGGTAATAATGCTTCACAAATCATAGTTCTTCCTGCTTCTTTTAAAGTTCTATTTCTTCTCTCAGCAACCCCATTTTGCTGAGGTGTACCAGCAGCAGCTAGTTGATGTAGTACACCATTCTACTCACAATATTCTCTTATAACTTTATTGAGAAATTCAGTACCCTTGTCTGATCTGATCTTCACTACTGTCAAACTTTTCTCAATTTGCAATCTTTTCAAAAGTTCAGGCATCTTTTGAAGTGTTTCATTTTTCTTGTTCATGAATACTACCCAAGTGTATCTTGAATAATCATTAACAACTACTAGAGTATAATTCTTTCATGTTACACTTGTTGGAGTTACTGGTCCAAATAGATCCATGTGCATCAGCTCCAAAACTCTTTTTGTTGACTGTTTAGTCTTTGACTTGAAGCTTGATTTTGTCTGTTTACCTTGCTGACAAGCATCACATATAGCATCCTTTTTTGAATGTGATCTCAGGTAAACCAATCACCAGTTTCTTCTTCACCAATTGATTGATATCATCAAAATTCAGATGATTTAACTTCGTATGCCATAACCAATTGAGTTCTGACTTGGTATGCACAATCAGACAAGTTTCTGGAACAGTTGTAGACCAATCCACAACATACATGTTTTGTTGTCTTCTTCCAGCCAATACAACTTGATCACCTCTTTCACTAATGACAATACAGGTGCCCTTTTCAAAAGTCACCTTGTAACCCATCTCACAAAACTGTCCAATGCTCAGTAGGTTGTAGTCCAGTCTTTCCACAAATGCAACATTCCTGATTGTTAATCCATTTCTCAAAAGTGTGCCATATTCTCTTGTGTATCCTGGTGTGTTCTTATTGCCAAAATTCACTCTTGGACCATCCTTTGCCACAAAATTTGACAAACAATGCTTATTCTTTGTCATATGTCTGGAACATCCACTGTCAAAGTACCAGACACCCTACAAAACAAAGTTAATGTATTTTAGGTGCCCAAAACTGTTTGGGTCCATGATGGTCAGTGGTAAGCATGACCCTTGGCAAGTTTCCGTAAGGTCTTCTTTGAAATGTATCATACTTTTGTTCATACATGTATTTTACACATCCATAAGGTCTAACATTTGGTTGTGTAAGACTCACATATGCTTTCGGCCTTTTGGTAAGTAATGTCCCTATTGTTAGAGACACCGCATAACCATAGGTTTGCCGTCCGTTAGCCGTCCTATAATGTGGAGTAAGTCCCCGCCGAGGTCTTATATAAGTCCTCTCGCCGAGTCCTCTCGCCGATTCTATTGCTGATGTTTTACCCTAGCAGCATGGTTATACCTGTTGTTTCTAGCAGTAGGAGCAAGAATATTCCAATCATCATCAGTAGGGAATAGTCTACCTTTCCCCCTGAGATAAGTATCCCTTGAATGATTGACATTTTTAGGTTTAGGATTCTTGTCCTTTGAATATTTCTGATTATTGCCTTTTTGTGGTCCAACAGACTTGGTAGCAGGTCTGCTATCAGCAGGTCTAGAAGGTACAACAGTCCTCCTTTTGGATTTATTCCTTTTGTTGGGTGTTGTTGACCTTTTTGACTTATGATTTTTCTTTCTTGAAGTTTTCTCAGTAGGCTTCACTACCTCAGCAACCTTTTTGTGAGTTGGATCTTGTGCAGGCACAAACTTAGGACCAATTCTGGTACTAGGTTCAATAACCTTACTGGATCCACTCTGATTAGATTGTTGAGTTCCAAATCCAAGGCCTGTTCTATCACCATAAGGCTTTCCAGATTTGAATGCAGTGGATGAACAAGATTGTTCAGTAGATTCAACAGATACTTGTGTTGAGGAACAAGATTGTTCGGCAGATTCAACAACTACTTGATTTGAATGCAGTGGAGGAACAAGATTGTTTAGAGGAACAAGATTGTTCAGCAGACTTGTGTTGATTCTGTCCAAACTCCTTTTCCTTACCCTTGAGATTCTTAATTCAGCTTTTAATCTTTCAACTTCTATTTGAAGAGCTTCTTTTTCAGCCTTCACAATCTCATAACCAGATTTTATTATCCTCAGTTGATTAAGGATGGCATTCAAAGTTTCTTCATTTTCAGAATTTTTAGGATTTGAACCACAAGTTGATTCACAATCATTTTCAGCAGGAGTGTTTATAGATACAAAATTGTATACCTCCTCTGTTTCATCCATAATTGCCATTAAAGCATAATCATCCATATCGAATGAAAGTGCGGTATCATCGATTCATTTCCTTTTTCGATTCTACTTCTTATCCCGATTCATCTTCGAACCATAGCCTTCTTGCCAGATCTTCTTTGTTGAATTTTGCTCTTCAGTAGGTCTGGAAAATCAGGTCTGAAATGTCCAGGCTTCTTGCAATTGAAGCAAAGATAATCAGGTTCTTTCTTCTATTTTAGTTCAGGACAATCAGGTTTGAAATGTCCAGGTTTCTTGCATTGATAGCACAAGTAATCATTGTCTTTCTTGGATTCTTCCTTCTTCTTTTCACCAAACTTCTTTGTGAAATTCCTTGGAGAACCTCTTCCATTTTTCATCATTCTGATTTTCTTGCTCAGTAGGGCAATTTGCTCTTGCATCTCATCCAGCAGATCATCTTGAGCTCCTGATGTTTCTTCTTGATGTGTAGCAGCCAGTGCAGTGGTCTTTGGTTCTTCTTTTTCAGTCTCAGGTACAAGTTTCTTACTGAATTCATAAGCCTTGAGATCTGAAAATAATTTGAAGGTGTCCTCTTCATGTAAACTTCTCATCTCTTCTATGGCAGTCAACTTCATCTCCCAAACTTCTTTTGCATGTAAAGCTTCTAGAATTTTTGAATTTATTTCTTCTTTTGAATACTTTACACTCAGTAGGGTGAGTTCATCCATGATTGCATTGAATCTTGACTCCATTTATTCAATAGTTTCATTGGGTTTCATTTTGAAATCTTGAAACTTCTTTTTGGCCACACTAATCTTGTTTTTCTTGATTGCATCAGTGCCTTCACAGATTAATTGCAACTTATCCCATAGTTCCTTTGCAGTCTTGAAATCTTTCACTTTCATGTACATATTGCTATCCAAAGTCTTGTATATGATATCAATAGCAATGTTGTTGAGGTTTGCTCTATTTCTATCTTCAGCATTCCATTCTCTTTTTGGCTTTGGAATGTACAGAGTTTGATTATCCACAGTTATAGCTTTTGTGATTTCTAGTGGTCCATCAGTCAGCACATCCATCATCTCATCATGTGTTGCAGCTAGAAAAGCCTGCATATGACGTTTATACTCATCAAAACGATCTAAAGAACACATCAACATTGTTCTAGCATACTGATTGTTATCCACGATGCAAAGCTTTGAAAATAAAAAATTTGAAAAAGTTTTCAAAGTATTTTCACTAGCACAACAAGTAGGATTACTTCAGAACAGAAGCACTGCTCTGATACCAATTGTTGGTCCCTTGAAAAGGCTTTGGTTAATTTTAGAGGGGGGGTGAATAAACTTAACACTTAAAACTTTTGGAGTTAACAAACTCAGCAACTTCAGCGACCTACGATTGCTCGCAGTCCGCTACACTCGCAGTCCGCCGACCGTTGATTTTACTGAATTTGGATTGTGCAATATAATTAATGATATTATCATATATTAATATTGGATATTAATTGATTTTGGAAAATAGATTTATGGTAATAAGATAAATATATTCAATATTGGATATTTGCAATATCATAGATTTATTTAATATAAGATATTAAATTAAAAGAGATAAATCAATAAAGTGATTTTCATTATTTTATTAGGAAAATGTTTTCTTTCTCATCAATCTACTAGGAAGCTTCTCCTAATCCGATCGGGGCAATATGGGCGCCGTTTTCTACTATAAAAGAAAGGGGTTGGCTAGCTCTTTGTAGATCACAATTAGAAGAGTTCTAATTTACAAAATAAATTTAGAGTTTCTCTGACAGAGATTTAGAGAGAGAAAATGCCGGTCTAGCAACCGGATTTTTCTAGTAGCTATCCAAGGAGGATTCCGGCGAGGTGTTCGTGTGGATATTGATAGTGGCCGGACACGTGGACGGCTCGCGCACTACTACTCTCCATAGACGGTCAAAGCGTCGATATTTTAGATCAAGCAAGGTAACCACCGTCTACTAACTTAATATGTTTGTTGCTTAAACGAAGTCGATCCTGGTTAATAGGAAATAAATTTTAAATTCCATTGCGTTCCCGTGTAGATTTCCTAACATAGTGGTGGCTTGCTGGCTTAGGTTTGAACAAGACTTTGTGCCCTCCCAGTTCTGGAGATTCAAGACAAAACACAGCTCTTATGTCCAGTTCTCGGACTGTTGGAGATTCATCCTGGTATCTAGACAGTGGGGCAACAAACCACATCACCTCTAACATCAACAACCTGCACCTCACTTCAGAATACTCAGGATCAGACACTCATGGTTTAGGTAATGGTGAGCAACTCTCTATCTCTCATAATGGTACCTGTGTCATTCCCACACAATCTAACACTCACCTGCACCTAACTAAATCCTTACATTTCCCCTCCATGACCCAAAATCTAGTTAGTGTCTCACAGTTAACTAGTGATTATCCTGTTATTGTGGAATTTGATGATAAGAGTTGTTATGTTAAGGACAAGGAAACAAGGAAACTGCTCTAAATAGGACCTCTTAAGCATGGATTGTACTAGATTCCTGTCACCAAATAAGCCATGGCTCAAGTCCCTGGTTCCAGTGTCAACCCGATCTCTCTTCACTCCAAAGCCTCTCCTATTTCCAGTTGAATAATTGTACTACTTTTGTCATCTCTCTTAATTTAGATAAGGACTTAAATGTTTGGCATAGAAGGCTTGGCCATCCTTCTAGACAAGTTATGTAGTATGTTCTGAGTCAAAGTAAACTCAATGTTAATGATAATTATATGTTCTGTGATGCCTGTTCTCTTGGTAAAATGCATGCCTTACCATATCCTAAATCTTATTTACATGCAAAAACCATGTTTGAGGTTGTTTACACTGATATTTGGGGTCCAGTCCCAGTCCAAAACAATGATGGTTTCTCTTATTATATCTTGTAAGTTGATGATTTCTCCATATTTAATGGGATATACCCTCTCAAACACAAATTTAAAGCTCTTTCTGCTTTTCTTACCTTTAAAAAATATGTTGAAAATCAGTTAAAAACCACTATAAATTGTCTACGATCTGATTGGGGGAGAGGAGTATCGACCTTTTGAATCTTATCTTAAGGATAATGGTATAGTGTTTAGACATTCATGTCCTCATGCACATGGACAATAAGGAAGAGTAGAAAGGAAACATAGGCATGTTGTTGAAATGGGCCTCACCCTTCTAGCTCAAGCCTCTCTATCACTAGAATTCTGGTGGGATAGCTTCCAACAAGCAGGTCACATCATTAATACTCTTCCTACTCCTGTCCTTGAAAACAAATCCCCTTCTCAGGTCCTATTTAATGCAGATCCCGATTACTCCAAGTTTATAGTCTTTGGATGCTCTTGTTTCCCTAATCTTAGACCTTACGCTCATCACAAATTTGGATATCACTTTGCCAAATGTGTTAATCTTGGTCTAAGCTCCAAACATAAAGGTTATAAGTGTCTTGATGCTTCTGGTAGAATTTATATCAGTAGAGATGTTGTGTTCAATAAGTCACAGTTTCCCTTTAAAGAAGGCTTCCTTCAAGGGCCTCATAGAGTTGTCTATGTTGCACCAGACCTCATCAACTAGATTATCCTTCCAAATCCCACTATTTTCAAAGACAATGTCTTTTATGGATCTGATGGAAGTGTTAGTCCTAGTCCTTCATCCATTCATACCCTCAGTCATGGTCGCATAACAACACCTGAATCCTTGAATCCGTCCAGTCCTACAACACATGTGTTGGGTATACAGCACTCTGCCCGCCTGTGTGCATTCGACCCATGGCGCTGTGAAGGTGTGGTATAAGAAAATAAAGTAGCACCTTTACTAACACCAATTGGTTTTAGTACAACGGTAAGCGCTTGATCCTAAAAACTGGTAGCAGAGCAGGTCATTGGTTCGAATCCCGGTAACAGCATTATGTGTTAAACCACGGTTGAGTGGGTAGCAGGTGCTGGGGGGGAGATTGTTGGGTATACAACACTATGCCCGCCTGTGTGCATTCGACCCATGGCGCTGTGAATGTGTGGTATAAGGAAATAAAGTAGCACCTTTACTAACACCAATTGGTTTTAGTACAACGTAAGCGCCTGATCCTATAAACTGGTAAGCGCTTGATCCTAAGCGCTCTGATACCAATTGTTAGGAACATTTTATTATGTTTTGATGATGACCATACAAGCTGTTATAGCAAGCCTAGAATAAGTTAGAACACTTTGTATAGTCTTTATTTAGAGTCTGACATGTTGTATAAGTTGAGTCAGACAAGTATTGTACTAGTTGGAAGGACGGAAAAGCAAGGACAGACTTTCGGCAGAGTGAAGCCGGCCAAGCACCAGTAGAGAAGCAATGAAGACATCATAGTCTGACTTATAACCAAGGAAGTCTGTGATGACCTTGGATAAGTCTAAGTTATATTTTAAGTAATGAAACTCAATGTTTAAATATGATGTACACTGATCTCACCCAAATCAAGGATCAGTGAAGTACAAGGATTCTCTTTTGACTGAAAGAATAAAGGAAACAATGAATCGGTAAAGTGGACTGACTTCCGGGTGAGTGAAGACAAAGCAGTGAAGGAAGGTCTAAGCGGCAAAGTCAGATGGGTCACTTGACCGTTCAAAGAACGGCTGAGTAAATCTTACTCGATCAGATTATTGAAATATGGAGAAGATAGATAAGATCCAGTATTAAATGCACAATTAATAGAGGATCAGTCAAGGACGGATTTTATGGTAAATGTTTGAAGAAAAATCCGATCACTAAAATCAAGGAGAATATAATTAAGGGGGAATCAAGAATAAAATCAAGGATTATTCCCCTCATTAATATAGCCAATGGACGGAAATTCAAATCAAGGCTATAAATAGAGGGCATTGACGAAAAAAAAAAAAAAAAAAAAAAAAAGAGGAACGAAAAATCTGAGCAAAAACTCTGTCAAAGTAAAAAGCCTTTTATCTGCGCTTAAAGGAAAACATCTAGTGATCAACTCAAAACTGAGAGCTACAATTCAAACATCAAGCATTGAGATTGATCAACAAGTTTGTGAATCCAATTCACATCAATCAAGCAAATGAATCAGAGTCATCTGAGAAGAAGTTGTGTTTGTGATAGCTGCTGAAAGATTTGATCCCAAGGAGCAGTGAAAGAGACTGAGTCACTGAAGCTATTGCAGTGAAGGAGTGATACTCTTGTAGATTATGAAGCTTGTGAAGTCAAAGACAATCGTACTATTGTATCTGTGAAAACAATAGTGAATTCCTCCGATCATCACATGAGAAGAGTGGATTAAGGGATTACACCACCCTGAACCACTATAAGCCTTGTGTCAATTTACTTTCTGCAATTTACCTTACTGCATTCATTTAATTGCTTATATTATATCATATAATTGTGATTGCTTAAACTACTTTGAAATAACATAGTAAGAAGGGACTTATCCGCTGCCCAAAAGCATTTAAATACAAGAAAAGTTTTTGAAACTCCACTATAGTCATTCACCCCCCCCCCCCCCTGACTATAGTTTTACCCTTCTCTGGGACCAACAACATGAACACCAGGATGCTAGTCCTGCTCCTAGTCCTAGTCCTTCCACTGTGCCAAACTTAGAACTAGAACCAGAACCAGCACCTGCTCAAACTATTGGCCACCATATGCAGACAAGATCCAAGAGTGGGATCTATAAACCTAAAGTCTTCCAATCCTCCATCACACAATCCAACATTCCTGCTCACCTTATTGAACCAGTGAAAGTGTATGATGCTCTTACAGTACCTGAGTGGAGGTAGGCCATGATGGAGGAGTTTGATGCTCTTCAAAGAAATCAGACCTGGACTTTAGTCCCACCTAAGGCAGGGCAGAACTTGGTGGCAACAAGTGGGTCTACAAACTAGGGATCAATCCTGATGGGTCTGTCCTTAAACACAAAGCCAGATTAGTAGCTAAGGGTTTTCACCAGGTGTATGGAGTTGATTTTACTGATACTTTCAGTCTTGTAGCTAAATCTTCTACTATCAAAATTGTGCTAACCATTGAAGGCAAGTTGATATCAACAATGCCTTCCTGAATGGATCTATCAATGAGGCCATCTATATGCCCCAACCAAAGGGTTTCACTGATCCAACAAAACCCCAGATTGTGTGTAAACTTAACAAGGCCATGTATGGCCTCAAACAGGCACCCAGGGCATGGTTTTCAGCTCTCAGAAGTCAGATGTTGGGATGGGGCTTTCTACAGTCCAAAGTTGATAATTATATGTTTGTGTTACAAACCAAAACTGATTTTCTTTATGTACTAATCTATGTAGATGACATTTTAGTTACAGGAAGTTCTTCAGGTCTAATTTCAAAGTTCATTGGAATGTTAAACTCTAAATTTGCTCTCAAGGATCTGGGACCTATAGCTCTTTTTCTAGGAATGCTAGCAAAAATGGATTCTTCTAGGCTTGTTCTCTCACAACAACACTATGCAGCACAACTGTTGAAGAGACTACATCTTGAGAACATCAATCCCAGTCAAACGCCTATTACTACCGGAGTTCATCTCATCCCTACATAAGGTGAACCCATGTCCAACCCCACACTCTATAGGAGTGCCATAGGAGGTCTGCAATTTCTCCCTTCTACAAGACCTGATCTAACCTATGTAGTAAACTACCTCAGTCAGTTCATGCAATGCCCTACTATTGATTATTGGAATGCAGTCAAGAAATTGCTGAGATATGTCAAAGGAACACTTCACTTTGCCCTATTTATTCCTACAAGTAGTGACATAAACATACAAGGTTTTTCTGATGCTGACTAGGCCTGTTTTCCCTCAGACAGGAAATCTGTGACAGGTTACTGTGTTTTTCTTGGTTCCTCTCTTGTTTCATGGTGTTCTAAGAAGCAGGCTGTAGTTGCTCATTCTAGCACTAAATCAGAGTATCGGTCATTGGCCAATCTATCTACTGAAATCTCTTGGATGACTCAAATCTTGAAGGAACTTAGAATTAATCTATCAGCCACTCATTTGGCCTAGTGTGACAGCCTTGGTTCTGCATCTCTAGCTCAAAATCATGTGCTCCATGCTAGAACAAAGCACATTGAATTGGATGTTCATTTTGTTTGAGATAAGGTGCTCAACAAACAGCTACAAGTCAGCTATATTCCCTCCAGCTCCCAGGTTGCTGATGTTTTCACAAAAGCACTTACAACAGTACAGTTTAATGCCTTTCGCAGCAAACTAAATATGATCCCTACCACACTTAGTTTGAGGGGGGAAGTTAGATAAATAGTGTTGTAAAGGTGTATTTGGTATTATACTCTCCTTAAAATGTATCATTTTGATGAATGAATTAATGAGAAATCCTTTCTCTATGATTTTCTGCTGCATTTCGTTAGCGTTATTCTAACTTAAAGGCACAAATTAAATGTCTAGGACCAAAACTAAATTAGTGGGGTGTCAAAGTAATAGGATTGGAAAATGTATTAGTAATAAACCTTTATTTGCTGAAAACGAAATTGTGAAACCCCATATGTTTATAAAGAGTATACAAGTCTTTTTACGATTTTGTGTGTTTTCGATAGTTTTCAGTTAAATAAATAGATTTAAGATAGATGTTAAGGGGTATTTACTGGTCTTTAAAGCTGTAATTTTAGTAAAGGCATAAAGTTAAGTGTATCAACCTCTACATATACTCATCCTCTCCAAAACCCTCATTTCAATCTTTAAACACAATAGGAGTTGGTTGTGAGAGAGAGAAAAAGGAAAGGAAAAATAAATGAAAGAGAGAAAGGAGAAAAAGAGAAAAAAAGAAAAAGATGGGAAATCTCCGCCCTTTTGAGTAGGCCATCGAAATCACAGATGAATCACACCACGATGATCACTGTGATGAGAGTTTTGTTTTGACATAAAAGTTTCTTCAATCAGGTAAGAGTTTTGAAAACCCGTTTTCAGATCTAGAACTTTTCTTGAATTTTCTTGAAAATTAGTTGTTGAAAAGTTGTAATAACCATATATCTGTGTTTTGTTGTAGATTCGTGGTGGGTTGCTTAGATACTTGGAGATTTGCTTTGGGATCTTGGATTTCTTGGAGTTTTTGGAGATTTGTTTTGAATCTCATCATTTTCTTTAAGAAATTAAGGTAAGGGGTGTTTAATCGAATTTTTAGTTGTTTTACTTGCTTTAATTTTGCCCATGAGTTGTGGAGATGGTAGATTTTATTGTTGTAAGTGTTAGAAAAGGTTGGAATCAAAAAACGTAGTTATTCAAGCCATTTTCTACCGATTTGTGTCGTTTGGCCCGCGCCAAATCCTCTTTAGCGTACGCCAAAATGCTCCAAGACCCTGCAGGATGGCGTTTGATCTTTAGCACGCACCAAAAGCCTTTGGCGTGCGCCAAAGTGACGATAATAATTCATAATGCTATGTTCAGTTTTGGCCGGCGCCAAACCCTCTTTAGCGCGTGCCAAAAACTGAGCAGAATGCCTCCAGTAGTTTTGGTGGGCGCCAAAGCATTTTAGCACGCGCCAAGGCTCCCTGTATGCGGAATCTTTATTTGTTCTTATGTGAGCATGCCTTAGAATAGGCCTTATGTGAAATGTTGTAAAGTGAAATGCGTTTATTCTAATGGCTGACTCCGCACCGTGTCTCAATGGAGCATCGGAACATATTTCATTTGGCTTTATGTGATGTTGATTTGATTATCAATGTTTTACATATTATATGGTGAGTTAAGGGTTTGGTTTATAGTGGATTTGGCTCAGCACATTGTAGAGGCCCTCTACGTGGAGAAACTCAAGATCATTGGAAACCTTATTCCTTAGCCTCGTAGGTGTTGGATTAGAATCCAATATTTCTGTGGAATGCAAATAGAATAACTTAGAGTGGTCTATGGTCTAGAAGTCCATAAGAAGCCTTTATGTGTAATGAATCTAAGTAGTTAGATTAAACACTTTGATGTGTCTCAAAGCTAAAACATATTTGTCCTTGGTGAGGCATGTTTTTGTTTCGCGGAATTGAACTATTACACCTCCACATGGTTACATACCAAACGGACTCGTGTAATACTCCACACGATTAGATACCGTGTCATATGAGGTGTTGAATGTTCTGTGGTGCAGTCTTCACCATGAAAAGTGTCTTTGGATCAATATGTATATCTTTCTTGGTTGAGTCTACTGTGAGATTAGTAGATGGGAGTTAGCTACTTGAACATATGTGATATTATTATTGTTGATATTCCTGGTGCTATAGCATGTGTAGATTCGGTGCTTCTACCGATTACAAAGTACGTTTGTACTTACCATTTTATTATTGTTCCCCACCGTGAGAAGGTGGTTTTGTTGTAGACAGAGTTCGAGATCGCTTGATGACGGTCAAATTATACCCGTAAAAGTCATCAACGTTGACCTTAAATCGAGATTAATAATGTATATTTCATATTAAATCACTCGTTTATATTTATGATTTAATGTTAAGTGATTATTAATATGATATTTGGTATTTAGCCGTTTTTATTATTTAAAGCCGATTTATTGTGCGATAATTATTGATTTTGCAGATCACAACAAATCGAGAGGATAAATGTCATTCAATCAATGGATCTCAAGATAATGAAGGAAGGAAATCGGAGCATTAATCAAGAGATAAATTAGAGAAATCAGATCAACACGCAAGCGTGGAGTGGGGAGCAAGGCAGACGAAGAAAACGTGGAGAACTTGGAAAATCCAGGTTCGGTCGACCGAGCCTCATGCTTCGGTCGACCGAGTGCTTCCCTTCGGTTGACCGAGCCTCTGGTCAGGGGCGGTTTCTGACTTTAATCGTGTTTATCCTCTAGATGCTTCCTAAGTCGGCCGAAACTCCTATATAAGCAACAGCTATGAGCAATTGTAATACACACCTTTCATACTTTAGAATATAATTCTACTTTGATATTTTAATACAATGTAGCATAAGCAGATTGAAGGTTTCCAGCAATTTAAAGGCTGCAAATTATGTAAGCCTTTATTTTCTCGTCTCTTTTCTTTTAAGTAATTAATCCCTCCCAATTATGCTTTATCGTTTGAGTTAATTAATCATAGCTAGATGATGTAGATCTAGGCTATGACGATAGGGATGTGGCGACTCCTTGTTTAGGGGGATCCCATAACCTACGTCATACACTTAGTATTTATTCATGAATCTGCATTGTTTAATTAATGTGTATCTATGTTAGTTTATATGAATGCTTTACGAGTTACTTGTTTAATCGTTCGTATGATGAAACGCCGAGAGATATGTTCGGGGATGTAATGCGGGGACGAAATTGATTCGGGTGACCGAATGAGTTCATTCGGTCGACCGAGTGTCTAGGCTCGGTCGACCGAGCCCCTATTTGTCTGTTAGTTAGTCCGCCATGTCTTTATGGTAGGTTTAGCTTAGTAGGATTTATTATCTCAGTAGGTATGGCCACGGCTACGTTGCTCGTCAGTTTTAATCAGCGTATGATTAGAAAATACCAATATAAGACTCCTAGGTCGGCTCACGAATGATCTTTCGGGACTTTCAGCGAGACCTAGATCTGTTTTGTATTAGGGAATTGACGTCATCTAGTTATACGTAGTTCGTAAACTAGCATGAGACCTAAAAGGTAATTGTTAGTTGGACGAGGGCTTGAGCGATCATTTAGGAAGTACGCCTAACCACAGGAATGTTGCCTGGACGAGGTGTACGATTAATATCGGCATCCTTAGAGTCGTAAGCGTGTGAGTTATATGAGATGGAGGCACCAAAAGGCGAAGTCACGTAACAATATCACAGTGATCTAGCGACCTAACTGGTGCTAAGTCAAGTTTAAGGGGATGACTCCCGTAGCCAATCTAAGATAGATACAAGCGGATTGACAGCTTAATAAGTTCGGTTTATTATATAAATTATCTAGGTCCAAACGATAAAGGCTATAATTGGGGAGGTTAATTACGTTGTGTCGAGTCGTGTCTTTACCTTTCGTCTTATGTTGGTCGTAGACCGCCTCTATGTCCTTGACATGTTTAATTAATTGCTTATATATGAAATGATCCACAATTGGTTCTCTGTGGGATCGACCTTGATTCACTATAGCTATACTACGATGGGCCTAGTCCTCTTGCTAGTATTGGTTTATGGTGGTCGAGTATTTTATAACCTGATTGACCACGTCATCAAGTTTTTGGCGCCGTTTCCGGGGAACCAACGGTCAATTTTATATATAAATAATTTTCTTATTCATGTTAAGTTTTCTGTTTTAGAGTCTGTTTTTACGTTTTGAGTCCCTCTGGTTGTCTGCTCTGTCTGAAAAATCCAGCTTAAAAATAAATAAATAAATAAATAAATAAATAAAAAAATATTTATTCGGTCGACCGAGAGACCTCATTCGGTCGACCGAGCACTTATAATATTTTTGTTTTGTTCTGTTCTGCTTACACGGTTTCTGATTTGTGTTTTTCGAGTCTGGAATTTCGCGTGTCTGTTTATCCCCGTATGTTTAATCCGTAGGTCTGATAGTAGCATGGGAAACCATGTTAAAATCAGTCTACGGTCTGTTTGTTTTTGTTTTTCTTCTGTTTGCAGAAACCAGGGAAGCAATATTCTGAGTCAGTAATTTTTCGCGGGCGCTGAGAAAATAACCCAAAGAAACATGTGGAGCTACGAATCTAAAATGGGAAAAGCAATGGAAGCAATACCTTTAAAGCACCAAGATGGCTCCGGAAAAAATTTTAAAGGCTTAAATTCTTCGTGGTACAATGTTGAAGGCAAGGTACTACCTTTTTTTGCTTATGTTTTATTACCTTTTGGTTTTTTGAGCATAAGTTAGCCTATACATGAATCTTAGTAAGAATCTTAGCCCGGAGTTGGTTTGTAAGAATAATTTTATTAGTGTCGAAGGTTTTGCCCCATATCCGTCTCATCTGAGGGTGTAGGGAAACATGTAGTCGTTGAAAGGAAGCAAGAATAAAGAGTTCCTCGTAGTTCTGTTAAAATCACTTTGTCCTATGCATAAGATTGCTTCTACTGGCCAGGGGAGCAACAAATTGTGTAGATTAAGCATTCACAATCTAAAGAAGACGTAGAGTTTTGAGAGAACGCAATCTTCGGCTTTCGTTGATGTTTATGGTGATGGCTTCTCGGTGAACCCACCTTAAACAAAAACGAGATTACGCTTTGGGTGACAATTTAGAAATCGAAGAATCTTTGTACATAGGTTCGGAAATGGTTTAACCATGGTCAGGCGAGTTCAAACGAGCTTCGGCTCAATCAACTCCCCTCCACGTGTGATGTATGTTACAGCAGTTCGACAAGACTTAGCATGGCCGATAAGCCTTCGGGCTAAACGGGGCTTAATCTTGACGGATTGGCCTGAACTGTCACATATGTTCCAACGAATAAGACGGCGTAGGCTTGCCTACATAACCGACCTTATTCGGAGTACTTTGATTCATTGTTTCTTATTGTCAAGGCCAAAACCGTAATTAGTAACCGTAATTTTAACCGAGTTTCTTAGAATTCACTAATTCCTAAAACGAGAGCCGAGGTAAGAGCTTTGGATAAATGGTATGGATAAATGTTGTTTCCTAGGTCTCACAACCAAGGGAAGGGTATTAATCCACAAAAGCAACAAGCCCACCTCTTATAGTGCGCTAAGGGTCAAAGTCTGGCGATCCAAGAATGATAACTGACAAGGATACTCTTTGGAAAGTCGAGCTGAGGACTTAAAACTCAGAACTACTTCTTTAAAACCCTTAGGATTTCTTTTTAGGATTTTAGGTTTTTCTTTCTTTGAGTCCAATAAGAGTAACGTGACGTATGTTGAGGTTTTTTATTTTGCCGTGTTCCGATGGCCATTGGGCTAAGGATGTGCAAAACTTTTTTACTCAATATAGGCCACGTGAAATAGAGTTCTCGTGAGAGAGTCGAGAAATTGCTAAAGAAAAAGAAATTTAGCAAACAACCTTAAGATGGAAGCATTAAGAGAGCTTGAGAATTATTGAAAATGTAACAGAGAAAGATTGGTGTGAACAAGAACAATTTTGGTCAACTTCTAAAACCTTTTAGAAAGGTGATCCAAGTGAAAATCCAAAGTAGTGTGCAATTCATTCTGCAATTATCCTTATCTTTCCCTTTACACTTTTGCACCTTCAAGCTTTTCGATCCTCTCACCAATCTGCCCCAACAGTTCACATTTCTAACCATTCTTTCATCATCTCTCTTTCTTTCCATCCGTTTCACTCTCCCACCCAATCCCATTCCTTTAAACAATTCTCAATCCCAAAAACACAATTTCTTACCCACCCTTTATCTTTTCTTCCCAACCTTATGTGTATCTTTTTCTAAACCCATCATACTCTCAACCTCCATTTTGTTTACACAATACCTACGTGTTGCGGAATTTGAAATATTGCTAAGCTTTAATGATTATCTTTTATCATTTTGATTTTCATGATCCTAGTTGGGGTAAGTGTAGCTCTGACCCTAGCTAGATTTTAAAGGTTTTTGGTTCGATCAAAGTACAACTTCTCTTTCTACCGGAAGTTTTAAATTTCACATTTTTTCCGTCTATTCCGGCATTTCTAGATGATAAGTTCTGTTCTACATTATCATACTGATCCGACCTTGTTGATTACGGTTATGACTTTTACGTGATACATTGGGTTATTAGTAGTTTCGAGGAGTAGCTACATCTCCCTAAGTTGTTGATATCCAATGCAAGCGAGAAGTTTCTGCGTTAAGTATTTGATTTTATCTTTAGCCAATAGGTCGCATTCAATCTGTTATACCTTACCAAGTTTCTCTTTTCCTGGATTGAATACCTTTTCGATCGAGTCACCCTCGTGTTTTCCCACGTCGGGTCATGCTTTTTGATCTTTGTCTTCTCCACCCGGTTTTAAGAATATTTAGGCGGTGGAAGTTGTAGATAAAGACTACCATCTTTAGTTGCTTGTTTCTTTTTCTTTTTATTTAGTATTTTTCTTTTTGGTTTCCCTTGTCATTGGTTGTATAAAATAAGGTGGCTTAAATTGTTTTTAGGTATTTATACCTCATTACTGCCACATTATTCTATAACTTCCATAGACATGGTGTTATTTACGGTTTCGTGGAGTTTGTCTGCTTATACAGGTTTTCACTTGCTTCTCCACAACGTGCTGACATTTACTCCGATCTTTTTCCTTTACTTGGGAGCCGTTTCCAGAGCTAAGTCTTTTTCTTAACTTCTCATTTATTTTTGTCATTGAGGACAATGCCATGTTTAAGTGGGGGGTAGGAGACTTAGCCATGTTATGTTGAATGAAACGGCACATGATTGAAAAATTGAATAAATACCATATTATGTATCTCGTACCCTTAGAATTGTGAGTTCCTAGCTAAGAATTGATAGGAAATAAACCAAGTTTCATGAGTACGTGATCATTTTATACTTATGTTAAGTAAATTTAAGGATATTCATGCTCGTTTTTGCAAGTAGTTATTTATTATTCAATTACTCAACCTGTGAATCGAGTATACCGCGCAAATCATAATAACTGAAGAAATTATGTGTACATTGCATAGATGATTGGTTATGTAGACTTAGTGTCGATACTTATTGGCGATGTATTCTTATCTTCTTACCAACAAAAGCGGAGTAATAAGCTTGAGACGTACCTGTGTTTTAGCAAAATGTTAGACACTGGGCTTGTAGTAACATTACCAAAGTAGCCCCGCGCTTGTGGTAATATTCGATGCTATACATGATCTAAGATAGGGGGATACTCTAAAAAGTTTTCTTCCTTGAGATTTATAGTATTTGAAAAATATGAAGATATGAAAAGAATATTCAACTCTTTAAGAGGCTTTGAGTAGTACTCGGTCTCCAAGTCCAAAAATCCTATAGATACGCTCTTGCTTATTGTTCTAGTGCTTCAAAAATAAAAGGTTTAAGAAGTATGAATGCTGATGTTGATAGGTTGAGATTACGAAGTTAGCATAAACTCTAATCTTGCCACGAATATATAAAACTAAATGCACATGCACACATCACTTCGATTCATAGTAAGTAGTGAATAATGGATATCTTATGAGCATGACTAGTATGAGTTGACTTGAGTTTCTTGTGTAAGTATGATTTGACCATAGAAAATGTTGTCTTGGGGAATGACTTATTGATGCTTTGTTCGGGACGATCAAAGTCTAAGTGGGGGTAGTTGATGACGGTCAAATTATACCCGTAAAAGTCATCAACGTTGACCTTAAATCGAGATTAATAATGTATATTTCATATTAAATCACTCGTTTATATTTATTATTTAATGTTAAGTGATTATTAATATGATATTTGGTATTTAGCCGTTTTTATTATTTAAAGCCGATTTATTGTGCGATAATTATTGATTTTGCAGATCACAACAAATCGAGAGGATAAATGTCATTCAATCAATGGATCTCAAGATAATGAAGGAAGGAAATCGGAGCATTAATCAAGAGATAAATTAGAGAAATCGAGATCAACACGCAAGCGTGGAGTGGGGAGCAAGGCGGACGAAGAAAACGTGGAGAACTTGGAAAATCCGAGGTTCGGTCGACCGAGCCTCATGCTTCGGTCGACCGAGTGCTTCCCTTCGGTTGACCGAGCCTCTGGTCAGGGGCGGTTTCTGACTTTAATCGTGTTTATCCTCTAGATGCTTCCTAAGTCGGCCGAAACTCCTATATAAGCAACAGCTATGAGCAATTGTAATACACACCTTTCATACTTTAGAATATAATTCTACTTTGATATTTTAATACAATGTAGCATAAGTAGATTGAAGGTTTCCAGCAATTTAAAGGCTGCAAATTTTGTAAGCCTTTATTTTCTGTCTCTTTTCTTTTAAGTAATTAATCCCTCCCAATTATGCTTTATCGTTTGAGTTAATTAATCATAGCTAGATGATGTAGATCTAGGCTATGACGATAGGGATGTGGCGACTCCTTGTTTAGGGGGATCCCATAACCTACGTCATACACTTAGTATTTATTCATGAATCGCATTGTTTAATTAATGTGTATCTATGTTAGTTTATATGAATGCTTTACGAGTTACTGTTTAATCTGTTCTGTATGATGAAACGCTGAGAGATATGTTCAGGGATGTAATCTGGGGACGAAATTGATTCGGGTGACCGAATGAGTTCATTCGGTCAACCGAGTGTCTAGGCTCGGTCGACCGAGCCCCTATTTGTCTGTTAGTTAGTCCGCCACGTCTTTATGGTAGGTTTAGCTTAGTAGGATTTATTATCTCAGTAGGTATGGCCACGGCTACGTTGCTCGTCAGTTTTAATCAGCATATGATTAGAAAATACCAATATAGGACTCCTAGGTCGGCTCACGAATGATCTTTCGGGACTTTCAGCGAGACCTAGATCTGTTTTGTATTAGGGAATTGACGTCATCTAGTTATACGTAGTTCGTAAACTAGCATGAGACCTAAAAGGTAATTGTTAGTTGGACGAGGGCTTGAGCGATCATTTAGGAAGTACGCCTAACCACAGGAATGTTGCCTGGACGAGGTGTACGATTAATATCGGCATCCTTAGAGTCGTAAGCGTGTGAGTTATATGAGATGGAGGCACCAAAAGGCGAAGTCACGTAACAATATCACAGTGATCTAGCGACCTAACTGGTGCTAAGTCAAGTTTAAGGGGATGACTCCCGTAGCCAATCTAAGATAGATACAAGCGGATTGACAGTTAATAAGTTCAGTTTATTATATAAATTATCTAGGTCCAAACGATAAAGGCTATAATTGGGGAGGTTAATTACGTTGTGTCGAGTCGTGTCTTTACCTTTCTGTCTTATGTTGGTCGTAGACCGCCTCTATGTCCTTGACATGTTTAATTAATTGCTTATATATGAAATGATCCACAATTGGTTCCCTGTGGGATCGACCTTGATTCACTATAGCTATACTACGATGGGCCTAGTCCTCTTGCTAGTATTGGTTTATGGTGGTCGAGTATTTTATAACCTGATTGACCACGTCATCATCGCTAAAGAGTGATTTCCCCAAAGTTGCAGCTATTGACGTTTATCCATCATTTTCACTCCGTATTAATGGTATATGATAACGCCGAGCGGTGGATATCTGGCGAAAACGTGTGATTTTTCCGGTGATGAGCGGTGGTGCTCAAGAAATATATAAAGGTGATATGAAGACAATAAAGCTATAAAGTGGCAAGCTTGACTATCGACAAATTGGCATACATTGTCTGCTCGTATATATCATGAGTTGTCTTTTTCAGGTTACAATGTCGCTATTTATAGGGACAAGGAGATTACGGTTACAAAGAGTAATTAGTGCGTAATAAACATGATTTACTATGTGGCTGATGTGGTGCCATCTGATTGGGTGAGCATCCTAATAACTGTCATGCACTTCTTGTATATAACCATATAGCATTAACTCATATTGCCTACTCAAACGGGATTGGTCCGAGCTGGTGGACTGCGAGCTGGAAGCGAGTAGATCAGCCCTTAGTGCTTCGTGCCAACCTGTAAAAGGCAGGATGAAGGCTTTGTTGATCGTCACTCGTTTACCTGCCAATGATAAGTATCGTAGAGGCAACGGGTGATCTGGATTGTACCCGGCCAAGCCCGGATTATGAATGTGTGTGCTGATTGGGCCGAGGAACCTATTCATTATTAGGCCTACGTACAAGCCCAATGTGAATCCGCCAGCTCTTATTTAGGCTTGGCGTATCAATGGCCCCCTACTCCTTGACCTGTTCATTGTTCAAATGAATCTCATAGAGTAAATTTGAAGGCGACTTGATTTACCGTGCGCCAAGACGACTGTTGTAGAACGACCTGCTCGATAGCTTATGACTCATGCGATGTCAATGACTGATTTGGAGTGAATTGCTTGACAACGTAAGACTCATTTTCATAGTTTGAGTGCCATGCTGAGATACGAGACTGGGCTTAGGTGCGTTACGCTTGGAAGCGTATAGCCGTAAAGTGCCGTGCTGAGTAGCGACCGGACTTAGCAGCATCAGGTATAGAAGCGACTTAGCTAGAGGGTGCCATGTCGAAGCGACCGGACTTGAATTTTTTGACCTGGATGACGAGGACCGTTAGGCGTAGTGCTTTATAGCGACCTAGCTGAGACAGCCCTGGTGAGGTCGTGCTGAGGAGCGAATCGACCATGGGTGATGACAAGCTGAATGTCTCTGATCTTATCTTGTAGTGGATGACCTGTGAAGTGTCACATCGATATCGTAACTGACTTGACCGTTATGATTTGAAAGGTCACTTTTCTGATTTGCTAGTGTGTTTCGATAACCGTACCGGCATCATTACATCTGCTTTCGAAAGGGTGCGTCGGTTCGCATCATCCTCCACATAAAGGGAGCCCCCCAACACTTAAACACTTTTTGAAAATCTGAGTTTTATCAGGAAAGAATTTCCGGCAACCGACAAGAAAATCCCTATGAACTGAGGAAGTTTCCGACTAGTTGAAGGTGTTTTCGACGCACTTTTCAAAAAATCTTCAAGTTTTTCTTTTGTATTTCTCTATGTAAAAGGTAAATCTTTCTGTTTTGCTTCCATTTCGTACCTTTGGATACCAAATTCCTACATTGATGGTGTTTTTCAGATATTTGATTATTCTTTTAGCTGCTAGTATGTGAGATTCCTTTGGTTGAGCTTGGAATCTTGCACATACTCCTACTATAAATGCTATATTAGGTATGCTTGCAGTTAGATAAAGTAGAGACCCAATGATTACTCTGTAAAGCTTCTGATCAACATCCTTTCCACTTTCATCTTTTCCAAGAATAACTCTTGCATACATTGGTGTATCTGATGTGCCACTTGTGTCCATACCATACTTGTGTATCAAGTCTTTTGTATACTTGTCTTGATTGATAAAGATGCCATCCTTCATTTGCTTTACTTGTAGACCAAGAAAGTAATTTAATTCTCCCACCATGCTCATCTGAAATTTGCTTTTCATCAAGTTTGCAAATTTCTCACATAGCTTCTCATCTTCTGATCCATAGATAATGTCATCAACATAGATTTGGACTAACAAGGTGCTTTTTTCCTTCCTCTAGCTTGAAGAGATTCTTATCAATGGTTCCTTTGTTGAATCCATTGTTGATCGAAAATTGTGACAGTGTCTCATACCAGGCTCTAGGTGCCTGTTTGAGTCCATAAAGTGCCTTTTTGAGCTTGTACACTTTATCTTCTTTCCCTTTGAGTTGAAAACCAATGGTTGTTCCACATATACTTCTTCTTCCAAAATCCATTCAGAAATGCACTCTTGACATCCATTTGGTAAACTTTGAAGGCTTTGTGGGCTGCAAAAGCTAGAAAGAGTCTGATTGCTTCCAATCTTGCTACTGTTGCAAGGTTTCATCATAATCTATTCCTTCTGTTTGAGAGTAGCCTTTTGCAACTAGCCTTGCCTTGTTTCTGACAACTTTCCCTTGTTCATCCATCTTGTTTCTGAATACCCATTTTGTTCCAATGATGTTGGCCATGTCTGGTCTGTCGACAAGTTCCCAGACCTCTTTTCTCTCAAATTCATTTAGCTCTTCTTACATAGCTGTAATCCAATCAGCATCTTGGATTGCATCATATATTATTTTGGGTTCCACCTGTGATAGAAAACAGGTTAGCATTCTTTCCAGTTGTCTTCTGGTTCTAACTCCTGTATGGATATTTCCAACTTGTTTTTCAGTATGATCTCTCAGCCAGTTTAGATTAGGTTGAACTTGCTCTTGGGTTGGTTCTTCCACAACTTCAACTTGTGCATCAACTTCATGTTCTTGTGTTGGTGCCTCTTGTGTTGTGTTGACAGGTGCATCATCTTGATTGCCAAAAGTGTGATTCAGAATAGTAGCTGGTACTATTGTATTCATATAAACTTGTCTTTGTGCAGCTTCTTCTTCAAGTTCTTGTAGGCTTTCACCATTTGTATTAGGTTCATCAAAGACTACATGAATTGACTCTTCAATCACCAAAGTTCTTTTGTTGAGTACTCTGAAGGCTTTGCTTGTGTCTGAGTATCCTAAAAAAAATTGCTTCATCAGCTTTTTCATCAAAAGTATGTAGCTGATTCATGTTCAAAACAAAGCATTTAGATCCAAACATATGTAAATGTGAGATGTTAGGTTTTCTTCCATTCCATATTTCATATGGAGTTTTTCCATGATGTTTGTTGATGATTGATCTGTTTTGAGTATAGCATGTTGTGTTTGCTGCTTCAACCTAAAACCTCTTTGGTAAGCAAGCTTCTATAATCATTGTTCTGACTGCTTCTTTGAGTGTCATGTTTCTTCTTTCTGCTACACCATTTTGTGGTGGAGTCCCTGCTGCTGATAGTTGATGTAGTACTCCATTCTCTTCACCGTAGTTTTTGAAAATTTCATTTAGAAATTCTGTGCCTTTATCTGATCTTATTTTGATAATCTTCATTTCCTTTTCATTTTGAATTCTTCTTAGCAAATCTAGCAGATTTTTGTGTGTCTCTCTTTCTTGTTCATGAATATGATCCAAGTGAATTTCAAAAAGTTATCCACCACTACTAGAGTGTACTTATTTCCACTTACACTTACAGGTGTGACTGGTCCAAAAAGGTCCTTATGCAACAGATGTAAAATTCTTGTTGTAGATTGATAGGGATTTGACTCGAAAGAGCTTTTGATTTGCTTCCCTTTTTGACATGCATCATAGAGGCTTTCCTTTTTGAAAGTGATCTCTGGTAGGCCTTCAACTAACTTGTTCTTTGACAGTGTCTTGATGGTCTTAAAGTTGATATTATTCAATCTTCTATGCCAAATCCAGCTGGTTGATTGTTTATTTTGACAAGAAAACATGTTTCTGCCTTTGCTGGCTTCCAATCTACCACATACATATTGTATTCTCTTCTTCCTACAAGTACAACTGTGTTGGTTTGGTTGTGGATCACCTTGCATCCTTCCTTGTTGAAATGCACATTGTCAACTTTGTCACGGAATTGACTGATGCTTAGAAGATTAAAATTCAGTCCTTTAACATAAGCCATATTTTGAATCTTCAAAGTGTTTTTGAGCATAACATTCCCTCTTAATTTTGCCTGGGTTTTCTTTGCCTCCAAATGTTACTTTGGGTCCATCAAAAGCTTTAAAGTCAGTCAGCCATCCATTGTTCCCTGTCATGTGTTTGATACATCCACTGTCTATGTACCAGACATCCTACAAAACAAATTAAGTATGTTTAGGTACCCAACACTGTTTGGGTCCATATCTGTTAGCAGTCATGCCTCCTACTCCAAGTGTATATCCAAAGGATCTTATTTTTTTGGATAATTGAAGCCATCAACTTCATATGTATAAGGCATGACATAATAACTTCTAATATATCTACTAAAGGTATTCTGATACTTTTCTCTACATTTTGGTGCATTTGCATCATTTTTCACTCTCCAATATGCAGGAGGGTACTTATTTTCATATTGCTTCTTGTGTCCAGGAACATACCTTGGTTGGCTTTTCCTAAACACATGATGCATAGTATGAAATGGTTTCTTTTTGTATTTTGGAGGTGCAACATTCCAATCATCTTCTGAAGGGTAAAGTCTTCCCTTACCTTTCAGTAAGCCTATGTCTTTAATTGGCTGATCTGATGATTTACTCGACTGTTTCACTACACTGGGTTTTGACTTTTCCGGTCCAGGATGAGTAGAAGAAACCATGGTCTGTCTTTTTCTAAATTTAGGTCCAGTTTTGGTCCTTGATTCAGAATTGTGTTTTCCATTATTTCTTTCCTCATCCTGACTGTTGTAGCCAAGACCAGATCTGGATCCAAACCTATTCTATGGTTTGTAGGCTGGTGTAATTTGTGGTGCAGTGGTATTCTTAACTGGTAGGAATATTTTCTCAGCTGGTCTTTCAACATCAGATGAGTGATCATCTGCTGCTTGTTGATCAGTTGAGTGAATTTCCTTACTAGTTCATTCAGCTTTCATTTCATCCTGTTCTTTCTTTAATCTTTTATTTTCCTTTTTCAGATTCTCACATTGTTGTTCCAGAATTTCATGATTTACTTGAATTTCTTCAAATTTTCTCATGAGATTTTGAATTAGGTTTGCAGAATCTAATGGGAGAATAGAAGATTGTGTAGTGTCAGATATGGATGCACTAGATGATGAGTATGAGCTAGATGTTACCTAAGTTTCAATAGATTCTTTAGCCATAAGGCATAGGTAAGCTTTTTCATTGCCTGAGCAGTCAGCTTCATCATCATCATCATTAGAATCATTTTCAGATGATTCTTCATTCTTTTCACTGTTTTAGTTGTCTTGTAATTCTTTTTATCCTCATCTTTGTCTTTTTCTTCAGGGCAATCAGCCTTGAAATGACCTTTCTTCTTACAGTTGAAGCATCTGTATTCATCATCCTTTTTTCTTCATGTATTTGCTTGAGCTTGACTTCTTGTTTGATGATGAACTTCCCTTGAATTGCTTCTTCTTGCTAAACCTGTCAAAATGTTTGATCAATAAAGCCACATGTTCTTTCAGCTCCTGTGTCTCTTTGCTGCTTGTGTCAGCTATTTTGCTATGTTGGGATGCAACCAGTGCACTGGCCTTGTGTGCCTCTGCTGGTGCACTGTCTTTGCCGTTCAACACAAATTCATGAGCCTTTAGTTGAGACATCAGTGTTAAAGTATCAGTGTTTGCAAGGTTTGTTGTTTCTCTAAGCACTGATGTGATGATCTTCCATCTTTCAGGCACACTTCTTTCTGTAGATATGTGTGTCCAAGTTGTTGTAGTTCACTGATGATGCTTGAAAATCTGTTATCCATTTGTTCAATTGATTCACCAGTCTTCATTTTAAAGTTTTCAAATTTCTGTTTTGCAACAGATAGTTTGTTTTCCTTGACTGCTTCTGATCCTTCATTGATCAGTGCTAATTTATCCCACATCTCCCTTTCTGTTTTGTAATCTTTGATCCTCATGAACATATTACTGTCCACAGTCTTCAAATTCATGTCTTTTGCAACAAAATCTAGATTTGCTCTTCTTCTGTCATCCTTGGTCCATCTTTCTTGAGTTTGTCTATCTCATTTCCTTGATCTGCTCATTTGGTTATCACAGTTGTGATCTTGATTGGGCCATCATTAATTACATCCAGCATCTCCTCATGAGTTGCTGCAAGATGAGACAACATCCTTATTTTATATTCATCAAAATTATTAACATTGAATACATGTACCTTTGACATGAAATTTGAGGAATCCATGAGTACAAATAAGAGATATATTTAGAAAGCACAAATTTGAAAACTACTTTGAAAATATGTGATCTCCTTGTTACCAAAAATTAGATCTGAACAGGTTCTGATACTAGAAACACTGCTCCGATACCAATTGTAGTCTCATAGAAGGGTAAAACTATAGTCGAGGGGGGGTGAATGACTATAGTGGAGTTTCAAAAACTTTTCTTATATTTAAAAGCTTTTGGGCAGCAGATAAGTCTCTTCTTTAAATGTTGGTTCAAAGTAGATTATGCAATCACCGATATTGTATGCAATGAAATGAAGTACGGTAAAGTAAATTGTTGAAAGTTAATAGACACAAAGGTTTATGGTGGTTCAGGGTGGTGTAATCCCTTAATCCACTATTCTCATGTGATGATTGGAGGAATTCACTATTGTTTTCATAGATACAATAGTTAGATTGTCCTTGACTACACAAGCTTCACAATCTTCAAGACTATCACTCTCTGGCTACAAAAGCTTCAGTGACTCAGTCTCTATCACTGCTCCTTGAGAACAAATCTTTCAGCAGCTATCACAAAGGTTGCAACTCCTTCTCAGATTCCTCTGATTCAATTGCTTCAGTTGATGTGAATTGGATTCAAAGACTTGTGATCAATCTCAGTGCTTGATGTGGAATTTGACCTCTAGTTGTTGATTTGATCTCTAGATGTTTCCTTTAAGTACATATAAAAGGCTTTTCAAATTGACAAAGTTTCTGCTTGTTTCTTATCAGGTTCAATCATTCTATTTCTTGTCTGTCAATGCCTTCTATTTATAGCCTTGATTATCCTTGACTTGAATTTTCATCCGTTGGCTATTTAATGTGAAGAATAATCCTTGATTTAATTCTTGATTTCCCCTCAATTATATTCTCCTTGATTTCAATGATCAGATTTCTTTCTCAAACGTCTATCAGAAAATCCATCCTTGATTGATCCTCAATTGATTGTGCATTTAATGCTTGATCTTCATAGTATACAATCTGAACAAGTAAAGTTTACTTGGCCGTTCCCTGAATGGTTAAGTGATCCTTCTGACTTGGCTGTTTGGTTCTTCCTTCACTGCATTGTTTTCACTCAGCCGATAGTCAGTTCATTCTGCCGGTTTACTGCTTACTTTGATTTTACAAACTCCTTGTACTTCACTGATCCTTAATTTGGGTGAGATCAGTGTACACCATATTTGACAATGTATTCCATCATTTGAGTTATAACTCAGACTTATCCAAGGCCATCCCAGACTTCCCTGGTTATAAGTTAGATCATAATGTCTTCATGCTTTTCTGCTGGTACTTGGCTGGCTTCACTCTACCGGATTTCTGTTTTACTTTGCCATCCTACCAACTAGCACAATACTTGTCTGACTCAACTTATACAACATGTTAGACTCTAAGTAAAGTCTTATACAGAGATTTTTAAGTTATTTCAGGCATGCTATAACAGCTAGTATGGCCATAGTCAAAACATAATAAAAATGTTCCTAACAATCAACTTGTTTTCTGTGTTAGCAGGCTGCTGAACCAACAGAAGAATATTATCAGAGTATTTTCAAAGAGACCCTGCTGAAGATCAAGTCTATTGAAGATCCAGTCTGCTGAATATTTTGTTGCTGATAAAAGTCAGACTTTAATGAAAGTCAACAGTGAAGTAAATGGATATTAATCTTATCCTTTATTACAGCTGTTACAATATGTAACGGATATTACACTAAGTGGGAGCAGTTAGTGGGACACGTGGCAGCATCATATTTATTCCAAATTAAATCGTGTGTTAGTGCTACAGTACATGCACAGCAGCCTGAAGTTTCTCACCCACTACTTTTCTATATATATACAGACATATACACACGGAATGTATATGCATATCAGATCGAATTTTCTACAAAACATACAAGTGTGAACACAGATTTACAAAATTTTCTTCTTCATCTTTCTCAAGCATTACAATTGCAGATAAGGATGTTCATCTTGGACCCAGTCAAAGTGTTAGAGGTTATGTTACTAACACAGATGCAACCAATTTAGCTATCAATCTGGGAAGAAGAATCAGATGATTTGAAGGATTAGAGAATGTTTTATATCTCAGATTGGAGAAGATTTCTCACAGGAATGTCTGTGATTTCTGGAGAAATATGGTGGTTAGAGATGATGTTGAGGTATTTACAACAACTATAAATAGCCAGGAGATTGACGTAACTTTAGACCTACTGAGAGAGGTCTTTGGATTTGGTCCAGGAAATCGAACTCCTACAAATCCTGAATCTATAGGGTTGGCAAGGCTAGCTTTTGTGGAGTCAATCAGAACTAATCCAGATGCATAAATAGCCTTAAATATCAATGTAAAGAACATCTCTTTTGAGTACAACCTACTCAGTAAACTTATTTCTAAGAATATTTTAGGGTTTGTTGGAAGTCTTGTTACATTATCTGGACCCAAAATAGACTTGCTGATAATCATTTCAAGGAACATGAAATTTGATTGGGCTTGTTTCTTTGTTCAATACATGATGAAAATAATGACTGATGAAAGAGAAACCATTGCAAAAAGAGTGAGCAATAAGCAACCTGCTGGATATATGGGTTCAGGTTTCTTCATCAAAAACAAACATTTGGGATTAATGGTTCAGGCCATGTTGAATAATTTGGAAATTCCTGATGATGCTCCTTCAAAATTCAACAAGGCCAGGTACAAGCCTGAGATTACCACTCCTATCCAGGTCTAGATGATGATCAAGAGGTTCAAGAAGTAAAAAGTGATGGAGAGCAGGAACAAAGAACTAAAGCTATAGATGATATGCAACTTGTTGTACCAAAGAAGACAGTAGAAAAGAGAAAGGCTGTTGAAACCAGAAAGATTACATAAATGTTTAAGCCTAAGAGGACAAGGCAATCAGTAGACACTGCCAAGTCTACTGAGGATCAAACCGTTGTTGAACCTACTGAAACTATCAAGAAGACTACTGCTGATTTGCTCAAAGAACAACTCAAAGAAGCGTCAAGGAAATGGAAAGATGCTAGTAAAGAGAAATTAGAAGAAACACGTTTTGATTCTCAAGAACAACCTGTTAAGAAACAAAGAAAGTTGTGAGGAAGAAAGGTCTTGGAAAAGGTAAAGAACCGAGAGTTTTTGAAGAACAAAGAAGAAGAAGAAGAAGAAGTAGATGTTGAAGAAACAACAGAAGTTGTTGAGCCTACTGTGGAGGCTACTGAAGTTGTGACAGACCCTACTGAGACTGCAACAACTTAAGGGAAAGGAAAGTCAGTTGAAATCTCTACTGATGAACATATAATTCTGGGGAAGCAAGTGTGGAACAAATAGAGGTAGTAGACACAAATTTACCTACTGAAGAGTCTCCTGATCTCTTTGTATCTGCTGAAGATACACTAAGTCATCTTGTTGAGGCTTTTGGAAGTCAACAAGTTGAGAAACCTGCTCTAAGGAAACCATCCATGCCTTATGAAAGGAAGGAGAAGAAATCTAAAAAACCAAAAGAAGATCATAATCTAGGAAAATTTCAAAGTACATTGCATGGAAGTTTGGGTTTTATAAGAGACAAAAGCCAGGAAGAGAACCAATGAGTGGTTTTGAAGAATAGGCTTTTGAAAGTCTTGGAGTGGAAAGTTTATTGGGACTGATTGACACATCTCTTCTAGAGATGCGACTGCTGGAAATCAGAGAGAATGAGAAACAGAAAGGAAACATAATGTTCAAGGATCCCAAATTTACACCAGATAGTGATGATTCATCACCATCATCAGATTCAGATGATGATCATCCTATGCATCCGGAGAGTCTAGTGGAATTGAAAAGGAAACATCTATTGAGGCTACTAGACAGGGATCTACTGAGAAGACAGTAGAGCAACCTGCTGAGGATGGCAAGTCTGCTGAAGGCTAGTAGACTGATAATCTAGACCAAGAACTGTTTGCTGCATTTACTGAAGATTTGGAGAAACAATTTGCTGTAGCAACACTTCTTGAAGATGCCATGTTGAAGGCCACTACTGAAGCTATGATGATTGAATTGCCTGAAGTCATTTCTGAGGAATCAATTCAATATCAAGACAGTATTGACACTGATGAAACCTTAGCACAGGCTTCTGAAGTGCTAAAAGAGATTGCTGAGGTACATGGTGTGTTAGAGAAAAACATGGCTATTTTTCCCTATATTAGATAAGATATGGATGTTCAGTCTGCTGAGGTACAGACAACAACTGAACATAGGTCGGGACTGGAGGTCCAAAGTACTGAGGATCAAACAGTATTAGGACAAAGGTTGGATATTTTGATGGGACTGGAGGAATCCCCTGTGTCTAGTGTAGAGGCTACTGAGGAAAGGGCTTCCGATTGTAAACTTAGACAAGAAGCTGTTGATGACCAATCTGAGGAGCAACTTCTTGACTATGAACTTAGTGATGAAGAGTTTCAGTTGCATGAAGAAGAAGAAGAAGAGCCTCAACAAGAACAAGCACCAGTAATTGAGGAGGTACCTGTTTTAAATGTGGTTGAAGAAGGTCCTGAACCCCATGTATAGGACAGGACAAGGGCAATTTTAGTAAGAGTACCTAGGGCAGATGATAATCCTGAAAGATCTGCTGACAACCTTGTTGGGGGTATGGCTGGTGCAGTATTAGCATACATTTTGGAAGAGATAAGGGTTGTAAAAGATGATATTACCCTGCTTAGAACTCAACTGACAATGAGTGAACAAAGGTTTGAATATTTGGTGAATTTAGTGGAGAATAGAGGAAGGACAATAGAGACTGTTGCATCTAATATACCTCTATACAATTTGCCATAAATGACATGAAAAAGGAAGTTTCTTATGTCAAGCAGGATGCTACAAAAAGAAATAAATACATGGCTGATCAGTTTACATCTTTGCACAGCAAAGTTGATAAGTTAGCTGAGACATCTCACACTGCTGAGGCAACTAACCCTACTGCACTTGATCCTAAACTTACTGAGGGGATAAATCTTCTGAAGCGAACAATGGAAGGCCGAATTACTTCAGTTGATATAAGAACAGAAAATGAAAGGACAACTGAACAATTTGGTTACCACAGAGAATAGTGTTATGGGCCTGCAGAACCGTTTAATGATGATGTCAATAAGGGGGAAGAAGGACAGACATCAGAATCAAAAGAAGTAGCAAGAATCTATAACAAGAAGAGATTTGATGCTGAAATCAATGAATTTAGAGCACCTGCACCTGGTAGAATACAATTGACAGATGACCTGCTGAAGGAGTGAAAGAAGCTATACTATTCAAAGAAGAGACCTTATCATGACATGACTTTTTAGGAGGGCCTAAACTCCTTTCTTGGACTTAAATTCTCGGAGGTAAGGATTAAATCCTTGAAATCTACAAAATAGTAGGTCATAGTGGAAGAGGAGGAAAAGGACAATAAGCTGGACAAAGATTGGGAAATTAGACAGCAAGGGACTCTTTAGATGAATTCAAACATTTCTACTTGGGACAAGGTTTCAATGTTGATTGCCTAAAGTTGGCTCTACCTGAAGCCTGTAAATGGTACACACCTGGATTGATTTCTCTACATTGGAAAATCAATGGATGCTAGACTTAGTGAAAGAGATCAGGGAGTATCAAGAAAAGAGGGAACATGACAAGGATATAAACTAGATCAGCAGACTTACTTATGCCTTTATCTTTATGCTCATCTTAGTTGTAAGAACTTTGAACAATTTTTGAACACCAATGATATATGAATGAAGTTTGTTATGTTTTGTGTTTTTATCTTTTTTCTTTGCTGTAAGGAGGGTATTGGCATCATCACTAAAAATGGGGAAATTGTTGGACATATTTTAGTTTTAATGATGAGTGTCAGACTATCTGTTATAGAGCAAAGGCAAAAAGATGTCTAGATTAAATGTATAGGTTTACTAGAGTTTGATCTTTGTATAGGTTTGATCAAACAAGCACTGTAAAGAGGTCAGCTGACTTGATCAGCAGACCTATGTAGGTCAGTAGAGTGTCTAGGACAAAAGAGTGTCTAGGAACCTGCTAATGGTTGAAGGCTGAGGGGGCTCAAACTCAGTTATGAAGGCTAAGGGATCAAACTTAGTATTTAAAGTCAAGGATATGTGATCAAAATTTAGGGAAGTCTGTGATGACCTAAACTGATCACATATACCTTGTGTAGAAGGTCTAAGTTCCATAAAAGTTAAGTGGTGATTAGAACTTGGTTATGATCAAAATGGTGTACTCTAACTTCATAATAAAAAGTTAGATGCGAAGCAGTCAACTGAGGTGTTTATAAACACATCAGACTAAAAGTCAGCTGACACACATGGACATCAGCAGACCTATGCAACAGGTATCTGCTAAATGCAAAAGACGATTTAATCCAAGATTTTCTGAAAGATTAAATGGATAAGGATGAATTACAAGCCTTGGATTAATTAGTAAATCAATGGTCAAGATGGAAAGAATGTTATAATAGTCGAGAGCTATATCCAATGAAAATAAGTCAATGGATAGACAGACTGGATTGTCAAAAAGTAACACTGACAGTGTCAGTACGATGCAGTAAAGACAAATTGCAGTCAAGATAGAGACAATTCTGAAACGGCTATATTTGAATTTCAAACACAAGTCACATGATTCACACCTATAAATAGAGGACTCCTGATTCAGATTGAACAAGATGAACACAAGAAAATAACATGAATACTAAGACAAAAATTAACAAAGCGCATTCTTACCCTGCTGAGCATCACTGGGCTATCGATTTGTTGTTCAAGTTTTTCTTCAAGTGTTTTCTGCAATCAAGTTACATCTAGTATACACACTTGAAGACTACAAGTTGCTGATCATATCATTCTGATCAGAAGCCTGCTGAAAGACGAATCAATTTCTTGATTCAACCCTTCTTTTTCAAGAAGTTTGCTGAAGATAAAGAAGCACTTTTGAACTGTCAAGAACTGTTGTTTGTGGTGGAGCTGGTGAAGAGGCAATCCTACCCTTCAAGGACCAGTGGAATACTTTGAAGTAGCAATCATACCTGTTTCTAGTGTTCAGTTGAAGCCATAGTCATTGGTGAAGGACAAACAGTTTATGGGTTTTTGTAACAGCAACATCAAGAATCTCTAGTGAATTTCCTCCAACATCACAGGAGAAGAATGGACTGACAGGATTACATCATCTGGAACCACTATAAAACTTGCCTACTTTACTTTACTACATTTACATTCTACAATTTATTTTATCTGTATGCTTATCACATCAACCTGCTGAAACTAGCTACTGAATCGCACCTTTTGCACTACTGAGTATCCAATACTTAGTGTCATACTTTAAACAAAAAGTAACAAGGCTTAATTTAATATATTCCACTGCAACAAATTCAATAGCTTCAATAGTCGGCAGACTGTTGAAAGTCAACAGACTATTGACCCTGCTGAGTTTGTCAACTCCAAAAAGTTTTAAGTGTTAATTTTATTCAACGTCTTATTCTAAACTTAACCAAAGCCTTTTCAAGGGACCAACGCTTCCTTAAACAAAACTTTTATTGTGCTTATCCCTAAAGTAAAAGATGCAAAGAAGATGACGGAGTTCTGACCTATTAGCCTATGTAATTCAATCTACAAACTCATGTCCAAAACTTTAGCTAATAGATTGAATCCAATAATGGACTCGGTTATCTTATCGACTCAATCGGCTTTTGTGAAGGGTAGGCTAATCATAGATAATGTTATAGCAGCGTTTGACGCTTTTCATTCTATGAAGCTTGGGAGGAAGGGTTGTAACAAGCATATGGCCTTAAAATTAGACATGATGAAAGCCTTCAATCGAGTGGAATGGGTTTTATTAGGTCAGTGATGAGAGCTATGCACTTCCCAGACTCTCTTATTAATGTGGTTATGTCTTGTATCAGTTCTTTTACATATCAAGTTATAATCAATGGACATCAATCTCCTGTCATTACTCCTACTAGGGGCATACGACAAGGAGACCCACTCTCTCTTTTTTTATTAATTCTATGTGCAGAAGGATTTTTAGCCTTGATTCGTAGGGCTACGAACTCTCAATCTCTTCGAGATGTTACTTATAGGCGACAAGAATCTTTTGAACCGAGTCACCTCTTATTTGCGCATGATAGTTTACTTTTTGTTGATGCTACCCCAGAGGCTTGCTCTACTATTATTTCCATTTTAGCACATTACGATAATCTTTCGGGCAGAAGATTAATTTGGGAAAATCATCTATCTTTTTAGTAAAGCAATTAATCAACCATCACAGCTTGAGATCTCTTCAATCTTAAATATTCCACTTGGCCATGAATCAAGTAAGTATTTGGGTCTCCCTTTTGTGATAGGAAGGTCGAAGACAAAAATATTGTTAAGATCAAGCGCTTACCGTTGTACTAAAACCAATTGGTGTCAGTAAAGGCGCTACTTTATTTCTTATACATTAAGAGTGTGGGCAATTTGTCCCAACACCCCCCCTCAAGTGTTGGCAATCGGTTTAACACTTGCACAATTTTTTTTTTCCAACAATTTTTTTTTTCAAGAGTGTGGGCAATCTACCCAACACCCTCCTCAAGTGTGGGCAATCTCTCCCAACACTTGCACAAATTTTTTTTAATAATGTTTCAACCAGGGTTCGATCTCATGACCTCTGGCTTCGATACCATGTTAAGATCAAGCGCTTACCGTTGTACTAAAACCAATTGGTGTCAGTAAAGGCGCTACTTTATTTCTTATACATTAAGAGTGTGGGCAATCTGTCCCAACAAATATTCTCATATATCAAAGACAAGATTCATAAAAAGCTTAACCGATGGAAAGGCAAATTTCTTTCTTCTGCTGGTAGAGAAATTTATATAAAGTCAATAATACAAGATCTGCCGCAATATGTCATGCAGTGTTTTGCCTTGCAAAAAAGCTTATTGATGAGTTTGAAGTAATGATCAGGCATTTTTTTGGGGGTCCACGGAAGTGAAAAATAAAATACATTGGAAGTCATGGGAAATGTGTTGCAAAAAGAAGTCTGAAGGAGGGCTAGGTTTTTGTGACCTCCATTGTTTTAATCTGGCGCTACTAGATAATAAGGCTTGGAGAATCCTCACCTATCCTGATTCCGTCTCGGCTTGTATCCTGAAATACACATATTTTGAGTCTCGGGAATTTTCCAATGCTACAATAACAGACCACCCTTCTGATATCTAGAAGAGTATTCTACAGGGGAAAAATCTCTTATTCGAAGGAGCAAGATGGAGAGTTGGGAAGGTAAACTACATTAACATTGGATAAGATCCATGGCTTCCTGTGTCACCATCTTTTGAGCACACCCCACCTCGGAAACCTCTCAAACGAGCAGGTCAGTGTCTAAATTAATCCTTACACTAGAAGATGGAGACGAGATCTAATAAGTGCAAATTTTACTCATTTTGAAGCAGAAAAAAATATTATCTATCCCCTTGTCTCCTGGCCCAGTTGATGATAATGATATGGCATTTTTCTAGTAATAGTCTTTATTCCGTTAAAACTGGGTACTTTCTGGGTTGTGATCTTAAGGCACGAAATACTATTCAAGATTCCCCCTCTAACTCTACTTCGGGTAGACGCATATGGAATAAACTTTGGGCTCTAAAGGTGAAGCCGCGTATCACTCACTTCATGTGGAGATTGTTACATAATTGTTCGCCAACGGCTGTTGGTCTTCACTCTGGGGTATTGGTGATGTTACATGCTCAATCTTCTATAAGTGCGAGGAATCAATGTGGCACTGTTTATTTGAGTGTGAGATTCGATATGCACTTTGAAAAATTTACCCAAATGGAAAATATTGGCGAAATTTGCGTGTTCATTCACTTATTGATTTCGTCGATATTCTGATGAGACAAGAGGAAGAAATTCAACAAATAATTCAGATTGTTTTTTTTGTGGGAAATCTGGAAATCAAGTTGTGCGTGGTTGTTGGATGGCAAGGAAATTCATTTAAATTCGATTATTGCTAAATCGATGGTGGAAGCATAAGAATATTTTTTGGCCGTCAAAAACCAAGTTATGCCGGCCAATGGGGTGCCTCTAAACAATTCTTGGCAACCTCCCTCCTAGGGTACTCTTAAGTTCAATGTGGATGCTGTGTTTGGCCCAGGCACAACTACTGTTGGTGGTCTGCTTCGCAACTCTCAAGGGAAGATCATTAATAGTTTCTTGATGCGACTTGATGGGAGATAAGAGGTTCTGATTGGTGAAGATTACGCCATTTACCATGCTCTTTTCTACGCTTTATATTGGGGCCGGTGGTCTTTGAAAGGTGATTCACTCACAATCCATATGAGACTCATGTCTCATTCGGAGGATCTCTCGCCAGTTGGAAGCATTATTGATGATAGTCGTCGTCTGCTACCCGCTTTTGTCTCCATTTATTTTTTTCTTTTATTAAAAGACAGGGAAATATTCCTCTTCATTTATTAGCTAAGGAAGGTCTTAATGTAATTGGGTACGTGGAATGTGGATCTTCCCCTCCCTCCCTAGTAACTCTGGCATGTACCTGAAATTGTGCTTAATAATATCTCTTTACCCCTTAAAAAAAAAGATATAATTGTATAAGGGAGAAAATAAACTATAGTTTTTTTTATAAAAAAATTAAGCTAAAGAAAAGGAGTATTTTGGTACACGGGCGTTATTATTATTTTTATGAACACTTGCGTTATTTTATATGTTTATTTTTTTTGTTTTTCTTATATGTTTATAATAATGGAAATATAAATTGGGTGATAAAGGACAAATCGACTGTTCATAACTCAAAATCCATTGTTTGCTGCAGTGGAACTGACCTCAAATCTAATGTTTCACTATCACAATGGTATAAAGAATATCATTTTTACCCGAAAAAAAATTCCACTGTCCTTTTCCATATTTCTACGTTCAAATTGTTATTTTAACAATAAACCCAATTTTTTTTTAAGATGGTCCTGCATCAAGTATGACTTGATGATCCAGAACTAATAGAAAATTACAAAAACACATAGAGCTCTACCGTGTTAAATATAAGTGTCATGTCTTACAAATTTATCCTACTTTTAATAAATTCTATTGGTGAAATAAGTGTGACATGGTGTACCAAAAGCACCATAATACTGCTGCTCCGAATACCTTGGCATTTAAAGTTTCAAGATGCAAGTAGCGGAAAAATGTGCATTTAGAAAAATATAAAAATCCAGAAGTGGAAAAAGACGCAATAATGCAGCAATAAATAATTCACATGGTTTACTTTTACTTTTTGTTTTATTGAAGTCAACCTTTCAATTATCTGCAACGCTGAATGTTCCATTCATTCAATATATCCCAAAATATTTCTCGTCCTTTATATATGCATGTATTATCCACAAAGAGGGCTACACAGCTGCTGGAAATATATATAAATATTTTGTGGGTTTAAAATTTTTCTGAAGATTTAGGAGGTGGGAAATTTAGCCATGACAGGGAAGAAGGATATACTTCATAAGATGAAGGTATGTAATGCAAATTCTTTAACTTCTTCATACTTTAATTAATATACTTGCTGATTTTGTTCCCTAAAAAAGGTTTGTTAATTGGGTTTATTGTGGAAAGAGACAACTTTTCTGATGATTTTTAAGCATCAGATTATGATTTTTCAGGTTTCAGCTGCAGATGTTAAGCATTTGATAGCTTTATAACAATTGCAGTATTGAAAGAATATTTTAGCCTATTATGTTTGAAATTGGCGACATTGATCAAATTTTTTTGGCACCGTCCACTTTAATTAAACGGAGAAAAATGATATTATTTTTTAATAAGAAGAAGAGATAAGTTCAATGTATATTTTGTTTGGAGATGCATCAGATTTCATGTCCAGGCGATTTGAATATATAGCTTTGTCAAGGTGTCTTCTGAGTCCATTACAGGTCGGCTGAGGCCGAAAATGGGAACCGAATATATAATTGTGAGTGAAATCGAATTTTACTATTAAGAATTGGAGACTTAAGTTGTGTCAAAATATATAATTGGAGACTTGAATATTTGGATGTGGTAGTAGGATTAGGAAGTCATTGATTATTGCAGGAAATATTGAATTGTTCGCCTTGCGCCCCTGTAGCTTGAAAAAGAAGCATCGGGTATTGCCGGGGCTAAATTTGGTATTGCCCGGGTAATTTACACATATACTATTTTCGCAATAAACTACTTTTGCCTTGGCATTACCAAAAATTGCCTCGGCAATAACGGTAGCCAAAAAAAAAATAAAAAAGGTATACATGAATTAGGATTTTTCTGCAGGAGAAAGTAAGTTGTTTTTTATGGTGAAACATAGAGTCTTTGTATAATTGAGTTATGTCAATGGAAAATATAGTATCCCAAATCTATTTCATCAACTGAGATGATGCATCTGTCATTTAAATTGCAGGAAAAGGTATGTTTCATAACACCGCCATCACCTGATGCATCAAAATTATTCAAGGGAAACGCATCGAGGCATATCACTTATGGCTTTCACCTGGTAAAAGGAAAATCAAACCATGACATGGAAGATTATCTGGTTTCCGAGTTGAAGAAAGTGGATAATCATGATTTAGGATTATTTGCGATATTTGATGGACATATGGGGCATGATGTTGCAAAATACTTGCAATCAAACCTCTTTGATAACATTCTCAAGGAGGTATACATCTAAAGATTTTGAGTTTATTTTATTTTTTTATTTTAATGTTTGATTCTGGTTCTTGATCATTGATTTATATGTATGTCTAATTAAGCAGCGGGACTTCTGGAGCGATAAAGAGAAAGCGATAAGGAGAGCTTATCATGCTACTGACAATTATATATTGGAGCAGTCATCTCATTTGGGTAGAGGCGGTTCGACTTCTGTTACCGCCATACTAATCGATTATCAGAAGCTTGTGATTGCGAATGTGGGCGATTCTCGTGCCGTCATTTCTAGTAAAGGTGTTGCCAAGCAACTCTCAGTTGATCATGAACCAAGCAAAGAAAGAGAGGCTATTGAGAGCAAGGGTGGTTTTGTATCCAAATTTCCTGGTAATTAATTAAGAATCATTTCTAGCTCGTCTCGTGGTGATTATCTGGTTTCGTCTCGTGTATTCATTTCGTTTCATTCCTTGGATCTTATCTGCCATATGTTTTATATACAAAATGGCACACAGGTGATGTTCCTCGGGTTGATGGGCAGTTGGCAGTAGCTCGAGCTTTTGGCGACAAAAGTTTGAAGAATCATCTTAGTTCTGAACCAGATATAGCAGTCAAGATTATTGATGATGATGTAGAATTTATAATATTAGCCAGTGATGGCTTGTGGAAGGTAAAAAAAAAAAAATTTGTTCTCACAGTGATTTTCTTTAGCATCACATTATGTGGAAATACTTGTCTGGTGTCTCCATTCGTGTGAAAGACAATCTAAACCACACAGTTTTATTCCATAATAAAACTGTGTTGTTCAAATTTAACCACACAGTGTGGAGACACTATACAAGAATTTCCCACCCACATTAGGAGGTATAACATACCAAATTAGAAAAGGGAATAAGTTTTTGAATTCACAAATTTTATAAAATGTGGTGTAAAATTGGTTTGATATATTCATAGGTGATGTCAAACCAAGAAGCCGTTGATTCCATTAAGCACATAAAAGATGCAGATTTAGCAGCAAAGCATCTGACTACTGAAGCCCTCTCAAGGAAAAGCAGGGATGATATTTCTTGCATTGTTGTAATATTCAGGTGATTTTTAAGTTCTACAACTTGTGGTTCGAATTCGCATAAACTAAAAAACAAATATGTAAATGTGATTTGAATTCTTTGTGGGTTTCTTTCCAAGTGTTCAACAATTTCCTTTAATTTGGCTGAATTCGTCTCAGACAGTCAGATGACGTCTATATATTATTTCACCCAATTATGAACTTATCTGCTACCCCTAATCCTTAATTACTGGTCTATGATAACACGTGCTATCAGATTTTTACAACACTTTAAAACCCATTTAACTCTTTGTAAGAATCATGTAATTCTTCATAATTTTATTTTTGAATAGCCAGAAAAGATTTATTAAGAGTCCAGTCAGCAGATGAAATGTCAAGAAACAAAATTATAGCTCAAAAACAAAACCAAAACTTCTACCGGTCGACAAAAATTAGAAGCAACAGACTCAAAAGCACACAACTAATAAGAAAAACTCGTCCACCACCTCCCCAACCTCCTCTTCTATGTCTAAATATTCCACCTTCACCCTCTCATCTAAGATTCATCTCTCAAAATTAACACGTCAAAATTCCCATTATGGCGTGCACAAATCCTACCTTGTTCACGGAGTCCTTGGTTATGTCGACCAAACTTTTCCTCCTCCACCCATTACCATTGCCGACGATGGCATCCCGAACCCGGTGTATGAACAACATTGGGTAGGAAAACAGGGGAAATTCTACCTTAAAGACTCCAACATAGGGAGTCACCCATGTGGCATAATATGGACCACGCGGTTCGTGCGAACGAATGAAGCGTGTGGTGTCCAAATGCGCACGGATGACTCTCCATATTGGAGTCTCCGTGTTAGAACCTCCCGGAAAACAGGGGTCTCGTCCTCTCTATGGCCACTTCTTCTGTCACAGATGACGTCCTATTGCAAGTCTATAGTATTGAAATAGTGTCCTAAATCCAATCGGGTTGGACTGGATCCGACCGGGTCGAATTATTTCTACTATTTTTTTAAGTTTATACATATGATAAATGTCTTTTCTGTTATTATATATATATATTTTGTTCGTTTAACGGACCAATTATGATATTGTATACATGATAACGTCCTTACTGTCAAACTATGAAAGAGAAACCATGATAGTGATTATGGTTGATGAGATTTCGACTCACTCTAACCGGTTTAATACTTAAATGTTTCTAGTCGTGTGTACTATTAAATGAGACATTAATAGTACGATTAGACTAGCATGTATTGGATGTCTTTTATCTTATGAAGGGGGAATAAATCTCGTCTATCAAAGTGTATGAACACTTGAACTGTACGTGGACGTGTGTTAGAGAATGCGTACGTTAGACTGACCCACTTACTTTATTAAGTGTCTCACTATGGGACGGTTGTGTAATTATCTTAAGACCGGAGTCTTCATGACATCACGGTGTGGATTGTCATTGTTTGACACTATTGAGGTTTCTCCTAGCCATGAGGCGATCATGCGGTAGCGATTGGGTATGATATTGAAGCATGCGTAGGATTCATGTTGTTCATCCGGAATCGCGTATCCTAATTGTAGGATTAAATATCCGAAAGGACCTTCTTATGATGAATGTCTAGCTCTCGTGAATCTTTGCAAAGTGGGAGTAAATGAGTTACTTCGAAAGAGCATGATATCCAGATTATAAAATACGGTCGTTGATGTTTGACACTCGACATATGACCGTATGGATATTATTACAGCGATAGGATTGTATTTGCACGTTAACCGTTTCACATGAAAAGTTGGAGTCATAGCTTTTGACTCTTTCCGATGATTGGGGGGTCGTGGACGTGTTGCTAGACGCTATCCATGATCGTTAGGTATGAGGAGTATTTTAGTAAATGCACTTTATGTTAGGAAATCTACGCGGGAACGCATCGGAATTTAAAATTTATTTCCTTTTTAACCAAGATCGACTTCGTTTAAGCAACAAGCATAAGAGAAGTAGACGTAGACAATACATTGGATGATCTAAAGTATATCGTCGCTTAATCTATGGTTATAGTTTCTGCACGAAGCCGCTAAAGTGTTCTGCCTCTACCGGAGATCCACACAAACAACCCGTCGGAATCCACTATTGGATTGCTATCGGAAAAAGTCAGCTGCTAGGCCGCCTTTTTCTTTCTCCCAAACTCTCTCTTGAAGCTCTCTTAATTTTCTTGTAGAAAATAAGACTTGTAATTATGATACAAAATAGCTTGGCACAACTCTCTTTTCATAGGGATAAATGACGCCACATGCACAACCAAATCTGATTGGGAAAAACTTCCTAATTGATAGATGAGAAAGAAAACCAATTTTCAATAAAATAAGGAAAATAGATATTCTACTCATTTCATATTCAATATCTTATATTAAATATTTTCCATGATATATATTGCCAATATCTAATATTGAATATATCATTAATATATTACCATAAATCGATTTGCACGCGTGTGTAAATCTATATACATTAATATCTAATATTAATATATTATAATACTATTGATTAATTTGTAAAATCCATTGTATCTTTATACACATAATTTTGACCCATGTGCCATAAATTGGTATTCAGAATATTTTTAATTAATTAATATAATACTATTATTAATTAATTCGCAAAATACATGTATATCATATATCATATATACATATATATTTCGACACTTACATAGTTACATATACATTATATGTATATTTAATTAATCAACATAATTAATATCTTGTAGTTAATTTATTCATAATAAATAAATACCACCATATTAATTTATCACTATAACACTTTATAGTCGAGATAAAACTTTCCTTATTTGGTTATCACTGTAACCGCAATTATGTGTGTGACTTCCGAATATGTTGGCTGTAGACACAAGGTGCAATTATGAAAATGCCCCTCATACCTAACGATCATGGATAGCGTCTAGCAACACGCCATGACCCCCAATCATCAGAAGAGTCAAATGCAATGACTACTACATTTCATATGAAACGGTTACCGTGTAAATAGAATCCTATTGTTGTTACAATATCCATACGGTCATATCTCGAGTGTCAATACATTAATGATCGTATCTTATAATCTGGATATCCTACTCTCTCGAAGTAACATATTACTTCCGCTTTGCAAATACTTTCAAAAATAAGACATTCCTTATAAGAAGACCCTTTCGGACATACTCTTATTCATAGGATACGCGATTTCCGGACGAGCAACATGAATCCTATGCATGCTTTAGTATCACACCCAATCACTACCGCATGATCACCCCATGGCTAGGGGAAACCTCAATAGTGTCAAACTACGACAATCCACACCGTGATGCCGTGAAGACTCCGGTCTTAGGATAATTACAGAACCGCCACATTGTGCGACACTTAATAAAGTAAGTGGGTCAGTCTAACATACGAATTATCTAATACACGTCCACATACAGTCCAAGTGTCTGTTGGTAATAAAATTTCAGTTTTGATGGTGATTCATCTTCTTTAATTACTTGCTTGTTTACACCCCATTGATGAAGTGCTGAAACTAGCTGTTATAGTGGAAAGCTAAAAGATGTCTAGAAATGAATGTATAGGTTTTACTAGAGTCTGATAATTGTATAGGTCATATCAGATAAGCACCGTAATAGATAGAAGTGTCGTAGAACTGAAAACTGGATATTGACTAGAACTGAAAAGAATCACCAGAACTTAGAACTGAAGTTAACTCAGAATTGAAGAAGGTAAGTTCACAGAGAGACACGGACTTAGTTGACTTATCTAGAACTGAAGGTTGAGAGAACAGACTCAGTTGACTTATCTAGAACTGAAAGTTGAGGGAACAGACTCAGTAAATGAAGAACTGAGGGACATAGACTCAGTTGTTGTAGATTGAAGAACTGAGGGCTCAAACTCAGTTATGAAGATTAAAGCCGAGACTGTAAAGTTAGAATTCAGGTAAGTCTGTGATGGTCTGAACTGACTTTATGGATCTTGGAAGAAGACCTAAGAATCATAATGACAATTATATCTTAGATGATTTGTATAAAGAATGGTGTATTCTGAGTAAGTAATATAAAATCAGATAAATAGAGTACTGAACTTCTGAAGAACTGTAAAAACTCAGTTAATGCTCTAAGTTAGTTAACAAACTGATAACTGACACACTCAGTATAAAACTGATTAGGATACTCAGTTTTATAGTTTGTCATCCTAGCAACTGAAATTACATTCGAACGTTATAAATCAAGGATTTTCATTGGATGAAGAACTGACATGTCAAAACGGTCACTGACACCTGACATCTGAAAATATAGACGTTGATACAATTCAAATTCAAGCAAGATAAACGTTGGACCTCACACTATAAAAAGAGGAATTGGCATCAAGGATCAAACACCGAATTAACGAGATTACAAGCGTTTTTGTGCACAAGTCTAGTTCATATGAATTGCTATCAATATTTGCGCTTAACAAGATCACAACTAGATTTCTTCAAGTGTTCAAGCTACATCGATCAAATCCAGATTTCAACACTTAGAAGAACCACAAGAAAGAATCAGTTTATTGATTCTCAGCCCAACCTTGATTTTTAATCAAAGGTTTAGACTATAAAACAATCCGGTTTAGGATTTGCCTAGGACAGTTGTCATTAGCAGTCGGGTGGACTGTGTTTGTGGTGGTAGCTGGAGAAGAGGCAATAGCAACCCTCTAAGGACCAGTGTGCAAGTAGTTGGAGACCAGTAATCCTACATGTTCTTTAGTTGTTTAGATAGTGAAGCTAGGGATTAGTCAAGGACTATCGTATAAGACTTTTTGTAACATCATAGCTCAAAGAGTTCTAGAGGAAGTTTTCCTCCTACATCATAGGGGAAGAGTGGACTGACAGGATTACACCACCTGGAACCACTATAATTCTTGCTCTACTTACTTTACACATTTACTTTCAATCATTTATTTATTTAGCATTTATTACTGTTTACACGGCATATTGAAATTGATTGTTATACTCACTCACAATTCACAAATTGACATTCATCAGAATTCAATTTTGCAGTTTTTTCATAGAAACAACCAGATCCAGATAAAGGCTAAAAACTTATATCCGCTGCCGGTTCACTCAGTTCTGTTATAAGTCAGTTTGACTTAGACTCGCCTTTGTCAACTTAACTCCATGCAAGTTAAAACTGAACCTTAATTGTTTTAGATCTAGTTTTTGGTGACAAGTTTATTCACCCCCCTCTAAACTTGTGTCAGCCTTTCCAAGGGACCAACAATTGGTATCGGAGCAGTGTTCTTTGACAAGCCATTGTTGAAAACTCACTTGCTCTAGTTATCTCCTCTAGTTGTTCTCCTGAAAAAGCTCTATTTTTCAGTTTCCAGTCTTTGCATAATCCAGTTCTCATTCACTCACACATTGGATAACAATCAGTATGCCAGACAGATGCTGATGTGCAACATGAACAGATATGATGAATACAGACGTCGTTTGCAGGCCTTTCAACATGAACAGATTTGATGAGATGATGGATGTATTTACTGACGGACCCATCCAAATCTGAGTATCCAGGAAAAAGCAGAATATTTGATGGAAGGACGGGGAATCCTTTTGAACAGCCCGTTCTAATAGGAAAGCCTTACATGCAAACTGTTAATGGTGACCAAGTTAGAGTCCCAAAGCCCAAGAGCGAATGGAACAACGATGATCAAAAAAGGAACCATCTGAATAACGTTGCCATGGACATCATCCTCAGAACTCTCGATAGCAACATGTATTTGAAGGTCAAGGATTGACTAATGTAAAAAAATGTGGGAGAAACTCGAACTAGCTTATGAAGGAACGGACTCCATCAAAGAGAACAAGATCTCAGTTGCCAATTAGAAGTTTGAAAATTTCAAGATGAAATCAGGCAAAAATATTGATCAGATGGAAACAAGATTCAGCGCCATAATGGACGAACTAGCATTGCTCAAGACTGAGTACACCAAGAAAGAAATCAACACTAGAATATTGAAGGCTTTACCTATGTGCTGGAAGATGAAGGTCACAACAATGGAAGAATCAAGAAGACTTGATATAGAAGATTCCTTCAAAATCTTCTCAGACCTGAAGGTTTATGAATTCAACGGAGATTTATGAACCACAACTGCAATAATCAAGGCTCTAGAGGAACCTAAAACAACAGCTCTCGCAGCAGCTTCAAATGATAATCAAGAAACCTCACCTAACAATCTTCAACAATTGGATGAGATGTAAAAGCAGATGGCTCTAATGATGAATAGAATTCGAAGAATGAAGAGTGGACATCTAGTCATTCAGAAGTATATCAAGAAGACTCCTGAAAAGAGAAAAGACGATGAATATCTCTGCTTTAATTGCAAGAAGCCTGGACCTACAAAGCTGAATGTCCAGAGCTAACTGGTAAGAAGACTCAGCAATGAAGAACTGGCAGAAGAGCTCTCTTAGCCGGAGATGAGTTAGACTATGAAGCTGGTACTCAAAGATTATCAGATGATACAACTCTAATGGCTCATATGGAGGATCCAAATGAAGTATGTGAATTTAACTCTAAGTATAGCTCAGCACAGATTTCCATGCAAAATGCTTGTTCTTTGACTGCTGACTCCAATACAAAGAATCTTGAATTAGAAGAAACACTTGACGAATTTATGAATCAGCTGGTAACCATCCAAGCTGGTTATGAATCAATTAAAGATGAGAAAGAAGCTCTAATTCTTGAAGTTGAAAGATTGAAGTCTGAACTTAACATGATGAAACTGACTAGAACTGATAAAGGGAAGAATCAATATCAGCCTACTGTATCAGCAGCAACAACTGAATCTTGTGCTCAATCAAGTTCAACTACTGGGTTCAAATCCGGAAATCCATATGGAGACAGAACTGGATTAGGATTTGACACACAACAATCTTCTAAGGATAGAACAAGCAAAGCTGCTGACCGAATATCAAAACTGGTATTAATTTTGTAGCCGAGAAACTTCTACAAACTGAGAAATTGTTGAACCAGTAAAGTCAGCCTCACATAAGTCAACTCAGTTTTCTAAGAAGACAGCTGCACTTACCAATAAAGGTAAATCGAAAGGTAGATCAGCTGTACCTCAAGGAAACATGAAGATTAGATCAACTGCCAGACCTACACAAGTTGATCATGTCAAGAACCATAGAAATTTTGATCGGAGTAAATCTAAGAATGTTAATCATTCAAAGATTCACACATTCAGGGGGAAAGGCATATTATTTCCCACTGATGATGATTGGAATTTTACTAAGCCTCAGTCCAAGACTCAACAGAGAACTTATCCCAGTTCTCAGCAAAAGCCTCAGTACATAAGTCAGCCTAGACCTCAGTGCAAGATGAATGATGGTTATTACTCAGCTTTTAATAACAGAAGTCATTTTGAAAATCAGTTTCACCAAAGATTTGAGAGAACATATAAATAAGGCACAGTCCAAAAATAGATACTATGGGAGTGTGGCTTACATATATGAAAACAGGTGCAACGATTTCCAGAGAAGACCTTATGGAAATATCCCCCGAGTTGTACTGACAACTGACCCCTATGGACACAAACAGAGTTGGGTACCTAAAACATTTTAATTTGTCTTGCAGGATATTTGGTATTTTGATATTGGATGCTCTAGACACATGACAAGGAGCAAGGACTGTCTCACTAATTTTGTAGCCAAGGATGGACCTAGAGTCAATTTTGGAAGTAAAGACAGACCTGGATAAACAAAAAGTTATGAAAATTTGATCAGAAATGGACTCACAATCAAGAATGTATCTTATGTGGAAGGACATCATTACAATCTACTCAACACAAGTCAATTCTGTGACATGGGATACGATGTCACATTTGATAAGGAATTCTGCATTGTTGTTAGTGAAATAACTTATCAAGTAGTTCTCATCGGAAGAAAGAAAGAGAACATGTATGTTGTAGATTGGTCTACAACAATTTTAAAAACTTGTTTAATTGTGCACACCAACTCGGAACTCAGTTGGCTGTGGCACAAGAAACCAAGTCACCTCAATTTTGATGATATCAACTTACTAGTCAAGAAAAACTTGGTGATTGGACTATCAGAGATGTCATACAAGAAGGACAGGCTGTGTGATGCATGTCAACAAGGAAAGCAAACCAAAGCAAGTTTCAAAACTAAGTCTCAGCACTCAACAATAAGAGTTTTAGAACTAAAGCATATGGACTTATTTGGACCAATTACGCCAATCAGTGTTAGTGGAAAGAAATACACCTTGGTGGTAGTTGATGACTATTCAAGATATACATGGGTCATCTTCATGACAAAGCAAAGTGAAACCAAGCAACAGCTGTCAGAACTTCTCAAGAGACTCCAGAATCGGAAAGGAGTGACAGTGGTTAAGATTAGATCTGACAAAGGAACTGAATTTCTCAACAACATAATCATTAAATATTGTGGAGAAAAGGGAGCACTGATGACGGTTAAAATATACCTATTTATGCCATCAATTATAACCTTAAATCGGAGTTAATTATATATATTTCATATTAAATCACGCGTTTATATTTATTATTTAATGATAAGTGATTATTAATGTGATAATTGGTATTTAGCTATTTTTATTATAAGAGGCCAATTTATTTGTGTGATCAATGCTGATTTTGCAGATCATAACGAATCGGGAAGATAATTATCACGCAATCGAGAAATCTCAAGATAAATAAGGAAGAAAATCGGAGCATTAATGAAAAGATTAATCGAGATCAATTCAAAAGCATGGAGTGGGGAACAAGTCGGATAAAGCGGAGTGAAAACGCGTAAAGAGGAGGCTCGGTCGACCGAGCCATGCCATTCGGTCGACCGAGCGTGTACGTTCGGTCACCCGAGCCTAACTTGATAAATGCATGTCAATCTTCTGGATTCTCCCTATGTCGGCTACAACTCCTATATAAACAGCAGCTACGGAATTGAGAAGACACACCACTACAACACAAGAACAATTTATACAATTTTAGTTTTAGTTTTATTTTCTTTATGTTCGTTCATTGTGGATTCGTCGGATTCTCCAATTAGGGAGCGCATTAAAGAGTGGGAGTCACTCTCGTCTTCGAGGGTATGACTATTCAATTATGCAATCTTTATTCGTAGATCTGATGTATTTTATTATGGAGTAGTTTTTCTTGTATTGATTGCGTGATGTAGATTTATTTACGAACCCATGTGTTTAGGTTAGAAACGTTAAGAAGTAATCATGATTTGTTCCGACACAAAACTGTGTTCGGTCGACCGAGACATGTCATTCGGTCGCCCGAGTGCTGTCGTTCGGTCGACCGAGCGTGGTGATGTGTAGGGCAATATTATGATCGGCTTCGACTACGTCAGATTCTCTGAATTGGAATTAAAACGAGTAATTAAACCTGATCAACTTAGTTATTCGTCATCATAATTTAACATGAAACCCAAAAGGTGATTGTTACTTAGGATATAGATTGAATCGGCATCTAAGAAGTACGCCTTACCCTAGGAATGTTGCTTAGATGAGGTTACGGTTTATACCGGCATCCCTAGTTTCGTAATTGTGTCAGAAGTTATATGAGATGGAGGCATTAAAAAGCGAAGTCACATAATGAAGGCACGATGATTTAGAGGGCCTAACCGGAGCTAAATCTACCTTAGGGGATGACTCCCGTAGTCATAATAATTAATCTTTAACGTTTGTTTTATCTTGTAATCATCCTAATTCACATGGGGGAGTTATAATCTACTAGCGTAATCAATACTATTTGTTTAGATAATATCAACCGTATTATCCGTGTTTTAGTAGTCTTTAGTCTGTCTTTGTGGTCTCTTGTGTCTTGTGGTTGTCACTATTTTATTTACTGCATTTAGTTGGTCGTAGACCACCCTTTCAATTCAGTTTTAATAGGATAAAGTTGTGTTTTATTTGTGCCGAGTCTCTGTGGGATCGACCTCGACTCTATCTGGCTATACTACAATTGAACCTAGTTCTCTTGCTAGTGTGTTAGTAGGCATCGAGTTAATAATTCAACTTGACCTTCATCAAGTTTTTGGCGCCGTTGCCGGGGACTCGAGTCATTAAATTAAGATATAGCTTATTTTGTTAGAACTGGATTCGTGAATATTCTGTGAATAAGAGTCTGTATATTAAAACAGTGTCGTAAAAATAAAAAAATAAAAAAAAAACGTTCCGTCGACCGAACAACAGCTCTCGGTCGTCGGAGAATTTGTTTTCTTTTCTGTTTCTGTTCTGTATTAGTTTTACAATATTCTGTTTCTGTTTTATTTACGTTTTCTTTTCCCAAACTTATTTCGAGTCTGTTTTAATTTTATTTAGTTAGTTAAAGGCCTAGCCTTTACTAGTGATTAATTGTTTTATTGTTGTTTACTATTTTATAGTACGCTACTCGGAAATCGAAGGAACCGCTTGAGCTTTATAATCCTGAAATAGAGAAATTTTCGAGAAGGAATAGGAAGTTAGCTAGGGAACTGGCTAAGCAAGGAGAAGAGGATCCAAATCTTGAGGAGAGCGAGCAAGGAGTAGAAGAAGCACATACAACCGATCATTCTGAATCTGAAACAGAAATGGAAGGCAATCCGGTCAATCCAAACCAGGTACCTAATCCTGTTACTAATCCTGTTATCAATAATGCCAACAATGTGAATGCAAATGCTAATAATGAGAACCAAGCCCTAGTTCAAGGAGCGAGGCGCACTTTGCAAAGTTATGCAACGCCAACTATTGAACAATTCATTCCCGCTATCGTAGCACCGCAAGATGCTGCGGATGTCTATCACCCTAGGCCTAATGTAATTCAAATGGTGACCAACTATTCCACTTTTCATGGAATCCAAAACGAGGATCCTGGTGTTCACGTGACGAATTTCTTGGAAATCGTCAGCACAGTGAAACCAGAATTAATCCCGGAGGGGAACATTCGTCTTAAGCTTTTCCCTTTCACTTTGAAAGATAAAGATAAGCAATGGCTTCTCTCTTTAGAGGCTGGATCTATCACTACGTGGGAACAATTGTTGCAAAAATTCATGAATAAGTATTTCCCCTTAGGAAACACTTTTAAGTTACGCCAAGACATCCTAGGATTTAAGCAACAACCTGGAGAGAGTTTTGATCAAGCTTGGGAGCGTTTCAAGGAAGCTATGAGGAAGTGTCCTCATCATGACATCTCTCTTTGGCTTTTAATGCAAACTTTTTACCATGGGTTGAGAGGAGACCGAGAAAATTAGAGTAGACGCCTCCGGCAATGGAGCGTTTGTTCTTTTATCTCCCGAGGAGGCACAAGGGAAGATGGAGCAAATAGCGATGAATAGCCAATGGGGAGGCAATGACATAGCTACTTGTGAAGATGGCCGGCGACTTATTTGATGATAGTGCATCTACCAAAATCTTAGAACAACTTTCTCGTTATCAACAATAAGGTAGATGGGATGCAAGAGAGGATGACAAGAGTAGAGAAAGGGGAATCGAGGTAGCACCTCAAAGTGAGAATGCTTTGGTACTTGAAGAAGCCAATTATATCGGGGGAGGGTACGAGGCCTAATCATAACCATCCCGGATTCCGATATAGTGACATTAATGCGGGAGAAAGGCCTAAACCGCCTACCACTTATGTACCACGAATGCGGACTAAAACTTTTGGTTGGGAAGATGCGATAGAAAAACTGAGTAATGTTGTCACTGACAATATGGGACAACTTTCGAAATCTATGGCTGATTTAGCCACTAACTTTAGCCAATATTGTCAGAAGACCGATGCTATGGTGACCAATCAAGAAGCCCTAGTCCAAAACCTCACGCACCAGATAGGACAACTAGCTGAGCAAGTCTCAACTAGACCTCCTGGAGGGTTGCCAAGCAACACTGAAAAGAACCCTAAGGACTTGAATGCAATCATGACAAGAAGTGGAAAAGAGGTAACTCCACCATCCCTGAAAGAGAAAGAGAAGGTCATAAAGAATAAGGATGGTTAGCCAAGCAATGAGAATAATACTTCCGAGACTTTGACTGAGCAAAGAACGTATAAAGAACCTGCTGGCCCTAGAGTTGAACTTTACAATAACAAGTATCCAATTTTCACTGATGTCGATCCTTCAACTCTACCTTATCCTCCACCAAAACCGAAGCCTATGTTTGATAATAAGAGGTATAAGAAGTTCGTGGATATGTTTAGTAAGTTACAAATCAATATACCCCTAGTTGAAGCACTAGCTGAAATGCCTGAGTACACCAAGTTTTTAAAAGATGCCGTCTCAACTAAAAGGAAACTTCTAGATTTAGAGACCATATGCCTTAATGAGGAGTGTTCAGCCATTCTTCAACATAAGTTACCCCCAAAATGCAAAGATCCGGGAAGTTTTCTCATTCCCTGCACCATAGGTAACGTATGTTTAAACAAAGCTTTGTGTGATCTAGGAGCTAGCGTGAACCTGATGCCATCGTCCATTTTTCGGAAGCTAGGCATGAAAGATCTAAAGAAGACCTCAATCACACTGCAATTAGCTGACCGTTCTGTCAAGGAACCGTGTGGAGTGGTTGAGGATGTGCTGGTAAGGGTTGAAAAGTTTGTATTTCCTGTCGACTTTGTGGTATTAGATATGGAAGCCAACTACGAAGTACCATTGATATTAGGGAGACCTTTCATGGCCACTAGTAGAACGCTAATTGATGTTTACAAAGGCGAGTTGGTGTTAAGAGTGAACGAAGAGAGAGTTGCATTCAATGTTTTCGACACTATGAAGCAACCTGATGATGGAGAGGATGCATGTTTCATGTTAGATTCCATTGATAGGATCGTTCAAGAATTTCAACAACATGAAAGTATCAAGGATTTCTTGGATCTTTGTCTTAGAAGAAGAAGATGAAGTCAAGTACGTGAGTAGTGATGAGGAGAAGATGATATGGCCGGGATGTAGTAGAGGGACCCCAAGGCCCGTAGAGGAAGTAAGTCTTTGCGGAGATTGAAAGATTCTATCATAGACCAACGTGGCATAAGTACTTCGAACTCAAACTCACTGGTCAGAAGTTGAAGACCTCTTTGGAAGAACCTCCCACAAATTTGACTTTAAAACCTCTTCCTGCGAATTTGAAGTATGTATTTCTTCAAGATGAGGCTTTGCCGCTAATTATATCTTCTTCCTTGACGGACTTACAAGAGGAAAAACTAATGAGAGTTTTGAGAGAGTACCGCGGAGCATTTGGATGGACAATAGCTGACGTTAAGGGCATTAGTCCTAGCGTATGTATGCACAAGATCTCCGTGGACCCTAAAAAGAAAGCGGTTGCACAACCTCAGAGGCGTTTAACCCCACAATTAAAGGACGTGGTTAGGGATGAAGTTATAAAAATGCTAGAAATGGGAATTATATTTCCAATTGCTGATAGCGAATGGGTAAGCCCTATCCATGTAGTTCCCAAGAAGGGAGGATTGACGGTGCAAGCCAACGAGTTGAATGAGTTAATTCCTGTGAGGCTAATCACTGGTCATCGAGTGTGCATAGACTTTAGGAAACTAAATGATGCAACTCGTAAGGACCACTTTCCTCTTCCATTCATCGATCAAATGCTCGAGAGACTGAGCGGGCATGCTTTCTATTGTTTTCTCGACGGATATTCGGGATACTATCAAATCCACATCTCACCCGAAGATCGTGAGAAAACAACGTTTACATGCCCATATGGGACATTTGCGTATAATCGAATGCCATTTGGATTGTGCAACGCCCCGCGACATTTCAACGATGTATGATGTCATTATTTGCGGATATGGTGGAAGACTTCTTGGAAATATTTATGGATGATTTCTCCGTGTTTGGAGACGATTTCGATTCATGTCTCACACATATAGCACGAGTGTTGAAGAGATGTGAAGAGACTAATCTTGTGCTTAACTGGGAGAAGTGTCATTTGATGGTTACGGAAGGTATAGTACTAGGCCACCGCATATCAAAGAACGGTATAGAGGTGGATAGAGCCAAAGTCGAGGTGATCGAGAAATTACCTCCACCTACTAATCTTAAAACTTTGCCAGGTTTTTTAGGCCACGTTGGATTTTATCGTAGGTTTATCAAGGACTTTTCCTTAATCTCTAGACCTCTTACCGAATTATTGGCCAAGGATGTGCCATTCGTGTTTTCTAATGAGTGCATAAAAGCTTTCAACGAAATAAAAAGTAGACTGATCACTGCACCCGTTCTGGTCGCACCGGATTGGGATCTTCCGTTTGAACTGATGTGTGATGCAAGTGATACTGCTGTAGGCGCCGCTTTGGGTCAAAGAAAAGATAAGATCTTCAGACCTATCTATTATGCAAGTCGGACTTTGAATGCTGCCCAAAGAAATTACGCCACAACGGAGAAGGAACTTTTGGCCGTTATCTTTGCTTTTGACAAGTTTAGATCTTACTTAGTAGGATCTAAAGTCACTGTGTGGACTGACCATGCGGCTCTTAAGTATCTCCTAGCAAAGCAAGATTCAAAGCCGAGACTGTTGAGATGGATTCTACTTCTTTGCAAGAATTTGACGTAGAAATCCGAGATAAGAAAGGAAGTGAGAACGTGGTGGCCGATCATCTATCACGCTTACAATTAGAGGATGGTGAGGAATTACCTGAGATAGGAGAATCTTTTCCTGATGAACAACTTTTCTCCATCACCACCATCAGGGGACATGATGATTGTGCTGCAGTTTCTTCGCGAATTGAGGTTGTGAAGGAGAAGAAGCAACCATGGTTTACTTTGTTTGTCAATTATCTATCCGCAAAGTACCTACCACCAAATCTCACTGTGCAAGAAAGAAAAAAATTCTTTAAAGATCTTAGACACTATTATTGGGATGAGCCTTATTTGTTTAGGCTAGGATCTGATAATGTTTTTCGAAGGTGTGTGCCAGAGGAAGAGTATAATAATATCCTGAAGCATTGTCATTCTTATGAAGTTGGAGGACACTACGTGGGAGAAAAAACTGCGGCTAAGGTCCTCCAATGCGGTTTTTATTGGCCGACATTGTTTAAGGATGCACACCAATATGCAAAGGCATGTCATGCTTGTCAAATGACAGGTAATATTTCATGGAGGAATGAGATGCCATTCAAGAGCATCTTAGAAGTGGAGCTTTTTGACGTTTGGGGAATAGATTTTGTTGGACCCTTCACTTCATCATTATCTAACCGATATATCTTAGTTGCTGTAGACTATGTATCCAAATGGGTTGAGGCCATTGCTTCCCCTACTAACGATGCTAGGGTTGTGGTTAGATTCTTGAAGAAAAACATTTTTACAAGGTTTGGGACGCCTAGGGCAATTATAAGCGACAATGGTAGTCATTTTTGCAATAAACCTTTTGAAAGGCTGATGATTAAGTATGGGGTTCGACATAAGCTAGCAAGCGCATATCACCCCCGGACTAGTGGACGGGTAGAAGTCACCAATCGAGAGATAAAGCGTATCCTGGAGAAAAGCGTCAATACGACTAGGAAGGATTGGTCGATACGTTTAGATGACGCTTTATGGGCTTATAGGACCGCATATAAAACCTCGATTGGAATGTCACCGTATAAGATTGTTTTTGGAAAGGCATGTCATCTACCGGTGGAACTGGAGCACCGGGCCATGTGGGCAACAAGGATGCTAAATTTTGATGAGACGTTGGCCGGTGAGAAAAGGATGTTAGAATTAACTCGCCTGGAGGAGTTTCGTTTAGAGCCATACGAGAATGCCAAGATTTTCAAGGAGCGCACGAAGAAGTTTCATGACAAAAAGATTCTGGAGAGGACCTTTCAAGAGGGTGATCTGGTTCTCTTGTACAATTCGTGTTTAAGACTCTTCCCGGGTAAGTTGAAATCAAGATGGTATGGCCCATTTCAAGTACAACAAGTCTTTCCTTCTGGAGCGGTGGAGCTATTCAATTTGAAAGACGAGTCCAGATTTGTGGTCAATGGACATCGTATTAAGCATTATCACGGGCTTCCGCCTGCTGCTGAGGAGGAGGTTTTGTACCTCGATGACCCTGTCTATGAATAAACCATCTTGAGCTGAGTCGAGCTAGCGACTATAAACTTAGAACTACTACCTATAACTATCTTTTTCGTTTTTTTTCTTTTTAATAAAGTAGCATGCGCCTATCACGGTTTTTTTCATCTCGCCACGTTACGAGTCTAAGTTCGGAATAAACGAGGTTTTTTCCTTGATAGCCGTCATGTGAGTTTTTATTTAGGTTTAAATCCCTTTTGGTCTTGTCCATGGCAGTATAAAGTAAAGTGGCTTAAACTATTTTTAGATATCTATATCTAATTACTGCCACGTTATTTTATAACTTCCATAGACATGGTATTTGACGATTTCGTGGAGCTTGTTTGTTTATACAGGATGTGTCTGTCTCTCCACGCTGTGCCGATGATTACTCCGATAATGTTCCTTTACTTGGGAGCCGTTTCCAGAGCTAAGTCTTTCATCTTGAACTCTCATTTATTTTTGTCATTGAGGACAATGTCATGTTTAAGTGGGGGGCAGGGGACTTAGCTATATATTGTGCTATATGTTGAAAAAGTCAAGGGGAACGGAATACTGAGACAATATTGAGCCAAATTTAAAAATTTTATGGATAAATGCCAAGTTGTTTAACTCATACCCTTAAACTTGTAAAGTTCTTATACCTAGAATTAATAAGAAATGAACCAAGTTGCGTGAGTACGTGGTCATATTATACTTTTGCGATAAATTGTTAGTAAACTTAAGGATATTCATGCCAACAATTGCAAGTAGTTGGGTATTGTTCAATTACTCAACATGTGAATCGCTTAGTACCGCATGAGTTATAATAATTGAAAGAAGTATGTGTACATTGCTTAGATAATTGGTTATGAGGACCCAGTGTCGACATTTGTCGACTGATGTATTCTGATCTTCTAGCCAACAAAAGCGGAGTAATAAGCTTGGGACGTACTGTGTTTTGACAATGTATTAAAACACTGGGCTTGTAGTAACATTACCAAAGTAGCCCCGCGCTTGTGGTAATATTCGATGCTATGCTTAATCTAAGATAGGGGGATACTCTATGAAAAGTTTTCTTCCTTGAGGTTAGTAGTATTCGAAAAATATGCAAAATTGAAAAAAAAAATTCGAATTTTTAGAGGCTTCGAGTAGTACTCAGTCTCCAAGTCCAAAAACCCTATAGATACGCTCTTGCTTATTGTTCTAGTGCTTTAACCATTGCGAGGCATAAGAAGTATGAATGCTGATGTTGGTGAATTTAGATATGAAGTCTGCATAAGCTCTAATCTTGCTACATTTATATAAAACCAATGCACATGCACACAACACTTCGATTCATAGCGAGTAGTGAATAATGCTTATCTTATGAGCATGACAGGTATGAGTTGACTCAGGTTTCTTGTGCAAGTATGAGTTGACCATAGAAAATGTTGTCTTGGGGAATGACTTATTGATGCTTTGTTCGGGACGAAGCAAAGTTTAAGTGGGGGGCATTTTGATGACGGTTAAAATATACCTATTTATGTCATCAATTATAACCTTAAATCGGAGTTAATTATATATATTTCATATTAAATCACGCGTTTATATTTATTATTTGATGATAAGTGATTATTAATGTGATAATTGGTATTTAGCTATTTTTATTATAAAAGGCCAATTTATTTGTGTGATCAATGCTGATTTTGCAGATCATAACGAATCGGGAAGATAATTATCACGCAATCGAGAAATCTCAAGATAAATAAGGAAGAAAATCGGAGCATTAATGAAAAGATTAATCGAGATCAATTCAAAAGCATGGAGTGGGGAACAAGTCAGATAAAGCGGAGTGAAAACGCGTAAAGAGGGAGGCTCGGTCGACCGAGCCATGCCATTCGGTCGACCGAGCGTGTACGTTCGGTCACCCGAGCCTAACTTGATAAATGCATGTCAATCTTCTGGATTCTCCCTATGTCGGCTACAACTCCTATATAAACAGCAGCTACGGAATGAGAAGACACACCACTACAACACAAGAACAATTTATACAATTTTAGTTTTAGTTTTATTTTCTTTATGTTCGTTCATTGTGGATTCGTCGGATTCTCCAATTAGGGAGCGCATTAAAGAGTGGGAGTCACTCTCGTCTTCGAGGGTATGACTATTCAATTATGCAATCTTTATTCGTAGATCTGATGTATTTTATTATGGAGTAGTTTTTCTTGTATTGATTGCGTGATGTAGATTTATTTACGAACCCATGTGTTTAGGTTAGAAACGTTAAGAAGTAATCATGATTTGTTCGACACAAAACTGTGTTCGGTCGACCGAGACATGTCATTCGGTCGCCCGAGTGCTGTCGTTCGGTCGACCGAGCGTGGTGATGTGTAGGGCAATATTATGATCGGCTTCGACTACGTCAGATTCTGAATTGTAATTAAAACGAGTAATTAAACCTGATCAACTTAGTTATTCGTCATCATAATTTAACATGAAACCCAAAAGGTGATTGTTACTTAGGATATAGATTGAATCGGCATCTAAGAAGTACGCCTTACCCTAGGAATGTTGCTTAGATGAGGTTACGGTTTATACCGGCATCCCTAGTTTCGTAATTGTGTCAGAAGTTATATGAGATGGAGGCATTAAAAAGCGAAGTCACGTAATGGAGGCACGATGATTTAGAGGGCCTAACCGGAGCTAAATCTACCTTAGGGGATGACTCCCGTAGTCATAATAATTAATCTTTAACGTTTGTTTTATCTCGTAATCATCCTAATTCACATGGGGGAGTTAGAATCTACTAGCGTAATCAATACTATTTGTTTAGATAATATCAATCGTATTATCCGTGTTTTAGTAGTCTTTAGTCTGTCTTTGTGGTCTCTTGTGTCTTGTGGTTGTCACTATTTTATTTACTGCATTTAGTTGGTCGTAGACCGCCCTTTCAATTCAGTTTTAATAGGATAAAGTTGTGTTTTATTTGTGCCGAGTCTCTGTGGGATCGACCTCGACTCTATCTGGCTATACTACAATTGAACCTAGTTCTCTTGCTAGTGTGTTAGTAGGCATCGAGTTAATAATTTAACTTGACCTCCATCAAGCACTACACCAGCTTGTAGCTACAACAACACCCCAGCAAAGTGGAGTAGCTGAAAGGAGAAATAGAACACTCAAAGAAGCTGGAAAGACAATGATTTATGAATCAAAACTGCCTGAAAAATATTGGGCAGAAGTGGTAAATACAACATGCTACACTCAGAATCGAGCTCTTATGAACAAGAGACATGAAAAGACACCTTATAAGATTTGGAATGGAAGAAAACCAAATGTCTCATATTTTCATGTCTTTGGAAGCAAATGTTTTGTTCATAATAATGGAAAGGATCAGCTTAAGGTTTTTCAGCCCAAAGCTGATGAAGGAATATTTTTAGGATACTCAAGTTTCAGTAAAGCTCTTAAAGTACTGAACAAACGGACACTCAAGCATGAAGAATCAATACATGTGGTTTTTGACGAACCAAACTTTACTGGAGACACAATTGAAGACAAAGAAGAACCGGTTTCTCGGTCTCAGTCAGAGAAGACTCCAGAACCAATATTTATAGATATTGAAAGGTTAAGGATCTCAGATTCCTCAGATCAGGATCAGTCTCAGTTGCCAGTAACAGAACCTGCAACTGAACAACAACAGGAAACTGATCCAACTGAAAATGATCAAGCTCAAGAAGAACCAATTCAACAAAATGAAGACCCCTTGATGCAACCCCTAGTACATCAATGGATGAGAGATCACCCTGAAGAACAGGTGATAGGTGATTTCCAAGCAGGAATTTGAACAAGAAATCAACTGGATGCTATGATAGCATGTTTTCTATCTCAGTCTGAACCAAAGGAAATTGAAGAAGCTTTAAATGATCCATATTGGATTCTAGCTATGCAAGAAGAACTCAACGAATTTGAGAGAAATCATGTTTGGGAATTGGTGGATAAACCAGATCATGTCAACATATTTGGCACCAAATAGGTTTTCAGAAACAAGTTAGGTGAAGAAGGGAATATTGTCAGAAATAAAGCCAGACTTGTAGCAGAGAGTTATTCACAAGCAGAAGGGATAGACTTCGATGAAACTTATGCTCCAGTTGCAACGTTAGAGGCAATCAGACTATTTCTTGCCTTTGCAGCTCACAAGAAATTCAAAGTGTATCAGATGGACGTGAAAAGTGCATTTTTTTGAATGGGATACTTGAAGAAGAAGTCTATGTACAGCAACCCCCAGGATTTGAAATTAAAGACCAAGCTGACAAAGTCTTTAAACTGAGAAAAGCTCTTTATGGACTGAAGCAGGCACCAAGAGGTTGGTATGAAACTCTGTCTCAGTTTTTGGTGGATAATGGTTTTACAAAAGGAACTATTGATAAAACCTTGTTCAGAATGAAAGTTGAAAAAAGTACTCTTCTAGTTCAAATCTATGTTGATGACATCATCTTCGGATCAAAAAATGAACAACTCTATGAGAAATTTGCAAGCTTGATGAAGAGAAAATTTCAAATGAGTATGATGGGAGAACAGAATTACTTTCTCGGTTTACAAGTAAAACAGATGAATAAAGGAATTTTCATTCACCAAAACAAGTACACAAGAGAACTGATCAAGAAGTTTGGAATGGAAAAATCAGCTGGGGATGCAACACCAATTGGAACCAATATCAGATTAGATGAAGATAAAGATGGCAAGGATGTGGATCAAACTCTCTATAGAAGAATGATTTGAAGTCTACTTTACCTCACAGCAAGTAGGCCAGGCATATCCTTTGCAGTTGGTGTTTGTGCCAGATTTCAAGCAAGACCCAAAGAAAGCCATCTCACAGTTGTCAAAAGAACCTTGAAGTATTTGAAAGACACAAAAGGAGTAGGGATATGGTACTCAAAGGAAGGAGAATTCAAACTGATTTCCTACTCAGACTCAGATTATATTGGAAGCAAAGTGGACAGAAAGAGTACTTCAGGCATATGTCAGTTACTAGGAAATATACTTGTGTCGTGGTTCAGCAAAAAGCAAAACTCAATTTCAACATCAACAGCTGAAGCTGAATATATAGCAGCTGGAAGCTGTTGTGCTCAAGTATTATGGATAAGAAAACAGTTAAGAGATTATGGGATAGAAGAAGGACTGATTCCTATAATGTGTGATAATACAAGTGCAATAGCCATAACTGACAATCCAGTCTTTCACTCAAGTACTAAGCACATTGATGTGAGACATCACTTTATAAGGGATCATATGGAGAAAAAAGACGTTACAGTTCTGTATTTCCCAATTGAAGATCAGTTGGCTGACATTTTTACCAAACCACTGGACAAAGAAAGGTTTCCTAAAATGAGAACTGAATTGGGGATTATCAAAGTCAGTTAAGTCAGTTTAATCTCAGAGAGTCGTCAAGGGGATTGATCTTTGTCATGATGGGTGCGCTCACTTGACAGATCAGTCATTGACATCAACAATATCAAACTGACTTACTGAACTAAAAATTTGACGGAATTGAACACGCCATGGAACTGATCTCGGTCAGTTTTTTTATCCAGTCGAAAGGGTAAAACCGACAAGAGTTACATCGCATTAAATTACCGCCGTTTATGTCAGAAACTGTGCAAGTATACCCCCAAAAAAATGTCAGATAGTACATGCATTGGTTATACAAACCATCATGGAATTTGAAAAGTTGGAACAAATCTTTCAGAAGATTGTGCGTTCAAATCACAAACCGTCAGCCTCCCCACTATATATCTAACCATTATCATATCTACCCTTACACAAAAAGAAAAATTAAACTTTCTCTTCTCAAAAGCCAGAAAATTTTACTTACTCCCCAATTTTCTTTTAACTTAGAAAATTTCTACAAATGGCAGCCACCAATCAGACTCAAGAAGATAGGTTGATCACCGAGTTGGACAACCTTTCTTTTGAAGATTATGTAGAAATGTGCAACACTCTTCTCACAAGCCATATTTGCGAAAAGATGTAGAATCTTCAAGGGTTGAAGAACCTCCTGGAAGTAAAATATGAAAAAGATCGTGACTTGGAAGGGATTTTGCAGTTCTGGGAGAATATGAGGTTAGTCAAGCACTCCCTGGTGACTAAAGTTCGTGGAGATAGGGTAATCGTCACTGAAGAAGTCATTAGGCATCTATTTGATTTCAAACAACCACTTGTGAAATCAATAGACTTGGCCTATTTTCCACTCAAAAGGGAAGCCTTTCTCAGGAAAATCTCAGTCACAAAGGAACCAGCAGACGTTGACACACCTCTCAGCAATCTCAAGCCTGAATTTGCACTCCTCAGCAGGTGGCTAAGCAAAAATGTTATTGGTCGTTACAAAGGGCTAAGCAAGTTATCTGAAGATGAGATATATCTGATGAACATCATATGGGATGCATTTGAGTTCAATTGGACTGGATATGTGTTCAATCAGATCAAGCTGCAACACCTAGCTGAAGTAGCAAGTGCCAGCAAAGCCCAAGCTGAAGAGAGAAAAACTGAAGGAAGATTTCGACTGAAGAAGACACTCAACGGAATTATTCAACATTATTTGGAAAGACTGAGTGATGGGAAGAAGCGAGAACAAACTGCAACTGCATCTACAACCTTTGAGAAAATTGCAGCAGTTGTAAGTTCAAGGATGAAGACTTCCCAGCCTGAAGCCAATAAGAAAACTGCGTCTCAGCAGATCGCTCAGCAAAAAGGGATTAAAAGGAAACCTGAAACACAGAAGGAAAATTCAGTTGAAAGATGTTTGTTCCCAAGTACTTCAAATCAGTTAGCGGCAACTGAGGGGGAACAACAACTGACAACTGATGTCAGACAGAAGATGAGTTTGGTTACTGAAGTTTTTTCTCACATAAAGCAGAAGATATCAGAGAAACAAGTTTCTGCTATGCATGTTGAGCAAGAGGAACATGTAACTCAGCAACCACAGGACTACATCTTCGATGCAGTAAGAATTATTAAACGATGAAGCTCAAGACTGAAGATTCTCGTGAAGCTACCTTACTTAGTGAAGAAAAGCTATTGTTGGAGAAACTTGAAATACAAGACATGTACACCTTATTCCCTATGGATGAGTTTCTCACCAATTGCTACAACAAATTCAAAGAGATAGCCCAGAGAACTGAATCGATCACATCATCTATACCGAAAGATATCTTAAAGAAGAAATATGATGATAAAGATGATGATTCAAGGAAGAAAGCTGAAAAGAGTACAGTTTTGCAGTCAGATACTCAACCTGAAAGACAAGCGGCGCAAACTGATACTCAGCAAGAAGGATTTCCAGTTGAGAATCAGATATCTGACAATCAGCAAGCTGCTGAAGGAATTGATAATCAGAAATTGATGATAATTGAAGATGATACTCGGTCTAAAATCCAAGAAGAAGAAGAAGATCCAACTGAGAAGCTGACAAAAGAGGAATTGAGCAAAGTCCAAGAGAATTTGAAGATTATGCTCAACCAAAAGGAAGATTAATGGCCTTTTGTCACACATCTCCGGATACTTGGATTATAGGAAAAAGACTGACGTCTCGTTCATACTAAGTTGGATGTTATCAAGAAATCCACTTCAAATTCAGTTTCAGAAATTCTCAGTCTAAAGGAGAATCTTTAAACTACAACTATGGAAGATCGAGAAATTCATGCTCAAGTAGAATGGCACCTCAATCAGCGAATCTATGGTTTAGAAACTTAGCTCCAAGAAGTTCTCACTTCTTAGAAAAACATTTCAGCGGACCAAAAGACAACTCAACAGTTGATCACTCAGTTGTATGATGCCAAAAAGGGCAAAGTTGAATTAGAAAAGCTGAGATTACAAGAAGAAAAGTTGAAGCTTGAAGCTGAATTGAAGAAATACAAATCAGCAACATATCCTTATGTTAGGGATGTGAAACAACTAACTGAAGAGCAGCTCATTCTAAAGTATAGTCAGCCTAGAGAAAGGAGAGCTACTCTTACACAAGATCTGTGGATGAAGGTTGTCGAGGATCACACCAATGTCAAGGCCAAATACAAAGACAAAACTTATGAAGAATCCCTTAACTATTTCTTATCTGATCTCTATCATAATCAGAAGATGGCCAATTACAAGAAATTAAAGAGAATTGAAGAGAAGCTTCAAATCAGATATAAGAAAGAACATATGAAGGCTGATGTTGCAGAGTTTGAAAACTATTACAAGGATGAATCACACCATCCTAAGTTAGTTTTATGGAGAAAGTGGAAGCTATCAAGCCAAGTGGATTATCTTAGAACATTCCACAAGGAAGACTCAAATATAGAAAATGATTATCATCTTCATGATAAGGAAAGGAAATTTATCTTAGTTACACAGAAAGCTGTTTAGCTTTTATTTCATTTCATAATCAAATGTGTAACTTGATCCAGTTTTTGAAAATTCTAATGATATATCCAGTTTCCATTATTACTTTGTTTTGTATTGTTTTATATTTAAGCTTTTCTTTTAAGGAGGGTTTTGGCATCATCAAAAATGGAAAATTGTTGGAAATAAAATTTTAGTTTTGATGATGATTCATCTTGTTTAATCATTTGCTTGTTTACACCCCATTGATGAAGTGCTGAAACTAGCTGTTATAGTGGAAAGCTAAAAGATGTCTAGAACTGAATGTATAGGTTTTACTAGAGTCTGATAATTGTATAGGTTATATCAGACAAGCACTGTATAGATAGAAGTGTCGTAAAACTGAAAACTGGAGATCATCTAGAAAACTGGATATTGACTAAAACTGAAAAGAATCACCAGAACTTAGAACTGAAGTTCACTCAGAATTGAAGAAGGTAAGTTCGCTAAGGGACACAGACTCGGTTGACTTATCTAGAACTGAAGGCTGAGGGAACAGATTAGTAAATGAAGAACTGAGGGACACAAACTCAGTTGTTGTAGATTGAAGTACTGAGGGCTCAAACTCAGTTATGCAGATTAAAGCCGAGACTGCAAAGTTAGAATTCAGGTAAGTCTGTGATGGCCTGAACTGACTTTATGGATCTTAGAAAAAGTCCTAAGAATCATAAGGACAATGATATCTTAGATGATTTGTATAAAGAATGGTGTATTCTGATTAAGTAATATAAAATCAGATAAATAGAGTACTGAAGTTTTTAATAGGTGTAAAAACTCAGTTAATGCTCTAAGTCAGTTAACAAACTGATAACTGACACACTCAGTATAAAACTGATCAGGATACTCAGCTTTGTAGTCAGTCATCCTAGCAACTGAAAGTACATTCAAACGTTATAAATCAATGATTTTCATTGGATGAAGAACTGACATGTTAGAACGGTCACTGACACCTGACATCTGAAAACATAGACGTTGATACAATTCAAATTCAAGAAAGATGAACGTTGGACCTCACACTATTAATAGAGGACTTGGCATCAAGGATCAAACACCGAATTAATGAGATTACAAGCGTTTTTGTGCACAAGTCTAGTTCATCTGAATTGCTATCAACATTTGCGCTTAACAAGATCACATCTATATTTCTTCAAGTGTTCAAGCTACATCGATCATCTAGATTTTGACACTTAGAAGAACCACAAGAAAGAATCAGTTTATTGATTCTCAGCCCAACTTTGATTTTGAATCAAAGGTTTAGACTATGAAGCAATCCGGTTTAGGATTTATCAAGGACAATTATCATTAGCAGTCGGGTAGACTGTGTTTGTGGTGGTAGCTGGAGAAGAGGCAATAGCAACCCTCTTGGGACCAGTGTACAAGCAGTTGAAGAGCAGCAATCCTACGTGTTCTTTAGGTGTTTAGATAGTGAAGCTAGGGATGAGTCAAGGACTATCGTATAGGACTATTTGTAACATCGTACCTCAAAGTGTTCTAGTGGAATTTTTCCTCCTACATCATAGGGGAAGAGTGGACTGACCGGATTACACCACCTGGAACCAATATAATTCTTGCTCTACTTACTTTACGCATTTACTTTTAGTCATTTATTTATTTAGCATTTATTACTGTTTATACAGCATACTGAAATTGATTGTTATACTCACTCACAATTCTGATCACGTGTAAGTCCCTAACGTCAATTTTACTAGCAAGAATACTAGATACACCGTAGTATAGTAACTGAGAGTCAAGGTCGATCCCACAGAGACAATGCAAATCTAAGTATAAACGATTCTAACCTAATTAAGAAGCAACATGAAAGCGGTCATGGACCAACAATAACATAAAACAAACTTGATATTTCTCCCCCTCTTCTCACCGATCTACTAACTTGGATTAGTTAATCGTTACGTTTACTTCCCTACATAATTTCCTTAAATCAATCGTGAGCTTTAGTTTTAATTATCATTATCAGCTACGGGTGCAACTCCTACTCCTATGTACTCCGACAATTGTAGTAGACAATCTATACGCAAGTTACCCTCCTTAATTGGTCTGTAATAGCCCATACACATAAAGAACTAGAATTGCTGATATCGAGCACTAACTCATACCGCTAACCCGCCTAGACAGCTGTCGACATTGATCAGCACGATCCTAGGGTCCATTCAAGACTAAGTCCAAACTTAGCACTTCACTATTCATATTTCATGTCAGTTTACAATTACAATAAGCAGATTGACCAGATCTAACCTACTGTTAATTAAAACTGTCGATCAACATAGCTGTAGTGAATCCCAGTTTTAGGTTTTCAAAATATTGCCTCGGTAATCCGGCATAGACCGTCGGTGTACCGGGGTCAACTTTTCCTATCCCTGGATCTACATTGCTCAATTAAGATTATTCTAAGTAAATTATGGGGTCTTTAAACATGCAGATTAACTAGAACACATAAATACGAACAGTACTACCATATTGAAGACAAAAGGAACGTTCAAAGCTTCATACCTTCTATAATGGAGATCTAGATCGATCTACTCAAGCTAGAGATGATGGAGGAAGGGAGGAAACCAGAAATAACTCTTCAAGAGATTGAATAACCTTATTTCATCAAATTATGTAATGTATGTAATGTAATATGAACAACTTATACAATAATCTGTAGATGCGGCCTTATATAGATACAATGACCGACTTATGAATCTCTAAAACCCTAACCGACCTAGTAGAGGCGGCAGAATTAATTTCATGTTCCACAATTCCTCGGTTTACCAGACCTAGCCCTCGGTAAACCGGGCCGACTTTTCTTCTTTTCTTCAGCAGATTCCTTCTTGGACTTTAATCACTTGGCCCAATATACTTCTTTTGGTCCAGATCCATTCTCTCTAGATTCGGTACATCCTATAAAACATGCAATACAAGACAAAATAGTACCAAATCATCAGGAAAATAACATAGGTGCAGAATTACGATCCTGGAAACACTCACATAGCATTTAACATATATTCCACATAATAAAAAGTCTATCTATCCTCTCTTGAGCAGAATTCGGGGCAAATAATGGTATAATTATTGGTACCATTTAGAGCGTTATCAACTACTCCCCACTTAGCTTTTGGTCGTCCCGAGCAAAAAGGCAAAAAGAAAACAACACTCTGATCAGTATAAAAGTTAATTAAATACAACTATCCCTCACTAAGTCAAGATCAAGATCGTGCCACTCATATCCATCAGTAACGCTTTAAATACTATTCACATCATGAGCCAATGTGTGTGTGCAATAACTTTCACAGCCGCTTAGTAATGCAGACAATCTCACATTATGTCAACCCGTAGTCAAACTAACCAGTCTCAAACATGTTATTTATTAATTAATTGAGCTGGCAAGACGGATCGAAAACCAAGTATCGATTACTCTTAGGCTCACGTTTATCGGTCTATGCAAAAGTCGTGCGTATTACGCTCCATCGACTCAAATAATTACCAAAGAGAATATAGATGTATATATTTTCAATGCACTTCTCTTTCTTGGCGGGTGAACTCTCATTGATTTAGCTATCCTCACAGCCCCACTCATGATAAACTACCGAATCCAAAATTCCTGTGTCTTTATAAGTGTTGGTGGAACATGATTCGTGATGAAGCCATGGTCAACTCTAGTCAAAACAATATGCTATCGACTACACACCAAGGGAAGTGAGTTATACGTGCTTAAAATGGTGGCTCATAATAGAGTATGCGCTTAATACGCCACTACTTCAAAAGTGGGCACTCCTTTCACTCGTACGAAGTAAAACAAAGATGAAGTCAATTAACTCAAAAAGATCAAAGATATCATAATTTTATTTGAAATTTTGTCGAAATGAATCAAATTCTAAGTGGTGAATCATGCATCAAAGAGAATCAAGATAATCATGCGATTCTCGGAATATAATGCTAAGAAGCTAAGTGACGTTCCTTACCCCCCTCACTTAAACGAAACATTGTCCCCAATGTGTAAGATGAAAGACGAAAAATGAAAAGGAACTTAGCTGTGGTTAAGGGTGGAACCAAAGAAGAAGTGGATCGTCGTATAAATCATCGGGCTCATTAAGTAATCCATGATGAATCTGCGCTGAGTAACTCAAACAAACTAAGAAGAATAGTGGTGACAAGAAACTGTATAATGAAAGTGCGGCAGTAAAAGAGAAATTAATCAACTCCAAAACTAATTAAGCCGTCAAAATTATTATATTAATAAATTATGCTACAAAAACTAAACAGGAAAAGAAAAATAAAAACAAGAAAATGGAAAACAACAAGAAAAAGAAATAAAAACTAGTTCTCATCAAAATAACCCTCCCAGTCATCTCTAGGCTCAAAACCGGGATGAGGTGCAGAACATGAGGCAGCAGCGGCCGAAGAAGAAGCTCGGTGATGTGGGACTGTCCTAGGTGGTGGGGTCGAGGGAGGTATGCCAAAGAAATCTATAATTCTATCCATTTTGCAATGCAAACTTGCAATCTCTCGCGAGTGCCCCTCTAGCATAGCTCTCTGAGTCCGGGGTGCTCCGAGGACCGGAGTACGCTCGCTCTCAGCTGTCTGACCAACCCGTCTTTGTACTTTTTGAACCGACTGTGAACTAATCTTCGGCTCAGGGTCTTCCCAATCATCACTGATGAGAATTTTCACATCATCCTCTGAAGCAAACATGTCAATCATCAGCCTGTATGGTAACAACTCGCACTCAGTTGTGGCGGCAAGCTCGTGAATACGGCTATGTATCAGAAGACCGATGTTGACCGGAGATCCCTGCTCCAGATAGAACATCAACTCTGCCCTCTTGGTGGTAACAGAGACCGTGTGCTTGGTCGGTAGAAGGCGGGCAAAAACAAATCTGTTGACCATCTTCCGATCCCAGGATAACTCGTTCTCTAGGAAGATGGTGGGGGCTCCCAAAGGATTGCGCTTCCACTGCACCCCAAAAAGCTCAGCTATCATGTTCATCCTCTCCAAATCTTCAATGTTGCTCGAGGATGTATACTCATCCGGGCCCACCGGTGGATTTCTAACCCCAAAATGAGCATTGATCCGCTCAATAGAAAACTCAACCTTAACACCGTGGACCATAGCATATGTGGCTCCTGGGTTATACGAAACATAAGCATAAAATTCCCTTACCACCGTGGCGTTGAACCGAGTCGGTGAATCTGCCTTGTCCAAAATATCTTGCGCTTGTATGGCTTCTACCAAGATCGACCCACAATCGGCTAAGTCTACCCCTCATTCTCGAGCCACTGGTCTTGCGTTCCAATGCCCTCGGAACTACTCGTAGATTTCCAAAGAATGGAATTGCTCAACCCCGTCTATCAAGGGGTTAGCATCTCCATAGACACTCTGATAACCATTGGGACGAACATCTGATCAGCTACGCTTGGGACCCATCCTGGATGATAACAGAACCTGATAGTGAAGCTGTTTCTGAAAAAGTTACCCTCGGTAAACCGGAGGTAGGGCTTTGTTTACCGGCCTAAATTTTTCTGGTTTTCTTTTTGGACCGTGCATCTGATGATAAAAGATGAAGAAATGGAGCACCTCACTAGCACAGCAGCACTAGACAAAAATAGGGGTGAAGAAAATATGTGTTTTTGTTGGTGAAAAATGGAAAAAAAAGGTTTGATTTTGGTGGAGGTTTTGTGGTGATAGTGGTGGTGATGGTAGCCGAGTGAATTTAAGAAGAAGAAGAAATGGAAGAAGTTTGATGATTTGAGGAGATGATGGTAGATGCAATGATGATAATGATTGTGAATGGGTGGTTTAAATAGGGAAAATGAGTGAAGGTGGAAGGATTTAGTGGGATAGTGGGTAGAGGAGTAATTAGGGTGAGGGATTTGAGGGGGTGATTGATGGGATTGAGGTGGAGTTATGGTGGAGTGTGGTAAAGGATGAAAAATTTGAAAAGAGGGAAAAAGGTGGCGGTTTCTACTGACTGGTGGTGTCTGATGCAGCGTGTGTCCTTCACGTGTCTCTATAAATTCAGCTTTTTAAACTGACATTCAGAAATCCAAAAATCTTGGCTCGGTAAACCAGAGATAATCCTCGGTTTACCGGGGCTTCTTTTCCCCAGATTTCTCTGTCTACCTCTTCTGCACTCTTTACTCAACCACTCTGCTCAATTCCGACCTCAAATTGACTGGCCTCTCACTCTTTTTGTTGCTATTTCTGACTCAATCCTAATCTACTTCACTAGAAATCCACAACGAGTAAAAAAAAAACCTTTCCATAACCATCGGTTTCAAGCCTAAGGGTGTGGTAGGATGAAAAAAAGCTCGTCCCTTCATCTGGCTACTTTTATTCATTCCTAAACTACCTAAAAGTCTTAAGAAATAGTTCTGAGTTTATACTCTCCGGCTCGACTTTCTTCATATTTCCGATCATTCGGGGGTTGGAGCTTTAACTCACCAAACCTTCGCTCCAGAGGGTTGTACCTTTCAAGAACCTTTTTGAGCTCTCTTACTAGCATGCCTTTCTCTCTTAGCTTGCGTACTAGGTCTGCCTCTGCGTTGAGATTTAGATTTTAAACCCAAGGACTCCACATCTTCCACTTTAAACTCAAGTCGTTCACTACGCAACACGGAATGACTAGCTTCCGTGAGCATCTTGTTGTGGTCCTTCTCTTCTCTCTCTATCGGCATTAGTCTCACGAATTCCTGATCAACAGTTTCTACTACAACCTCTCTATGCTTATGCCCTTCTATCTCCATAATTTCCACCTTTCCTGAAGCATACGTCATCTTGCAACTTTTCGGCCTATTTTCTAAGGGTTCTAAGATCTTGAAAGATACAGCATCATTATTCAATCTCAAAGTAATCTCTCTCTTATCAAAATCCATGACTGCCCTACTTGTCACTAAGAAAGGTCTTCCTAACAAAACTGGGGCACTTGGGTCCTCTAGTATGTCTATAACCATGAAATGAATTGGATAACTGAACCCTCTTGACTTAATCATGCACTTCCTAAGCAGACCATCTGGAATATCTATAGTTCTATCGATGAAAGTCATGGTCCTAGTTTGATTCATTACGACTGGAAGCTTAATCTTTTGACAGAGGGAAAAAGGTAGAATGTTGCAACTCGAGCCCGAGTCACAGAGACCTAACCCTACTGATATACCATTAACAGAAATCGGGAGTTGGAACGTGCCAGGTCTCCTAACTTCACAACAGTATCTGAGTCTGGGTAATCCTCAGGTTCAGAAAACATCATGTCGGGATCCTCTTCAGGATCATCAGAATCATAATCCGAAGACGATATTTCAATTAACTCGCAAGGGAACTCACCTGGATTACATACCTTACTCTTTGAGGTTCTCTTCAGACTCTTGCTTGATTAATTCTTTCTCTTTCTACAACCGACGAAGCTGAGGCGTCGCTACAAGGATCTGTGCCTTATGGTTATAAAGGCAAGAAAGCTCTCTGGTTGGACCCTGAGTTTACCCAAAGTCCTCCTGATATGGAGAAGGCGAGTCAGATTAGGGAGGCTATAACTGATGTTATTCCTTTGGGCTGCCTTTCATAGGACTCGCCACCTGGAGTTCAGGTGGAGATCGGCAGGGGAATCACTACTCGCATCGTGGTTCAAGATGATGATCCGGTTAAAGATGAAGTCGATGAATTGAAAGACCTTACTGGTCAATTCGGGATTGCATCCTCCGTGGTAACTTTTATTCTTGTCTTGCATTTTTTTCAACTTTGCTTTTATGGCGGGCTTACCCTCTTTTCTCCTTTTCAGATTGGAACTCACATATACAAGGCTACAGAGGCCGTTGAGAAATGTAGGGCTGAGCTCAAGAAAGGAACTACGGCCCTTGGTGCCTCGGACAAGGCTAGAGTCGCTGCTGAGGCCAAGCATGTGAAAGCTTTGGCCAAGATAGATCGTCTGAAGGAGGCCATAAATGCGAGTGCAAAGCTGGACGTTGAGGTGCAACAGAAAGTGGAAATTTTGAATGATAAAGCCCAAAAATCCGTTGAAGGGCTGAAGGCCGCATATGAGGAGATTGCGGGTTTAAAGGAGCAACTTGCTGCTGTTAGATGTAGTGCCCAAAAGACAATTTTTGTAATTGTTTTTATGACAGATTTTATTATTCATCTTATTATTTGTTATGTGCTTATAAAGTATACACTACTGCAAACCCTAAGTATATCAGTTTGTAACCACTTAACTCATTGTATGGCATGCACGTGAGGATTGAGTTAGTGGTGATATAATTGAACTATTAGTCCGTGGTGAACTTAATCAGAGTTTAGGGTCTCATGATTAAAACACCAATAATGTGCCCAGAACACCTTAGGGTGTGATAGTCTTATCCGGACTGTCGATAGAAGGTACCTAAGTGGGGCATTTATATATGATGGCATTCATATATGACTGGACCGATTTAATCTGTATTTCTTGATATAATTCCGTAATCAGGAAATCTTATTAAATCATTAGATGATCATATATGGATTGACCTTAATCCTGAGGTGATCACAGGATGCTGCTTGTCTCGGGGTAGTGTTTGATGTGTTAGTTACAGATCACTTTGATATGTGATCCAAGTCACTTTACGTTCGCACTATTCCCTGATGAGTGAGTAGTTCTGTTTTTCACAGACATGGAATCCATTCCTTCTTTCGGGAAGTAGAGAGACAATCCCCTTATTTGTTAGCCCTAAGAAAATGATCGATGGGCCCAGTTCATATTAGACTAATTAGCTACTAGTCAGATATGTGAACTAATTGATCACTAAGGGGTTAATGGTAAATAAGGATAAGATATTCTGAGTCGGGTTCACGGAGACTTCCCACTCATAATGGACAATCTATGGAGGGTTAGTCCTTATGTAGTGATTATATCAGTGGACGCTTATTTACTCATAGGGTTGAGTGTAAGTATATATCTATAATTGGTAGAGTTCAGTTTCGGGTTTATGGTGGCGTAATCCGGGAATTAATAATTTAAGTATGAATATTCTGTTCGATGAATATTTTACTTAATTATTGGATCTACTGGTTATAGGTCCATGGTCCCCAATGTGGCTCATGTAATTCGGGTATTTTTCTTGTTGTTGGGCCTCAGTGATAATTAATTGGCTGGGCCAATTAATTGATATGCGAAATATTATTTAGTTGGGCTAAATAATATAATACACAGAAAAGACATTTTCTGTGGGCCTAAAACCCTAGGTGTGGCGCCTCCCATGTCATAAAGTGCAAGAATCGATTTTCTTGTGTGATTAATTATTTACTAGTTAAATAATTAATTAATAAAAGATAATTGATTTGTAATTGATTGATTGATTAATCACAATCTTTTATAAATGGAATTATCTTTTATTGTGATTTCTTTTTAATTATTTATTTTATTAATTAGAAACTTGGAGGCCAAGGATTTACTCTCCTATATAAAGAGAGTTCTTCCAAGACATATGGAGAAGTTTTTTTTCGACATACACACACAAAAATAGAGAGAAAAACTTGTTTTTTGTCTTGGGTTTCTGGTTGAAGAAAAACTTGTAGTTTTCTTCTTGGAAGCGTATCAAGGAGGTTCTAGTACCAAGAATTGGTGTCCACCAACCGCCGTTTGGAGAACACATTGGAAGATCTTGGCTTCTCTTCCTGCTATTAGTAAGACATACTAAACCCCCTTGTAGAAATTTAGATCCTTTATTGATGTATTGTAATTTGTGAATCGTGATCCATCCATTGCGCAAAGAAACTACATTGGTTTTGTGGTATCAGAGCCAGGTTCCACGATTTATGAATTATATTCATAGATAAACGATTTAAAAGGAGTGGAATTGCATTTAGAAATTTTTATTTCATGCGTGTATAATTTTTGGTGTGATTGGTTGTTGTGGTTGAAGAGTCGGATTGGGGTTGGCACTTGTTTACTGTTAGATCTATTGTAGTTTTTTCGATTAGTATCTATTAAGCGTAGGAATTGTAATTTAAATTTTATGCAATTTTAATTTCCGCAAAGTTTGTAAATTTTATGTAATCGATCCGGGTTCAAGACATGAAAATCTTGAAGATGAAGATGATGAATCCCAAGAATATTGGGAGAGAGGGGGCCGGCGGTGATCCTTTTTTTTTGTAAGGTTGGATATTTTTTTTAATAATAAAAAAAACGGCTAATTTTTTTTTACAGTTATATATATGTTTATCTATTAAAAAAAATTGGATCCGCCCCTTCTCTCTTTCGAAGCTCGTGGCTCGTGGTTCGTGTAAAGATCGATTCAATATGCGGATGAAGATTTGAAGATTGTAATTTAATTTATTTTATTCCTAGAAAATAGGTTAGATGCGGGGGTGCCAACGGTCCATCTTGATGTTTATTTTCCGCACTAGTATGCATGCTTAGGATATATGTGTAGAACCAGAAAATTGCCATGACATGCATCATATCATGATTCCACTCCATATGCATATACATGTATGCAATTAATTCGAGGAATTAGTTAGGCATGTATATAACACGCGATTAGTTTAAATTAATTGTATGATATTAATTAGAAACTAATTAGGGAAACCGAGGATTCCGGGTTTTGTCAATCGTCATGGTTAGGTGATGGATTCTCGGTGAATCCCACCTTGCGAAAGCATAGGGAGTAAAAATCCCAAAACCTCGACGAGATTGCGTTTTTGTCCGTAGTGTCTACGTGAAAATTTGATGTTAAGGGATTGAACAATTATGGGCGAATATGGTTCGAAATTGGTCAAACCATGGTTGGGTGGTCAACTAAGCCACGGCTCGGTCGACTTAACCCTCCACATGTGGCGTTTGCACAGGGGTTCAGCAAGGGTGAGCTATCCGACGAGCAACTACGGCTCAACGGAGCTCCCCTAGCACTGATCCGTCCGACGGCCACATATGTTCCAACGAATAGGTCGGTGGGCTACCCCATATAACCGACACCATTCGGGCCCATGATTTATTGTTCCTTAAAGATACGTCAAGTCCAAAAACGAAATCAGTAAACCCACCACTTTTTCAAAATATTGAGTGAGAGCAGGGAAGGCGACAGCCGACCCCACGGCCTCTGCTGTTGACACAAGCAACGTGAGAGAATGGTGACGCCTCATGCCGGCCTGGGACTGGCCTCCCTAAGGAAGGCCTTCACCGCTATCAAAATTCAAGGCTTGGTCACCAAAAGGATAGGATTATGGGTACTCATCGGGTCACTGACCGACCCTAGGGCGGCATACTCGCGTTCTACCTAAAAATCTGAAGTAGTAGGTCACACTCATTATGGGTATTTTTGGTAATACATTGGCTGAAAAATAAAGGTAATTGGGGATTAAAAATTGGATGTTCGATTCCATTTTAATCATCGAGAGAGAAAGATCTCAATTTAGTCGTCACCTCTTTGACCTACCCTAAGGCGGCACTGAGGTGTGACACTAGATCCTTGGAATGGTAGGATAGACTATACATTTAGTTTATAGTTCCTAAAATTTATTAGTAGTGTATAATTTGAATTTAATTTCTGTCATTTATTTACAGTATCATGTCATCGCAAATTTCTTTACTGTTGAATGATAAGTTGACCGGAACCAATTTCACTAAGTGGAAAAGTAACTTAAACGTTGTGCTCATCTTCGAAAATGTTCAACATGTTCTGACCTCGAACATTCCAGCACTTACCGCCTAGTCCTCAAAAGCCGACAAAGAAAATCAGCAGAAGTGGACTGAGTCCGATAACAAGGCACGGGGCATCATGCTAGCCTCGATGTCGGAAATCATTAGGACCAAATATGAAGGTTTTGCAACTGTTAGAGAAATCATGCAGAGCCTTACCTCTTTGTTTGGCACACCTTCTGATCAAGCCCGACACGAAGCCGTCAGGATGGCTGTTAACGTGAAAATGAGGAAGGGTCAGTTAGTGACAGGTCGTGTGATAAACATGATCAATTACTTTACTAATGCCGAGACTCACGGTCTAAGTTTGACGAAGCGACTCAAGTGAGCATGATTCTCGAATCACTCTCACCTGATTTCCTCCAGTTCAAGACCAATTATGTCATGAACAAGCTTAAGTTTGACTTGACACGATTGATAAACAAGCTGTAAGTGTTCGAGGGTGTTTACTCTAACAGTAGAACCTGAGAAGGGGAAAAGAAGGCCGAAGCCAATGTGGCTGAGGCCAAATCATCAACCTCTGGAACAAAGGGAAAGTCGAAGGTCAAACCTGTAAAAGAACAGAAATCGAAGCCCATGAAGAAGAAAGGGAAAAAGGCAACTACTTCCAAACCTAAGGGTAAGTGCTTTCACTGTGGAGAAGTAGGGCATTGGAGCAAGCATTGCCTAAAATATCTCAAAGAGGTGAAGGAAGGAAAGGGTTAGGCAAACAAGCGGTAGGATAAGACATGTAATTTACTTGTCTTGGAATTCTACAGTGTAGCTAAAGATGTATCAACTTGGATACTGGATTTTGTAGCTACTAACCATGTTTGTTCTTCTTTGCAGATCCTTAGTTCTTATGAGGAGCTAGAGGACAGGACTCATGAGATGAGAGTTGGCAACGGGGCAGTAGTTTCAGCGAAAGCAGTGGGAGTAGTTCGTTTAATGTTTGGAAATAAAGTCCTTAAATTGGACCATGTCTTTTATATTCCGCATTTTAGAAGAAATTTAATTTCTATGTTTGTTTTGCAAGAACAATTGTATTCTTTATCTATTGAGTATAATAAGATTGTTATTTCCAGAAATGGACGTAACTTGTGTTCTGCAATGTTAGAAAATGGATTGTATGTCATTAAACCAACCGATACTCCACTGCTCAATACTGAAATGTTTAAAGTAGCACATCAAAGTTCTGCTAAAAGGCAGAAAGTTTCTCACGAAGATAAAACATATCTTTGGCACCTTAGGCTAGGTCATATTTCCTTGGAAAGAATCAAAAGACTGGCCAAAGACGGTCCCTTAAGTGAGTTATTTGTTTACTCACTGCCAGTCTGCGAATCTTGCCTGGAGGGAAAAATGACTAAGTGTCCCTTCACGTCAAAGGGTAATAGGGCCAAAGAACCTCTAGAATTGGTACATTCAGATCTGTGTGGTCCGATGAATGTACAGGCTAGAGGTGGATTTGAGTATTTTGTGACTTTTATTGACGACTACTCGAGATTCGGATATGTTTATCTACTGCACAGGAAGTCTGAAACTTTTGGTAAGTTCAAGGAATTCCAGGCAGAAGCCGAAAGGCAGCTAGGCAAGTCTTTGAAATGCCTTCACTCTGATCACGGAGGTGAGTACTTAGATACTGAATTCACTGACTATCTTTTGGAACAAGGGATCTGTTCCCAACATTCCGCGCCTAGAATGCCTTAGCAAAACGGAGTTGCTGAGCAGAGAAATAGGACATTGATACAAATGGTCAGATCAATAATGAGCTACACGTCACTTCCGGTTTCCTTTTAGGGACATGCCCTAGAAACAGCGGTCCGCATTCTAAATGTGGTGCCGTCAAAGTCTGTCGAGAAAACGCCTCTTGAGTTATGGAGTAGGAGTAAACCTAGTTTGCTTCACTACCGTATTTGGGGGTGTCCTGCACATGTACTGGAGGACAAGACTAGCAAATTTCAAGCACGTATGAAAGTATGTCTGTTTGTAGGGTATGAAAAAGGGACACATGGAGCTTTCTTCAATGATCCGTAAGATCAGAAGGTAATAGTTTTGACTAATGCCACTTTTCTCGAGGATCAGTACATGAAGGAATTCAAGCCTCGGAGTAAAGTTGTACTTGGGGAGATACTTTCTGACGAAGTCAGACCATGGGTGACACTTTGTGGCACATATAACAACACTACTGATACACATGACGACCCTGACAGTCCTAGACCACTCAGACGCACTGCCGGAGTGTCTCGGGCACCTGTGCGGTATGGTATGCAACCAGAGGCGAATTTCACCGTCTCTGATGGAGTGGAGAATGATCCAGTGTCCTATCGTAGGGCTACGGATGATTCTGATAAGGACATATGGGTTGATGGGATGAATCAGGAGATGGAGTCAATGTACTCTAACTCAGTCTGGAAACTTGTAGATTGCCCTGAGGGTGTCAAACCCATATGCAGTAAATGGATCTACAAGAGAAAGCGAGGAGTGGATGGAAAGGTTGAAACCTTCAAAGCTCGGCTAGTGGCCAAAGGCTACACACAAAGAGAGAGAATCGACTACGAAGAGACCTTCTCCCCTGTGGCAATGCTGAAGTCCATTCGGATCCTCCTTTCGATTGCAGCATGTCTAGATTATGAGATTTGGCAGATGGATGTTAAGGCAGCCTTCCTTAATGGCTATCTTGACGAGGAAATATATATGCAGCAACCAGAAGGATTCATCGAGAAAGGCCAAGAGCACAAAGTGTGCAAGTTGCTCAAGTCCATTTATTGGTTGAAGCAAGCTTCTCGGTCTTGGAATCATAGATTTGATGAAACCATCAAGTTGTATGGTTTCGAACACAAATTTGATGAGCCTTGTGTATACAAGAAGGTCGTCAAAGATCAGGTGGCGTTCTTAGTGTTGTATGTTGACCACATTCTGCTAATTGGACCCAATAAGGGGATGTTGTCAGATGTGAAGAATTGGTTAGCCACGCAGTTCCAAATGAAAGATTTGGGAGAGGCGAGTTATGTTTTTGGGATCCAAGTTATACGGGATCGGAAGAACATGATGTTGGCTCTATCCCAGGCATCTTACATAGATCAGATGTTGTTGCGTTATAGCATGGTGAATGCAAAGAAAGGTTTCCTACAAACCCGTCACGGCATTCAACTCTCTAAGAAATAGTGTCCTCAGACACCTGAGGAAATGGGACAAGTACCATATGCTTCGGCTATTGGTAGTCTAATGTACGCTATGATGTGTACTAGACCAGACATCTGCTACGGCGTGGGCTTGGTCAGCCATTTTCAGTCAAATCCAGGCTTGGAGCACTGGACAGCAGTGAAGAATCTCCTTAAGTATCTTAAGAGAAAGAAGAATTATATGCTTGTATATTCAGGTGCGAACCTGGATATAGCAGGGTACACTGATTCTGACTTCCAGTCAGATAAGGATGATCGAAAATCGACATCAGGCTCAGTGTTTACTCTGGGAGCCAGAGCAGTAGTCTGGAGGAGTGTCAAGTAGTCCAACACAGCTGACTCGACTATGGAAGCCGAATACATAGCGGCCTATGAGGCAGCTAATGAAGCGGTATGGCTCAAGAAGTTCATGGGAGATTTAGGAGTAATCCCAAATCCAGAACATCTGATACGTCTCTACTGTGACAACAATGGGGCCGTGTCGAATTCCAGAGAACCCTGGAGTCACCAGAAGTCAAAGCATATAGAGAGGAAATACCATCTGATCAGAGAGATTGGTCAACGAGGAGACATTTCCGTCACGAAAATCCCCTCAGCCGACAACCTTGCTGATCCGTTCACAAAGACGCTTTCCATTGAAGTCTTTTCGAGCACTTGGAAAACATGGGTATTAGGGACATGATTCATTTGCTTTAGAGCAAGTGGGAGATGTAATTCTTGCTGTAATAAAGATAGGGTGTGGTCTAAAACAATTATTACTTGTCATTCGTGCAAGTGGGAGATTGTTAGATGTTGTGCCCGAAAGACAATTTATGTAATTGTTTTTTATGAAAGATTTTATTATTCATCTTATTATTTGCTATGTGCATATAAAGTATACACTACTGCAAACCCTAAGTATATCAGTATGTAACCACTTAACTCAGTGTACGGCATGCAAGTGAGGATTGAGTTAGTGGTGATATACTTGAACTATTTGCCCGTGGTGAACTTAATCAGAGTTTAGGGTCTCATGATTAAAACACCAATAATGCACCCAAAACACCTTAGGGTGTGATAGTTTTATCCGGACTGTCGGTAGAAGGTACCTAAGTGGGGCATTTATATATGATGGAATTCATATAGGACTGGACCAATTTAATCTGTTTTATTGATATAATTCCGTAATCAGAAAATCTTATTAAATCATTAGATGATCATATATGGATTGACCTTAATCCTGAGGTGATCACCGGATGCTTCTTGTCTCGGGGTAGTGTTTGATGTGTTAGTTACAGATCACTTTGATATGTGATCCAAGTCACTTCTCGTTGGCACTATTCCCTGATGAGTAAGTAGTTCTATTTTTCACAGACATGGAATCCATTCCTTCCTGCGGGAAGTAGAGACACAGTCCCCTTATTTGTTAGCCCTAAGAAAATGATCGATGGGCCCAATTCATATTAGACTAATTAGCTACTAGTCAGATATGTGAACTAATTGATAATTAGAGGGTTAATGGTAAATAAGGATAAGATATTATGAGTCGGGTTCACGGAGACTTCTCACTTATGTAGTGATTATATCAGTGGACGCTTATTTACTCATAGGGATGAGTGTAAGTATATATCTATAATTGGTAGAATTCAGTTTCGGGTTTATGGTGGCGTAATCCCGGAATTAATAATTTAAGTATGAATATTCTGTTCGATGAATATTTTACATAATTATTGGAGCTACTGTTTATAGGTCCATGGTCCCCAATGTGGCTCCTGTAACTCAGGTATTTTTCTTGTTATTGGGACTCAGTGATAATTAATTGGCTGGGCCAATTAATTGATATGCGAAATATTATTTAGTTGGGCTAAATAATATAATACACAAAAAAGATATTTTCTGTGGGCCTAAAACCCTAGGTGTGGCGCCTCCCATGTCATAAAGTGCAAGAATTGATATTCTTGTGTGATTAATTATTTACTAGTTAAATAATTAATTAATAAAAGATAATTGATTTGTAATTGATTGATTGATTAATGAAAATCTTTTATAAATGGAATTATCTTTTATTGTGATTTCTTTTTAATTAATTATTTAATTAATTAGAAACTTCGAGGCCAAGGATTTACTCTCCTATATAAAGAGAGTTCTTCCAAGACATATGGAGAAGTTTTTTTTCGACATACACACACAAAAATAGAGAGAAAAACTTGTTTCTTGTCTTGGGTTTCTGGTTGAAGAAAAACTTGTAGTTTTTTTCTTGGAAGCATATCAAGGAGGTTCTAGTACCAAGAATTGGTGTCCACCAACAACCGTTTGGAGAACACATTGGAAGATCTTGGCTTCTATTCCTGTTATTGGTAAGACATACTAAACCCCCTTGTAGGAATTTAGATACTTTATTTATGTATTGTAATTTGTAAATCGTGATCCATCCGCTGCGCAAAGAAACTACATTCTATAGCTGCTGCTAACAAACCCGTCGAGGAAGCTGGTCCTGCAGCCATTGCTGCCTATACGCTCTGATGAGTTTTTTGACCATCTAGAGGCGAGTTTTGACCAAGGTTTCAACCACTTTGCTCGCTGCCTTTGGGCGTATCATGGTAGAGAATCGGTCAGCCTTCAGGAGATGGTCCAGTGGGTTAACATGTCCTAGCGAAATCTTGATTTATTGGCTCTTCACCAGGAAATTCCTTATGCTGCGGATCACATTACTTCTATCCAAAATAGGGCAAATAAGGGACGGAGAGCCAGTCTGGGATCCTCCTCTGGTTAATCCTGTCAATTTTACCATTTTGAAGAATCCTCATGCTGCTGCCAGCACTCAACAAGGTGATGAGTACATCGATACCCCTCCTGGCTCAAACTAAAGATTTTTGTTTTCAAAACAATTCCTGTGATCTGTAATAATTTAACTCTATTCAAACTATCTTGATGCTTTCTCTTCTGTTTATTTTGTAGTAGCTTAGCTTTCATTTTCCGCACCTTGACTTTTGGCCGCTTTTGGCTTGTTGAATTTGATTTGTGGCCGTTTTTGCCTCCTGATTAATGCACTTGCTTCCTTTTGATATGTTCTCTTGAATGTGTATGTGTGCGGCCCACTTTATTTTGGCGAGGTTGAGAGAATAGCTTGCGAAAATAATAGAACTTCTGAACCGCCCTTGTGTTTGAAGAAAAATTGATTTTCGTAGGCGACCCCCTTGTATGGAACGAGGGTGTTGGTGCTTTGTTTGAAATGATAGATAATGATAGATCAAAAATTCCACCTGCGGCCCGCTTGTTTGAAACAAGGCCGACATCGACCTAGTGTGTACACGTCTACACTTTATTTTGATGTTTTGAAATTTCCAATATGCTGCCCCCTAACTTCTTGGCGAGCCCAAAATTTTTCGTTTATCCGGCCCCCTTGTTTTAAGAAAGGCGATGGAGAGCTTGGGTAAAACAGGACTAACCTCCGTGATTGGATGAAAAATCCTCTGGCCACCTTGCTTTAAGCAAGGTCGCTATGGGCTTGCTTCAACTTGCGTTCCTCTCGTTCTGAACAAGACTGACTGTGACCTGGCCTGAGGCAAGCAGTGGGCATGCTTTGTCGAAAAGCTAAAGCCTTGACTTGATTGGACAGTGAATTGGTAGGCTTTTGACCTGTTCGATAATTACGCAGTCAGCGTGGCCTTGAATGTCATGCTGATAACTGTCAGGCACTTAAATGCGTCCTTTGAATTTCAAAATTTTGGATAAAACCGCGTGAATGCTGACCATCTGATCTTGTTGATTCTGACCGCTTGTCCCGCTTGTATCCTCAATAAAAAGAGAGGGTTTCCCTGGTCCTCTTCATTCCTCTCTTGAACAAAGTTTTACTTTCTGATCATGTCTTTTTGATCCGGAGAGGGTAGTGCGGTACGAGTGTGGAGGGCCCGGCCTATGCATGATGTTTCTCCTTTCTTCTTTACCTCTTCTGATACTGCCAAGTTCCATTTCTGGCGTTACTTTGATGGAGTCAAGCTTGTGTAGGAGAGAGGTTTGAACGAGGACAAAGTTGAGGGTGATGGCTCTCTGCTGCGGGTTCGGCTTTCTGGGTGGTTGGATTTTGTCTTCCCACCTATGTCACCCTTCAATCTCACGGTGGTGAGGGAATTTTACTCCGTTCTATCTGAGGTTTCTGCTGATGAAGCCGTTAGCTCCTTCGTATTCCTTCTATCAACCCCTCTGCTCACTATGAGGTCGCCTGGGATTTTGGTGATGAGGAAAGTAGGCAAGTCCGCCTGCGCCATGCAATTCGTGAACTTTTTCCCAATCGTCAGCTTCCTCGCACACTAGGCTCTGCGTCTGAACTGTCTCACCGCAACCGAGAGTGGAAAAGGTTTATTAACTCGTGAGCGCTTCCATCTGTGGATATTGAGGTCATTACTGGGGGATCCTGATTCACCGCGAGGCTGTTAAGTTTGCCGTCACTATGGACCCTGATCGCCGCATTCCTTTTGGTTCACTGATTTCTCATTTATGTACTGATGTATCTAGGGTGCCGACTCATCCTTTGGATGGCTGTGGATTTGTTTGAAATTGTTGTTTTGAAAATTTCACCCGCGGCCCTCTTGTTTTTGGCTAAACCGGAGGCATTTGTAACTTGTAGGTTTACCAAGAACAGAACGTTCGGCGCCTCTTATTGTAAGCTAAGACGGATTTTTTCATTCGATATGCTCTTCAGAATATGCTTGTTTTTGCATAAAGCAGATATGGCTTACATGTAATATTTCTTCAAGTTGTCTGCGTGCTAAGATCTGTTGTATTCACGGCCTTGACTGTCCTTCAGGACATAAGTTCCTTTTTTACTATCCTTGCGACCTGAAGTGGTCCCTCCCAGTTTTCTGATAGCTTTCCTTTCTTGGCCTCATGCCCCGTGGCCTGTCTTTTTCGCAGAACATAATCTCCTAAGGTGAACTGATGATTATGAATATGCTTGTCGTGGTGGCTTTTGGCCGCTTGTTTGCAGTTGTGCAAGCGGCCGTACGAGTTGATTTGCTTTTCTTCCAACCGATCGAGACCGAGCTGCCTGGTCCGTTTGTTTTCGGCCTCACTGAAATGAGCGGCCCTCAAGCTTGGTAGGGTCATTTCTACTAGTGTCATTGCTTCCGACCCATAGGTCAAAGCGAAGAGAGTTTCCCCTGTGGTTGTTTTCCTGGATTTTCTGAGATCCCATAAGGCCGCTGGTAAGTTATCCGGCCAATTTCCTGCTTTCTCGTCCAAACTCTTTTTAAGCACGCTCAGCACCTGTTTGTTGGCGTTTTCGGCCTGACCATTGCCTTGTGGGTAACATACCGATGATTGCTAATGCTTGACGTTATTCTCTCTACAAAATGTGTCGAATTCCTCCCGGAACTGCGGCCCATGATCTGATACTATCACTCTTCGAATGCCAAATTTGGTCCAAACTTGATCGAGCAAGAAATAAGTTATATTTCTAGTGCTAATTTTTACCAAGGCTTCGGCCTCGATCCATTTGGTGAAGTAATCAATGGCAATCACAACGTATTCGCATCTGGAGCGACCTCTTTTGAGTGGCCCAATGAGGTCGATAGCCCACATGTCGAACGGCCAGGCAGCGATGATGATGCTTTGTTCGACTAACGGCAGCCTAGAAATGTCCGCAAATTTTTGACATTTATCACACCTTTTAGCGTATCATTGGGCATCCTCTGTGAGCTTTGGCAAATAGTATCCATCCAACAAAACTTTCTGAGTGAGTGTGCAGCTTGCCGGATGGCCGCCACACATCCCTTCGTGTAGCTCCATAAGTATTCCCTCGACCTCCTCTGGTCGTACACATCGTGACAAAGGCTTGGAGAATGATTTTCTGTACAAGACATTGTCTAAGATAGTGTACCTGGCGGCCCTTCTGATCAAGGCTCGGGCCTCCTTGAGGTCGGGCGGGTGGGCTTCCGTTTCAAGGTACGCTTTTAGCTCATGATCCAACATGATTTTATGGCTTGAAAATCCATGAATTCGACCTGGTTGATGGCGGGCTTAGACAGGTGTTCCACCATGATCATTGGATTATTGTACTCATCGTTGCTTGTTAGCTTTGATAAGTAGTCTGCTCGGTGATTGTCTTCTCGAGGGATGTTGGTGAATTTATAGTATTTGAAGTTTCCTTCAAGCTTCTTGACGAGGTCGATATATTTTTGTAAGATTTCGCAGTGGATCCCGAACGACCCTATTACTTGATTGACCACCAACTATGAATCATATAATACTTCCACATTTTCGACTTTCAAGGCCCTGGCGAGTTCAAGTCCTACAATGACCACTTCGTACTCTGCTTGATTATTCGATGCAGTAAAGTCAAATGTCAAAGCTTTTTCAATTTCTTCCGAGTTGGTTGGTTCCAATAGGATGATCCCGGCCCCGCAGCCTTTGTGGCTAGCGGCACCGTCGACGTAAAGCAGCCACCAAGTGACATGGCCTCTAGGGCTCGTCCGTTGTGGGCACTATAATGTCATCGCTACACTCCGCATTAGATTTTCCTGGTTGCTCTTCGTTAAAGCGTGTTTCTGCTATGAAGTCGGGCAAGGCATGAGCCTTGATAGCTTTTTTGGGCTAGTATTAGATGTCAAATTCAGTGAGTTCGATGGCCCAACGCAATAAGCGGCCAGATAGATCTGGCTTGTGAAGGACTTGGCGTAGGGGCACGTCTGATAACACGATAATAGTATGCGATGAAAAGTAAGCCCTTAATTTTCGGGCAGCGATGACAACGTAGTAAGTCAACTTTTCGATGTTATAAATTGCGACTCTCAAATGATCTGAGGGCATTAGATACATAATAAACGGGCCTTTGAAGGGTTCCATCCTCCTTGATAAGTGCGGTGGCGATGGCCTGGTCTGAGGCCGCTAAATATAGAAGCAAAATGTCCCCCGTCATAGGACTGATCAGCAACGGCGGGCTTGACAGATATGCCTTGAGCTCTTTGAAAGCCTGTGAACATTCCACCATCCACAAAAAGTATTTGTTCCCTTTGTGGATTTTGAAGAAGGGCAAGCTTTTTTCCGCAGATTTTTAGATGAATCTTCCCAGAGCGATTATCATGTTGTTCAGCCGTTGTACCTCCTTGATCGTTGTTGGCTCGCTCATGTGTAATAGAGCCTTTATCTTTTTGGGTTTGCTTTGATCCCTCTTTGGCTCACCATAAAGCCCAAAAACATCCTTGCCTGGACCCCAAAAGTGCATTTTGCAGGGTTTAGCTTCATCGAGTGTTTTCTTACATTGGCAAAGGTTTCACGAATGTCCACTAGGTGATCCTGGCGACTTCATTTCACGACCATATCATCAATATAAGCTTCCATGTTTTCGCCAATTTCCGAGCTGAATACCCTGTTCGCCAACCCGCATTCTTCAGACCAAACGGCATCATCTCATAATAGTAGAGTCCGCCGGCTGCCTTGAAGGCGGCTAGCTCTTTGTCGTCGTCAGCCGTCTTAACTTGATGAAAGCCTGAATAGGTGTCTAGAGAACTCAGCATCTCGAAACCCACGATCTTATCTACCATTTTATCGATTCGTGGCAGCGCATGAGGATCCTTAGGACAGGGTTTATTCAGATTGGTGAAGTCGATGCACATCCGCCACTTGCCGTAATGTTTCTTCACCATTACAACGTTTGTGAACCAAGTCGGGTACTGAAGCTCCTTCATTATGCCCGATGCCAAAAGTTTTTCGACTTCACCTTTTATTGCGACTTCTTTTTATCCAGAGAATTGACGCGCTCTTTGTTGGATCGGCTTGATGTTGGGATCAACGCTTAAATAGTGGAGCGCGACCTCCGACTCCACACCTCTTATATCAGTTACATCCCAGGCGAAGGCGTCTACGTTCTCTTTTAAGAGCTCAATCAGCTCCTCATTTCTCTTTCAGTCGTCTGCGACCCGATCTTTATTTTTGATCGGGGTACCTCTCATTTATGATAGCCTCGACTAGCTCGTATTCAGCTGTAAAATCAGGCTGATCCCGGACCTGCAGTGTCTCAACCTCCACAACTTTACTTGTGACCTCTTTTACCATGGCGACCATACCGAACCCGTCGACTTTGGGTCTTTTGGAATCGACCCTGTTCTTGGTCATATATTCGAGAAAAAATCCTTGTCGGCTCGTGGCGACCCCGATATCATCTCCCACATGAAATTTAACTCGTTGGTACGGTATAGATACCACCATTTGGAATTTTTTCATGGCCGGAATTCCCAAAATCATATTGTAGTAAGATGGAAGATCAACGACCAGAAAAGTTATTACCTCAGTTCGGCAAGGTTCATAGTCTCCTAGGATGATGTTGAGGTCAATTGTGCCTTTTACCCTGACCGTATCATTGGTGAAGCCCTCTAGCATTCCGAGGTAGGGGTTTAACTTGGCTTCCCCAAACCCAATCTGTTTGAGGCAGTCAAAATAAATGACGTCGCGACCTGCTTCGGTGTCGACCATAACTCTATTGACGCCATGCTGGTCGTTGACTCTGACCTTGAGGATTATCGGTATTTCCATGGTACCTTCCACAGTGGTGAGCCCACTTTTAGTGAACATGATTCCTTACTATGTTTCCCCCAAGACTACTCACTTCTCGAAGCCGCGAATATTGATTGAGTGTATCTACGACTTTAGCTGGCTGTTGCTGGGGAGGCTCCCATGAATGACTTGAACCTCCCTTTGATAAACACGAGGTTGCCACCCTTTATTGGTGCTGGTGTCCCCATTGCGCTTATACTTAGCCACGGGTCCCTCTCGGATCAATCGCTCAATTTCTCTTCTCAAAGTGAAGCATTCATCAGTGAGGTGGCCATGATCTTTGTGAAAGTTGTAATATTTCGATTTGTCGCGATTCTTAGGATCGCTTTTCATCTACCTGGGTCTCTCAAAGTGCTTGCGAATCTCGAAGAGTATCTAGAATGCTTTAGTGTTAAGCGGCACAAAATCACTTTCGTTGAATTTATACGGCTTTTTTGCATCATGGTCATTGTTTGCGTCTCTGCCTTTTTCTTTCTTACGATCATCCCCACACTCCTCTTTCTGTGGGTGTTCTAGCTTGGATTTTGATTTTTCAGAAAATGGTGCCTCACTCACCCCGATCATCCTAGCCCTTTCCAACATCTTCCTTAGGCCCGATTTAGGTGGCCGCAGGTTAAATTCGGTTTTCATTGGACCCTTGGTTATTCTGGTGAGAAAGCAGGTTATGATGGCGTCGTCCGAAATGTTCTTGGTTTGATCGTATACTCTGACGAACCGCTCATAATAATCTTTTCCTGACTCGTTGTCCCTCATGCGAACCTCATACAGATCCTCAATGGTCTTTTTAGTCCGGCTTGCCGATTCGAATCCTTTGACGAACTTTTTAGACAAGTCCTCCCAACTTTCAACTGAACCCCGCGGAAGCCTACGGACCCATGAGGCGGCCCTGTCCTGCATGATACCGACTAAAGCGATGCACCAGGCGGACCTGTTCTGAGTCGCCAGAGTAATGCGACCTTGGAATGCTGTGAGCCAATCATTTGGGCAGGTGTTCCCATTGTAATAATTATAGCTGGGGTAACTGACCTTTTCTCTGCTGGAGGGCAATGTCTCGGAGATTCTCTTGGCGAGCACATCGATCCCAGAGATCGGGATTGCCTTTTCAGTGGGCCTCAATTTTTTCAGCTCTGTGATTTCCTTCTTCATTACTTCTATTTGTTCTTCCATGATGGGATCGACTCTTGGCCTAGGCGGGGGTAGATCGGCAGCATGCTCGGTTCGATGGCCTGAGTCAGCATGGTGTTGCGACTCCTCTTGATGGGCTCACTTTTCCCTTATGATCGTGCGAGCATCCCTCTCGACCCTCCCCTTTTGTCTGGGAGCTTCCCTTTTTTCTGGAAGGCTGAGATGACTTAAGGCCGGGGCCCTGTCCTTTTCACCCTATCTTTTCAGAGCTGAACCCCTTTCTTGGGTCTTTTCTTTATGACTATTGCGGCCCGATGAATGAACACTCTCTTCAATCTCCATCCTTTGAGGTTGGGGTTGTCGACCCTTCCCTGTTACCTCAAGATTAACCTCGCCTCTTGGTGGATTAGGAGGTCGGACCGGTAAGGGTGCCCGGCCCAAAGCTACTAACCTTGAATTAGGCAGATACATTGTCTCAGCATACTTGGTGTATTCTCTCATTTCCATGACCTCAGTATCCTTTGGGAACCCTGGTACCCTTCCGGTGTTATCTCTTGGCTGTGCTGCGGCCTAGGCGTTCCTACCGCGGCTTCTTCTAAGGCCTCTTTAGATTTAGTTTTTTGGTTCAAGAGATTTCGGGCGTCTCCCAGGGCCATAACCTCCCTCTGTGATCTATCCTAATCTGCGGTGGGATTGTCGAACGTCTCGTCCCCGCCCTCCACGCGGGCCTGATGTTGTGTCCCCCCCCTTGCCGGGGTCTGTGGTATTAGCGGTGAACTTTTACTCCCTGCCATCACTGGGTTAGCGAGTTGATTCGGCTTGGAGATACGATTTGATGATTGGACCACAACCGACTCTCTGACGACCTGCTCCATTCTGACACCTTTAACCACTTGGTACTTTCGTTGACTTTTTGGGGTTTTAATCTAAGATCTTTTGGTGGGTCTTTTGAGTGAGCTGGAGGGAGATCTTTTAGATAGTGACAGACCGGGTGACGTGGCGGTCAGAAATATGAATTTCGGGGATAAAAAGGTGATGGTTCAAATGCAAATAACCTCAGGAATTTGTATGGTTTTGTTGGATCGTATATGCGCAATAGTATATCCTAGAGGGGGGGTGAATAGGATATATACCCTTTTTAAATTTTACTTGATAGCTTTTCAAACTTTATTAAGGCTTTTAATTAATTACGGAGTTCCGACTACTTAGGAAGCTGTTAGACCAAATTAGGCGGAAGAACTAACCGGTTAACGTATTGTTCCTAAGGTACTAGGTGATCAAGATATATATATATATATATATATATATATATATATATATATATATATATATATATATATATATATATATATATATATATATATTACTTATAGCTTAACTTTGAATAATAAAGAAGTGTTTCAAGTATAAACACAAATCACGGATATTGTGAGCAAAAACAGATTCTGGTATCAACAGACTTAACCGAATATTTTCCTTAAATGTTGCTTAAATAATCAGTTGTTATTCGATCAACTGTATTAATCACAATTACTATCGCACTTGTTTGATAAGAAAAACCTTTTTAGAATTTTAATCAAAACGAAGTAAGTCTCGGATAATGCAAGTATAGCAAGATGCGATGCACAACTCAACCAAATATAGCAGGGTTCTTATTAATGGACTGTATACAACTCGACGATTGAATGATAGCAATAATAGTCTAGCCACACAATTGTATTGCGATTGTTTAGTAATGGCACTTTAAAATGTGCGAATATTACTCAAATTTTATCCAATGATTAAATAGATTATCAACCTGTTAATATATAGAAAATATGATATCAACACAGTACCATATATATATGCACCAGGTTTTACCAATTTGCAGGTTGATTATTTTAAACAATTAGAATCAGAATTGCAGCGAGTTATTTCCTTTGATAAGTTCAGCAATGTCACAGGTAATAGTAAATAAGGTGACGTTTCTTCTTCAGTTTTAAACGCATACAAATCAGATTTTAATCTTGATTACCTAGATCATACAATCCTAGGTGTATCACAACAATCACCACACAGATTTTCCAATATACTTCAGTTTGTTACAGTTACAATATTTTCCAATATCCAGAACTTAAAATGAAGATACAACACACAAACGGATTCTGACTTGTTAAATCTTTAGATCACACTGTAGTGAAAGAATCTTAAACACAACAGTGACACACAGTCACAAAGATTCAATCACAGTTCTGTTTCTAAAGATTAACACAACAGAATAAATACAACCTTCGGTACTTGAACTAATCAAGTTCTACTTTCATAAAACGGATGAAAAGAAGCAACTTGAAAGCAAAAGTAAATAGTGAACTTACTGATATCGAACCACGAAGGTTCAGGTTGAGAGAAAACGGAAGGCTGGTACCAGAGACGAACCGAGATCGCAATCCAGGCCCAAGATGGGATTCCAGACTTAATCTACTCAACCAATTTCAACCTTGAATCACAAAGATTCAAGATGAAATGCAGTCATGCACTTTCTGAACCGAAGGAACAGAAATGCAAGAACTTCGGCAAACAGATTGAAAACACAAGGATAATTTTTAGTATAGACAAAATGTTTGATCAGCTTAGTTAGCTTGATCAGTTTGTTGTCTTTGAGATTATATAGACATGCAGTGAGAGTGCAATGGTTGTGTGTTAAATGACATGTCTTGGAATACTAAGTGACATACACATTAAGTTGCAAATGCATTTAATCTAAACAGCTATATTAAATGATAATCAGCTAACACTCTTTTCTTAGAAAAACTTTTCACATTTCAAGATATTTAATAGTTCAGTTTCCATTCAGACTGTTGAATATACACTAGACTCATTTATTGCATATTTCAAAAAAAAAATTGAAAGGAAAACCTGGTTCGGTTTCATAGTCCATTTTTCAAGATTTGCTCAACTCAGATTTAAATGACTTGACATGAAAAATGACTTTTATGTATATACAATCTTAAATACGAGATATATAAATTTTAGTATTGATGTTTTATATATTTAATCATTTTCGAAATTTACAATATTTTGAACAAACTACATTCTATCAATTATATACTATATATATACATGAATGCATCTAAGTGAAGTGAGTCAATATAATCCCAAAGTGGTAAGTATAGTTTGTACGAGTATGATATAGACATAGAGGTAAATCTATATCACACTCTCCGATGGCAAATGCAGACTCGATTGATTAATCAAGGACCTTATTGATTTTATCAAAATTAGTGAGATATTTTCGTCCTTTTTATTAAAGTTACTTAACATTAAATAAATCCGAAAATATCAAACAACTTGATTCATAAACCGAACAGAACTTGATTTCATCAAATGAATGCAGTTAATAAGTGAATCATTAATCGAATTTAATGGATTTCGATTTTATCAATTATTCAGACACAACTTTTGGGGATAGGAAATGAAATAGAAAAAAAAATTATACCTATTATACCTTTCAGTAATCGGTTCAAACAATCAGAATTTGGGTCAATGGAGCAGCAAATCGGATAGCATTTAATCGGGTCAGCATGGAGTAGTCAGACCAACAGAGAAAGCAATCGGACCAGATTAAAGCTGGGTCATCTTCGTCGGAACTCACCACCTGGAAGCGGCACCGAGGTTGGTGGTTCAAATTGCAAAGACATTATTAAAGATCGAAGCTTGACGGAGTAGAAACAAGGATCGAGTCGAGTTGACCAAGAAGGGTCAAGGCATTCTAACTCAAAGCATCGAACTTGTGTAAAGGTCGCAGCTTTCTTCATCATCGGATCACCAACCGTCAACGGACATAAATGTTGAGCCTTTCATTGATAATAGTCAAAAGAAGATGGACGGTTTCATCAAAAACTATCATTTACGGATCGAATAATCGAGGATGATTTAAACATTGAAACATGTATCGAAGTTTTGAATCACTCCATTCCGACTTACGAGGCCCGAGATATGAGCGTTACAAGTTTGGATGCTGTTGCTGAAAATAGTGGACGGGCGTCCGACCTTATGAACGCCCGTCCGGCACCGTTACTGTAGCAACCGACTTGATTTTTCTATAAAAGAAGCTGCGATTCCAACCCTAATTACATCAGAATTTCTCATACACAAAACACCAAGAAGCAGCCGCAACTTGGAGGTTTCAAGGCCGGTCACCCGAGCCTTGTGCTCGGGTGATCCGAGGTTAGATTAGGTTTTAGATTAGATGTTTATTTCTTTTTTCTTTCTTCTTTGCGTTTTTCGAAGCTCCATGCTTGGAGGCCGAACATGTTCAACGAGTTTGACTCTTTTTCCATTCAGGTTTTATCTATCTTTTATTTAAGTTTATGTTGTGATCTTAATTCAAAGTTGTATCTTTTCTATTCGTTTATTCGTTTATGCAACTCATATCGGAAGATCGTTGCTTTTGATGTTTGATTTTGATGGAAGTCATGATTAGATTTAGATCACCATAGGAAAGATTAGATTTTTAACCTTGACATAACGGAAGTTGATAGGTTAATTATCTAGGTTGTTAGATTTAAAATCTTGCACCTTGGTTTGTTTGCGTCAATTCTATACATTGGAAGATGTTAGATTGATAGACGGATTATCTACGGAAGTAGTATTCATACCTTCGAGAGGTGAACCACATCTTTAGTTAATCGTCATGAGATAACCTTAGATAGAGATAGAGGATTTGTTGGATTGGATGATTTTGTTTGTTCGTTGTTTGCTCTCCATGATCATCTTAATAGTTATTTTTCGTTTTCGTTTGTAGTTTAGTCTTTATTGCTTTTTAGTTTTCCTGGCTTTGGATTAACAATCCTCTGTCCGGTTACTTTTCCGTTTTAGTTTAGGTTTAGGGTAATAAAGAAGAATTAATAAGTTAGATTCGACGGCCCAATTCCCTGAGGATCGATACCCGTACTTTCCAACTTTACTAGCAACTACCCGGTATTCGGCCGGTTAGGAGGTAGTTTTGCATGGTAGTATAGGTTTTATAAATTTTCTTTTGTTTTAATGATGCAAAATCTCCCCAACAGAAGTATGAGAACTAGATTCGAGAATTGACGGTTCAGTGTTTAGGAGATGAAGAAGTGGAGCAACTGTTTTGACTGAGGATGGAGGTTTCAAGGAGATTGAATGTTAGATGCAGTATTCAAGAGTTGTGGGAGTTACGAGGGAGATGAAGACGGAAATGGAAAGGCAATTAAGACAAAAGGGTTGAATTGGTTTATGAGGATTTGGGGTAGGAGGCTGCAGATAGATAGATATATTTGATGTAATAGGAAATTAGGTTTATGGTGTTAAATGGGCGGGGCCGAAGTATTTCGGTATTGGGTTGGAGAATTTTAAGCCCAAACGAAAATATAAATAAATGTTGCAAATTGGACCGAGAGAGAGAGATCCCAATATAGATGTTTATTTGGTGTCCCGCACAATATTATTAGTGTATCACACAAAGTAGTAAATTAAGAATACACTATTTAACATAATAACATTTTAAATGTACAACTTAGGTTTTACGATTGTTCCATATAATAAAATGTGTGATATAATACCATATAATGTATTGACATATTTTATTATGTCTTAAGATATCCTACTTAGATCATGTAGCACTTGTATAGATATCCTACTTAGATCATTTATTATATTAAAGTAATGTAAGTTAATACATTAAGTATAAATGTAGCACATGATAGATAAGTGATACTTAAAAGATTTAATCATAAGTGAGATATGTGAAAATCAATCAACCATTTCACAACAATTCTCCCCCTTTGATTCATTTTCACAATTACACATATTAAAGCTTTTAAGGATCAAATACGAGCGCTCCGCCTAAAACTAAGCTCCCCCTTAATACAAGCTTAAGTGTTTTAGCTATATATGAAAATGAGTTCTTTCATTTATATTATCACTCCCCTTACTAAAAGCTTTAGTAACTTTTCTCCCCCTTAATTTTGAAAATTAATCAAACATTGCATATGGAAACTTCCCTATTATATCGATGTCAAAATACGAGTAGATGGCGAGTAAATCAATAATACCAAGAGAATTAATGGTCTTTTGAAACAATTTCTCCAAAGCAGATAGGCCATATATGCGCACTAATATATTGAAGAAAAGTAAAAGCACATTATATAGATAAGGGGTGTAAGAACACTTCCATGTTTGCTTTGATAGGAGAAACACTAATGAGCTAATACTAAGAAAAGCTTGATACATATTGAATTGGTGTACATGAGGCATTTTCACCAATGATATAAGTACGCAAATTCATATAAGAAAGAGTATGGTACCCTCTATGTGTTGGGTCAATATAAGACTGTAAATGACACTCCCTATTACTAAGTGGTAAAAATGCATCGATTATTGATGATGGGATGAGAAAGCCGATATCAAAATTATTTGGTGCAATAATACACAACTGATTATTATATTTTTTTTTTAATTTTAAATATGTGCTTGGATCATAAACGGTGTATTTGATCAATAAAACTTCACTGTTGTTTTTAGTGATCAGAAATTGAAACTATTGTCAAAGAGGATTTGCATAATATAAAGGAATGTTAAAGAAAACTTCCTGATCAGATTGTGCCAACAATGACTTGTCAAAGAGCAAGGACTTCATTTGGGCATTTGACGAGGTAGTTAATACCACATGGTACTTTGCAATTTCAAATTGATTCCACAAATAAATGCCACGGGGAATCTTGCAATAGATTAATTCCATGAATCTCTGCAAAAGAAAAATAACATATGGTACCCTTTATGCTGGGTCCTTAAACGTTAGTCAATGAGGACTTCGGAACCCAAACCTTTCTAACTTTTGGCACCCATACTTGCTTGATCTTAGGTTTGTGAACATTCCAATTAGTACGATAGGTCCTAATAGGTTGTTCATTGTATCCATAAGATCGATAAGTATATGGTACATAATGTGGACGGGAATTACTTGGATGGTGATAGTGTGGTTGCCAATGGTGATTGTGAATAACACGTGGGGTGTAAACATTTGTGTGATAATTCGATGGTGCATGAATTCTAGAATCATGATATCTAGGTGTAGCATAATTATTGTCATAAAATTTGTTCTTTGGAGAAAAATTCCTAAAACTTCTTTTATACAGAAATGCATGATTTTTCTTATAGAAATTCTTTCTTGATTTCGAAGTATGTTGTGACGTGTGTGCTTGTGTAGACGAAGCATACTTGGGTGATTTAATTTGTTCTAATACAATGGGTTGGGGAACAAGGTGCTTTTCTTGATGATTCGATTCAGTGACTACAGTCTCAGTCAAAGACACTTCCGAAGGAAGATCTAAAATAAGATCAGTGTGAATCAAATCATCACTTAAAGATGAGTGAGATGTATCCACAATATTTGATGACATATCAAGCTTTGAATTAGCTTGTGGAATATCAGCTCGCTCACTCTTAAGCATTTCTAACTCGGCTTTTAATGCATTGATAGTAAATTCAAGTCGATTATTAGTGTCTAGTAGTGACATAACATAATCCTTTTTCTCAAGTAGATTATCTTTCAATTTATCATTTTCGGCTTTCTAATGCATCACATCTATTTTTAAAATGATTACAAAAATAATAGATATCTTGTTTTACCTCAGATCCAGAGTCAGAGTCGGAGTTCGCATTAGATTCATCATCAGAAATCGCACTTGATTCAGCATTGGAATTTCGATCTGATTCAGCATTTGAAAATGCATTTGATTCAGTTTCGGCATCTGAATTCTTATCAGAGTCACAGTTGACTTGAGCAAGTAGGTCATTATTATCCAGACTCCTTTTATTTTCAGATGTAGCAGCAACATATCCAGCCACATTAATGAACTTAGGAGGCAGCTTATGCGAAGATTGTTCATTTTCAGAAAATGATTCGGTGTAGTTGTGACTTGTTGAAATTTCGGATTCAAAATGATTTTCTAAGATTTCTATTTCTTGATTTGCATCTTCATATTTTCTTTCTAATTTCAGCCATACATCTTTGGCAGTAGAACAAGAAGATACAAGACAAGCAATAGGAGGACTTTGAGCATTTACTAAAATCTCTAAGGCTTTTGAATTGAATGAAAGAGATTTTTCAATATCAGATTTTGACACTGGTTTATTTTTCGGAAGGGATGATCCATCTTCAATAATATACCACAGACGGATGTCTGTAGCTTCAAGATGTATTCTCATATGACTCTTCCACAAATCATAGTTATGCCCATCAAAGTGAGGTGGTTTATCCCAAGAGGACTCCTCCGGAAGACTAGCAAACTGTGATGCAGAAATCATCATGAAAAAAAATAAGATGATACTTTTATGCTTTCAAACAGAGCTGTTTGAGGGAATAAAAATACTCTTCAAGATGTTCTAAAAATAAGATCTTAATCCAGTACTAATAAGAGACTGTACTGGGAGCAGATCAGCTAAGTATAAACAGTTAGAGGCAATATTCAGCAGAGTCAATATTCAGCAGAGACAGTATCCAGCAGAGACAGTATCCAGCAGAGGCAATATTCAGCAGAGGCAATCTGCAAAATCTACCAAAACTCGGAAAATCAAGTGAAAATTATCACAGAATTTAATAGTAGAATATCAGAAATCCAGGCCTCAGAATTTGCAGAAAAACTATAAGGAATTTATTCAGATATTGTGAGCAAAAACAGATTCTGGTATCAACAGACTTAACCGAATATTTTCCTTAAATGCTGCTTAAATAATCAGTTGTTATTCGATCAACTGTATTAATCACAATTACTATCAGCACTTGTTTGATAAGAAAAACCTTTTTAGAATTTTAATCAAAACTGAAGTAAGTCTCAGATAATGCAAGTATAGCAAGATGCTGATGCACAACTCAACCAAATATAGCAGGTTCTTATTAATGGACTGTATACAACTCGACAGATTGAATGATAGCAATAATAGTCTAGCCACACAATTGTATTGCAGATTGTTTAGTAATGGCAGCTTTAAAATGTGCGGCAATATTACTCAAATTTTATCCAATGATTAAATAGATTATCAACCTGTTAATATATAGAAAATATGATATCAACACAGTACCATATATATATGCACCAGGTTTTACCAATTTGCAGGTTGATTATTTTAAACAATTAGAATCAGAATTGCAGCGAGTTATTTCCCTTGATAAGTTCAGCAATGTCACAGGTAATAGTAAATAAGGTGACGTTTCTTCTTCAGTTTTAAACGCATACAAATCAGATTTTAATCTTGATTACCTAGATCATACAATCCTAGGTGTATCACAACAATCACCACACGTATTTTCCAATATACTTCGGTTTGTTACGATTACAATATTTTCCAATATCCGAACTTAAAATGAAGATACAACACACAAACGGATTCGACTTGTTAAATCTTTAGATCACACCGTAGTGAAAGAATCTTAAACACAACGATGACACACGATCACAAAGATTCAATCACGCTTCGTTTCTAAAGATTAACACAACGAGAATAAATACAACCTTCGGTACTTGAACTAATCAAGTTCTACTTTCATAAAACGGATGAAAAGAAGCAACTTGAAAGCAAAAGTAAATAGTGAACTTACTGATATCGAACCACGAAGGTTCAGGTTGAGAGAAAACGGAAGGCTGGTACCAGAGATGAACCGAGATCGCAATCCAGGCCCAAGATGGGATTCCAGACTTAATCTACTCAACCAATTTCAACCTTGAATCACAAAGATTCAAGATGAAATGCAGTCATGCACTTTCTGAACCGAAGGAACAGAAATGCAAGAACTTCGGCAAACAGATTGAAAACACAAGGATAATTTTTAGTATAGACAAAATGTTTGATCAGCTTAGTTAGCTTGATCAGTTTGTTGTCTTTGAGATTATATAGACATGCAGTGAGAGTGCAATGGTTGTGTGTTAAATGACATGTCTTGGAATACTAAGTGACATACACATTAAGTTGCAAATGCATTTAATCTAAACAGCTATATTAAATGATAATCAGCTAACACTCTTTTCTTAGAAAAACTTTTCACATTTCAAGATATTTAATAGTTCAGTTTCCATTCAGACTGTTGAATATACACTAGACTCATTTATTGCATATTTCAAAAAAAAATTGAAAGGAAAACCTGGTTCGGTTTCATAGTCCATTTTTCAAGATTTGCTCAACTCAGATTTAAATGACTTGACATGAAAAATGACTTTTATGTATATACAATCTTAAATACGAGATATATAAATTTTAGTATTGATGTTTTATATATTTAATCATTTTCGAAATTTACAATATTTTGAACAGCTACATTCTATCAATTATATACTATATATATACATGAATGCATCTAAGTGAAGTGAGTCAATATAATCCCAAAGTGGTAAGTATAGTTTGTACGAGTATGATATAGACATAGAGGTAAATCTATATCACACTCTCCGATGGCAAATGGACTCGATTGATTAATCAAGGACCTTATTGATTTTATCAAAATTAGTGAGATATTTTCGTCCTTTTTATTAATGTTACTTAACATTAAATAAATCCGAAAATATCAAACAACTTGATTCATAAACCGAACAGGAACTTGATTTCATCAAATGAATGCAGTTAATAAGTGAATCATTAATCGAATTTAATGGATTTCGATTTTATCAATTATTCAGACACAACTTTTGGGGATAGGAAATGAAATAGAAAAAAAAATTATACCTATTATACCTTTCAGTAATCGGTTCAAACAATCAGAATTTGGGTCAATGGAGCAGCAAATCGGATAGCATTTAATCGGGTCAGCATGGAGTAGTCAGACCAACAGAGAAAGCAATCGGACCAGATTAAAGCTGGGTCATCTTCGTCGGAACTCACCACCTGGAAGCAGCACCGAGGTTGACTGGTTCAAATTGCAAAGACATTATTAAAGATCGAAGCTTGACGGAGTAGAAACAAGGATCGAGTCGAGTTGACCAAGAAGGGTCAAGGCATTCTAACTCAAATCGAACTTGTGTAAAGGTCGCAGCTTTCTTCATCATCGTATCACCAACCGTCAACGGACATAAATGTTGAGCCTTTCATTGATAATAGTCAAAAGAAGATGGACGGTTTCATCAAAAACTATCATTTACGGAGCGAGAATCGAGGATGATTTAAACATTGAAACATGTATCGAAGTATGAGAACTAGATTCGAGAATTGACGGTTCGGTGTTTAGGAGATGAAGAAGTGGAGCAACCTGTTTTGACCGAGGATGGAGGTTTCAAGGAGATTGAATGTTAGATGCGGTATTCAAGAGTTGTGGGAGTTACGAGGGAGATGAAGACGGAAATGGAAAGGCAATTAAGACAAAAGGGTTGAATTGGTTTATGAGGATTTGGGGTAGGAGGCTGCGATAGATAGATATATTTGATGTAATAGGAAATTAGGTTTATGGTGTTAAATGGGCGGGGCCGAAGTATTTCGGTATTGGGTTGGAGAATTTTAAGCCCAAACGAAAATATAAATAAATGTTGCAAATTGGACCGAGAGAGAGATCCCAATATAGATGTTTATTTGGTGTCCCGCACAATATTATTAGTGTATCACACAAAGTAGTAAATTAAGAATACACTATTTAACATAATAACATTTTAAATGTACAACTTAGGTTTTACGATTGTTCCATATAATAAAATGTGTGATATAATACCATATAATGTATTGACATATTTTATTATGTCTTAAGATATCCTACTTAGATCATGTAGCACTTGTATAGATATCCTACTTAGATCATTTATTATATTAAAGTAATGTAAGTTAATACATTAAGTATAAATGTAGCACATGATAGATAAGTGATACTTAAAAGATTTAATCATAAGTGAGATATGTGAAAATCAATCAACCATTTCACAACAATTCTCCCCCTTTGATTCATTTTCACAATTACACATATTAAAGCTTTTAAGGATCAAATACGAGCGCTCCGCCTAAAACTAAGCTCCCCCTTAATACAAGCTTAAGTGTTTTAGCTATATATGAAAATGAGTTCTTTCATTTATATTATCACTCCCCCTTACTAAAAGCTTTAGTAACTTTTCTCCCCCTTAATTTTGAAAATTAATCAAACATTGCATATGGAAACTTCCCTATTATATCGATGTCAAAATACATAGTAGATGGCAGAAATCAATAATACCAAGAGAATTAATGGTCTTTTGAAACAATTTCTCCAGCAGTATAGGCCATATATGCGCACTAATATATTGAAGAAAAGTAAAAGCACATTATATAGATAAGGGGTGTAAGAACACTTCCATGTTTGCTGTTGATAGGAGAAACACTAATGAGCTAATACTAAGAAAAGCTTGATACATATTGAATTTGTGTACATGAGGCATTTTCACCAATGATATAAGTTTGCAAATTCATATAAGAAAGAGTATGGTACCCTCTATGTGTTGGGTCAATATAAGACTGTAAATGACACTCCCTATTACTAAGTGGTAAAAATGCATCGATTATTGATGATGGGATGAGAAAGCCGATATCAAAATTATTTGGTGCAATAATACACAACCGATTATTATATTTTTTTTTTAATTTTAAATATGTGCTTGGATCATAAACGGTGTATTTGATCAATAAAACTTCACTGTTGTTTTTAGTGATCAGAAATTGAAACTATTGTCAAAGAGGATTTGCATAATATAAAGGAATGTTAAAGAAAACTTCCTGATCAGATTGTGCCAACAATGACTTGTCAAAGAGCAAGGACTTCATTTGGGCATTTGACGAGGTAGTTAATACCACATGGTACTTTGCAATTTCAAATTGATTCCACAAATAAATGCCACGGGGAATCTTGCAATAGATTAATTCCATGAATCTCTCGCAAAAGAAAAATAACATATGGTACCCTTTATGCTTTGGGTCCTTAAACGTTAGTCAATGAGGACTTCGGAACCCAAACCTTTCTAACTTTTGGCACCCATACTTGCTTGATCTTAGGTTTGTGAACATTCCAATTAGTACGATAGGTCCTAATAGGTTGTTCATTGTATCCATAAGATCGATAAGTATATGGTACATAATGTGGACGGGAATTACTTGGATGGTGATAGTGTGGTTGCCAATGGTGATTGTGAATAACACGTGGGGTGTAAACATTTGTGTGATAATTCGATGGTGCATGAATTCTAGAATCATGATATCTAGGTGTAGCATAATTATTGTCATAAAATTTGTTCTTTGGAGAAAAATTCCTAAAACTTCTTTTATACAGAAATGCATGATTTTTCTTATAGAAATTCTTTCTTGATTTCGAAGTATGTTGTGACGTGTGTGCTTGTGTAGACGAAGCATACTTGGGTGATTTAATTTGTTCTAATACAATGGGTTGGGGAACAAGGTGCTTTTCTTGATGATTCGATTCAGTGACTACAGTCTCAGTCAAAGACACTTCCGAAGGAAGATCTAAAATAAGATCAGTGTGAATCAAATCATCACTTAAAGATGAGTGAGATGTATCCACAATATTTGATGACATATCAAGCTTTGAATTAGCTTGTGGAATATCAGCTCGCTCACTCTTAAGCATTTCTAACTCAGCTTTTAATGCATTGATAGTAAATTCAAGCTGATTATTAGTGTCTAGTAGTGACATAACATAATCCTTTTTCTCAAGTAGATTATCTTTCAATTTATCATTTTCAGCTTCTAATGCATCACATCTATTTTTAAAATGATTACAAAAATAATAGATATCTTGTTTTACCTCAGATCCAGAGTCAGAGTCGGAGTTCGCATTAGATTCATCATCAGAAATCGCACTTGATTCAGCATTGGAATTTCGATCTGATTCAGCATTTGAAAATGCATTTGATTCAGTTTCAGCATCTGAATTCTTATCAGAGTCACAGTTGACTTGAGCAAGTAGGTCATTATTATCCAGACTCCTTTTATTTTCAGATGTAGCGACAACATATCCACCACATTAATGAACTTAGGAGGCGACTTATGCGAAGATTGTTCATTTTCGAAAAATGATTCGGTGTAGTTGTGACTTGTTGAAATTTCGGATTCAAAATGATTTTCTAAGATTTCTATTTCTTGATTTGCATCTTCATATTTTCTTTCTAATTTCAGCCATACATCTTTGGCAGTAGAACAAGAAGATACAAGACAAGCAATAGGAGGACTTTGAGCATTTACTAAAATCTCTAAGGCTTTTGAATTGAATGAAAGAGATTTTTCAATATCAGATTTTGACACTGGTTTATTTTTCGGAAGGGATGATCCATCTTCAATAATATACCACAGACGGATGTCTGTAGCTTCAAGATGTATTCTCATATGACTCTTCCACAAATCATAGTTATGCCCATCAAAGTGAGGTGGTTTATCCCAAGAGGACTCCTCCGGAAGACTAGAAAACTGTGATGCAGAAATCATCATGAAAAGAAATAAGATGATACTTTTATGCTTTCAAACAGAGCTGTTTGAGGGAATAAAAATACTCTTCAAGATGTTCTAAAAATAAGATCTTAATCCAGTACTAATAAGAGATCATGCGGGAGCAGATCAGCTAAGTATAAACAGTTAGAGGCAATATTCAGCAGAGTCAATATTCAGCAGAGACAGTATCCAGCAGAGACAGTATCCAGCAGAGGCAATATTCAACAGAGGCAATCTGCAAAATCTACCAAAACTCGGAAAATCAAGTGAAAATTATCACAGAATTTAATAGTAGAATATCAGAAATCCAGGCCTCAGAATTTGCAGAAAAACTATAAGGAATTTATTCAGATATGTGTATGAATCAAGAAGAATGCAGACAGTTCAGGGTTTATTTATCAGAACTTTTGATTTACAGCAGATTCGAAACTTAAGCACATAAGCAGGATTTGATCAGTAATCAAAGTAATATAAAATCTTAGATCAACTAGTAACCAAGCTCCGATACCACTTGTTGGATCGTATATGCGCAATAGTATATCCTAGAGGGGGGGTGAATAGGATATATACCCTTTTTAAATTTTACTTGATAGCTTTTCAAACTTTATTAAGGCTTTTAATTAATTACGGAGTTCCAACTACTTAGGAAGTCGTTAGACCAAATTAGGCGGAAGAACTAACCGGTTAACGTATTGTTCCTAAGGTACTAGGTGATCAAGATATATATATATATATATATATATATATATATATATATATATATATATATATATATATATATATATTATATATATATATTACTTATAGCTTAACTTTGAATAATAAAGAAGTGTTTCAAGTATAAACACAAATCACATATATTGTGAGCAAAAACAGATTCGGTATCAACGGACTTAACCGAATATTTTCCTTAAATGTTGCTTAAATAATCGCTTGTTATTCGATCAATCGTATTAATCACAATTACTATCGGCACTTGTTTGATAAGAAAAACCTTTTTAGAATTTTAATCAAAACTCGAAGTAAGTCTCGGATAATGCAAGTATAGCAAGATGCCGATGCACAACTCAACCAAATATAGCGGGTTCTTATTAATGGACTCGTATACAACTCGACAGATTGAATGATAGCAATAATAGTCTAGCCACACAATTGTATTGCAGATTGTTTAGTAATGGCAGCTTTAAAATGTGCGGCAATATTACTCAAATTTTATCCAATGATTAAATAGATTATCAACCTGTTAATATATAGAAAATATGATATCAACACAGTACCATATATATATGCACCAGGTTTTACCAATTTGCAGGTTGATTATTTTAAACAATTAGAATCAGAATTGCAGCGAGTTATTTCCCTTGATAAGTTCAGCAATGTCACAGGTAATAGTAAATAAGGTGACGTTTCTTCTTCAGTTTTAAACGCATACAAATCAGATTTTAATCTTGATTACCTAGATCATACAATCCTAGGTGTATCACAACAATCACCACACAGATTTTCCAATATACTTCAGTTTGTTACAGTTACAATATTTTCCAATATCCAGAACTTAAAATGAAGATACAACACACAAACGGATTCTGACTTGTTAAATCTTTAGATCACACTGTAGTGAAAGAATCTTAAACACAACAGTGACACACAGTCACAAAGATTCAATCACAGTTCTGTTTCTAAAGATTAACACAACAGAATAAATACAACCTTCGGTACTTGAACTAATCAAGTTCTACTTTCATAAAACGGATGAAAAGAAGCAACTTGAAAGCAAAAGTAAATAGTGAACTTACTGATATCGAACCACGAAGGTTCAGGTTGAGAGAAAACGGAAGGCTGGTACCAGAGACGAACCGAGATCGCAATCCAGGCCCAAGATGGGATTCCAGACTTAATCTACTCAACCAATTTCAACCTTGAATCACAAAGATTCAAGATGAAATGCGATCATGCACTTTCGAACCGAAGGAACAAATGCAAGAACTTCGGCAAACAGATTGAAAACACAAGGATAATTTTTAGTATAGACAAAATGTTTGATCGCTTAGTTAGCTTGATCGGTTTGTTGTCTTTGAGATTATATAGACATGCGGTGAGAGTGCAATGGTTGTGTGTTAAATGACATGTCTTGGAATACTAAGTGACATACACATTAAGTTGCAAATGCATTTAATCTAAACAAATGCTATATTAAATGATAATCGCCTAACACTCTTTTCTTAGAAAAACTTTTCACATTTCAAGATATTTAATAGTTCGGTTTCCATTCGGATTTGTTGAATATACACTAGACTCATTTATTGCATATTTCAAAAAAAAATTGAAAGGAAAACCTGGTTCGGTTTCATAGTCCATTTTTCAAGATTTGCTCAACTCAGATTTAAATGACTTGACATGAAAAATGACTTTTATGTATATACAATCTTAAATACGAGATATATAAATTTTAGTATTGATGTTTTATATATTTAATCATTTTCGAAATTTACAATATTTTGAACAGCTACATTCTATCAATTATATACTATATATATACATGAATGCATCTAAGTGAAGTGAGTCAATATAATCCCAAAGTGGTAAGTATAGTTTGTACGAGTATGATATAGACATAGAGGTAAATCTATATCACACTCTCCGATGGCAAATGCAGACTCGATTGATTAATCAAGGACCTTATTGATTTTATCAAAATTAGTGAGATATTTTTGTCCTTTTTATTAATGTTACTTAACATTAAATAAATCCGAAAATATCAAACAACTTGATTCATAAACCGAACAGGAACTTGATTTCATCAAATGAATGCGAGCTTAATAAGTGAATCATTAATCGAATTTAATGGATTTCGATTTTATCAATTATTCGAGACACAACTTTTGGGGATAGGAAATGAAATAGAAAAAAAAATTATACCTATTATACCTTTCAGTAATCGGTTCAAACAATCAGAATTTGGGTCAATGGAGCAGCAAATCGGATAGCATTTAATCGGGTCAGCATGGAGTAGTCAGACCAACAGAGAAAGCAATCGGACCAGATTAAAGCTGGGTCATCTTCGTCGGAACTCACCACCTGGAAGCAGCACCGAGGTTGACTGGTTCAAATTGCAAAGACATTATTAAAGATCGAAGCTTGACGGAGTAGAAACAAGGACTGAGTCAGTTGACCAAGAAGGGTCAAGGCATTCTAACTCAGCATCGAACTTGTGTAAAGGTCGCAGCTTTCTTCATCATCGGATCACCAACCGTCAACAGACATAAATGTTGAGCCTTTCATTGATAATAGTCAAAAGAAGATGGACGGTTTCATCAAAAACTATCATTTACGGAGCAGAATCGAGGATGATTTAAACATTGAAACATGTATCGAAGTATGAGAACTAGATTCGAGAATTGACGGTTCAGTGTTTAGGAGATGAAGAAGTGGAGCAACTGTTTTGACTGAGGATGGAGGTTTCAAGGAGATTGAATGTTAGATGCAGTATTCAAGAGTTGTGGGAGTTACGAGGGAGATGAAGACGGAAATGGAAAGGCAATTAAGACAAAAGGGTTGAATTGGTTTATGAGGATTTGGGGTAGGAGGCTGCAGATAGATAGATATATTTGATGTAATAGGAAATTAGGTTTATGGTGTTAAATGGGCAGGGCCGAAGTATTTCGGTATTGGGTTGGAGAATTTTAAGCCCAAACGAAAATATAAATAAATGTTGCAAATTGGACCGAGAGAGAGAGATCCCAATATAGATGTTTATTTGGTGTCCTGCACAATATTATTAGTGTATCACACAAAGTAGTAAATTAAGAATACACTATTTAACATAATAACATTTTAAATGTACAACTTAGGTTTTACAGATTGTTCCATATAATAAAATGTGTGATATAATACCATATAATGTATTGACATATTTTATTATGTCTTAAGATATCCTACTTAGATCATGTAGCACTTGTATAGATATCCTACTTAGATCATTTATTATATTAAAGTAATGTAAGTTAATACATTAAGTATAAATGTAGCACATGATAGATAAGTGATACTTAAAAGATTTAATCATAAGTGAGATATGTGAAAATCAATCAACCATTTCACAACAATTCTCCCCCTTTGATTCATTTTCACAATTACACATATTAAAGCTTTTAAGGATCAAATACGAGCGCTCCGCCTAAAACTAAGCTCCCCCTTAATACAAGCTTAAGTGTTTTAGCTATATATGAAAATGAGTTCTTTCATTTATATTATCACTCCCCCTTACTAAAAGCTTTAGTAACTTTTCCATATGGAAACTTCCCTATTATATCGATGTCAAAATACATAGTAGATGGCAGAAATCAATAATACCAAGAGAATTAATGGTCTTTTGAAACAATTTCTCCAGCAGTATAGGCCATATATGCGCACTAATATATTGAAGAAAAGTAAAAGCACATTATATAGATAAGGGGTGTAAGAACACTTCCATGTTTGCTGTTGATAGGAGAAACACTAATGAGCTAATACTAAGAAAAGCTTGATACATATTGAATTGGTGTACATGAGGCATTTTCACCAATGATATAAGCTGCAAATTCATATAAGAAAGAGTATGGTACCCTCTATGTGTTGGGTCAATATAAGACTGTAAATGACACTCCCTATTACTAAGTGGTAAAAATGCATCGATTATTGATGATGGGATGAGAAAGCCGATATCAAAATTATTTGGTGCAATAATACACAACTGATTATTATATTTTTTTTTTAATTTTAAATATGTGCTGGATCATAAACGGTGTATTTGATCAATAAAACTTCACTGTTGTTTTTAGTGATCAGAAATTGAAACTATTGTCAAAGAGGATTTGCATAATATAAAGGAATGTTAAAGAAAACTTCCTGATCAGATTGTGCCAACAATGACTTGTCAAAGAGCAAGGACTTCATTTGGGCATTTGACGAGGTAGTTAATACCACATGGTACTTTGCAATTTCAAATTGATTCCACAAATAAATGCCACGGGGAATCTTGCAATAGATTAATTCCATGAATCTCTCGCAAAAGAAAAATAACATATGGTACCCTTTATGCTTCGGGTCCTTAAACGTTAGTCAATGAGGACTTCGGAACCCAAACCTTTCTAACTTTTGGCACCCATACTTGCTTGATCTTAGGTTTGTGAACATTCCAATTAGTACGATAGGTCCTAATAGGTTGTTCATTGTATCCATAAGATCGATAAGTATATGGTACATAATGTGGACGGGAATTACTTGGATGGTGATAGTGTGGTTGCCAATGGTGATTGTGAATAACACGTGGGGTGTAAACATTTGTGTGATAATTCGATGGTGCATGAATTCTAGAATCATGATATCTAGGTGTAGCATAATTATTGTCATAAAATTTGTTCTTTGGAGAAAAATTCCTAAAACTTCTTTTATACAGAAATGCATGATTTTTCTTATAGAAATTCTTTCTTGATTTCGAAGTATGTTGTGACGTGTGTGCTTGTGTAGACGAAGCATACTTGGGTGATTTAATTTGTTCTAATACAATGGGTTGGGGAACAAGGTGCTTTTCTTGATGATTCGATTCAGTGACTACAGTCTCAGTCAAAGACACTTCCGAAGGAAGATCTAAAATAAGATCGTGGTGAATCAAATCATCACTTAAAGATGAGTGAGATGTATCCACAATATTTGATGACATATCAAGCTTTGAATTAGCTTGTGGAATATCAGCTCGCTCACTCTTAAGCATTTCTAACTCGGCTTTTAATGCATTGATAGTAAATTCAAGCCGATTATTAGTGTCTAGTAGTGACATAACATAATCCTTTTTCTCAAGTAGATTATCTTTCAATTTATCATTTTCAAATTTCTAATGCATCACATCTATTTTTAAAATGATTACAAAAATAATAGATATCTTGTTTTACCTCAGATCCAGAGTCAGAGTCGGAGTTCGCATTAGATTCATCATCAGAAATCGCACTTGATTCAGCATTGGAATTTCGATCTGATTCAGCATTTGAAAATGCATTTGATTCGGTTTCGGATCGAATTCTTATCAGAGTCACAGTTGACTTGAGCAAGTAGGTCATTATTATCCAGACTCCTTTTATTTTCAGATGTAGCAGCAACATATCCAGCCACATTAATGAACTTAGGAGGCAGATTATGCGAAGATTGTTCATTTTCGTAAAATGATTCGGTGTAGTTGTGACTTGTTGAAATTTCGGATTCAAAATGATTTTCTAAGATTTCTATTTCTTGATTTGCATCTTCATATTTTCTTTCTAATTTCAGCCATACATCTTTGGCAGTAGAACAAGAAGATACAAGACAAGCAATAGGAGGACTTTGAGCATTTACTAAAATCTCTAAGGCTTTTGAATTGAATGAAAGAGATTTTTCAATATCAGATTTTGACACTGGTTTATTTTTCGGAAGGGATGATCCATCTTCAATAATATACCACGGACGGATGTCCGTAGCTTCAAGATGTATTCTCATATGACTCTTCCACAAATCATAGTTATGCCCATCAAAGTGAGGTGGTTTATCCCAAGAGGACTCCTCCGGAAGACTAGCAACCGTGATGCGAAATCATCATGAAAAAAATAAGATGATACTTTTATGCTTTCAAACAGAAATAGCCGTTTGAGGGAATAAAAATACTCTTCAAGATGTTCTAAAAATAAGATCTTAATCCAAAGGTACTAATAAGAGACGTATCGGGAGCGGATCACGGCTAAGTATAAACAAGCTTAGAGGCAATATTCAAGCGAGAGTCAATATTCAAGCGAGAGACGGTATCCGGCGATCCGGCGAGAGACAAGATATCCGGCGAGAGGCAATATTCAGCAGAGGCAATCTGCAAAATCTACCAAAACTCGGAAAATCAAGTGAAAATTATCACAGAATTTAATAGTAGAATATCAGAAATCCAGGCCTCAGAATTTGCAGAAAAACTATAAGGAATTTATTCAGATATGTGTATGAATCAAGAAGAATGCATACAGTTCAGGGTTTATTTATCAGAACTTTTGATTTACAGCAGATTCGAAACTTAAGCACATAAGCAGGATTTGATCAGTAATCAAAGTAATATAAAATCTTAGATCAACTAGTAACCAAGCTCCGATACCACTTGTTGGATCGTATATGCGCAATAGTATATCCTAGAGGGGGGGTGAATAGGATATATACCCTTTTTAAATTTTACTTGATAGCTTTTCAAACTTTATTAAGGCTTTTAATTAATTACGGAGTTCCAACTACTTAGGAAGCTGTTAGACCAAATTAGGCGGAAGAACTAACCGGTTAACGTATTGTTCCTAAGGTACTAGGTGATCAAGATATATATATATATATATATATATATATATATATATATATATATATATATATATATATATATATATATATATATTACTTATAGCTTAACTTTGAATAATAAAGAAGTGTTTCAAGTATAAACACAAATCACATATATTGTGAGCAAAAACAGATTCTGGTATCAACAGACTTAACCGAATATTTTCCTTAAATGCTGCTTAAATAATCAGTTGTTATTCGATCAACTGTATTAATCACAATTACTATCAGCACTTGTTTGATAAGAAAAACCTTTTTAGAATTTTAATCAAAACTGAAGTAAGTCTCAGATAATGCAAGTATAGCAAGATGCTGATGCACAACTCAACCAAATATAGCAGGTTCTTATTAATGGACTGTATACAACTCGACAGATTGAATGATAGCAATAATAGTCTAGCCACACAATTGTATTGCAGATTGTTTAGTAATGGCAGCTTTAAAATGTGCAGCAATATTACTCAAATTTTATCCAATGATTAAATAGATTATCAACCTGTTAATATATAGAAAATATGATATCAACACAGTACCATATATATATGCACCAGGTTTTACCAATTTGCAGGTTGATTATTTTAAACAATTAGAATCAGAATTGCAGCGTTTTATTTCCCTTGATAAGTTCCGCAATGTCACAGGTAATAGTAAATAAGGTGACGTTTCTTCTTCAGTTTTAAACGCATACAAATCAGATTTTAATCTTGATTACCTAGATCATACAATCCTAGGTGTATCACAACAATCACCACACAGATTTTCCAATATACTTCAGTTTGTTACAGTTACAATATTTTCCAATATCCAGAACTTAAAATGAAGATACAACACACAAACGGATTCTGACTTGTTAAATCTTTAGATCACACTGTAGTGAAAGAATCTTAAACACAACAGTGACACACAGTCACAAAGATTCAATCACAGTTCTGTTTCTAAAGATTAACACAACAGAATAAATACAACCTTCGGTACTTGAACTAATCAAGTTCTACTTTCATAAAACGGATGAAAAGAAGCAACTTGAAAGCAAAAGTAAATAGTGAACTTACTGATATCGAACCACGAAGGTTCAGGTTGAGAGAAAACGGAAGGCTGGTACCAGAGACGAACCGAGATCGCAATCCAGGCCCAAGATGGGATTCCAGACTTAATCTACTCAACCAATTTCAACCTTGAATCACAAAGATTCAAGATGAAATGCGATCATGCACTTTCGAACCGAAGGAACAAATGCAAGAACTTCGGCAAACAGATTGAAAACACAAGGATAATTTTTAGTATAGACAAAATGTTTGATCGGCTTAGTTAGCTTGATCGGTTTGTTGTCTTTGAGATTATATAGACATGCAGTGAGAGTGCAATGGTTGTGTGTTAAATGACATGTCTTGGAATACTAAGTGACATACACATTAAGTTGCAAATGCATTTAATCTAAACAGCTATATTAAATGATAATCAGCTAACACTCTTTTCTTAGAAAAACTTTTCACATTTCAAGATATTTAATAGTTCAGTTTCCATTCGATCGTTGAATATACACTAGACTCATTTATTGCATATTTCAAAAAAAAATTGAAAGGAAAACCTGGTTCGGTTTCATAGTCCATTTTTCAAGATTTGCTCAACTCAGATTTAAATGACTTGACATGAAAAATGACTTTTATGTATATACAATCTTAAATACGAGATATATAAATTTTAGTATTGATGTTTTATATATTTAATCATTTTCGAAATTTACAATATTTTGAACAACTACATTCTATCAATTATATACTATATATATACATGAATGCATCTAAGTGAAGTGAGTCAATATAATCCCAAAGTGGTAAGTATAGTTTGTACGAGTATGATATAGACATAGAGGTAAATCTATATCACACTCTCCGATGGCAAATGCAGACTCGATTGATTAATCAAGGACCTTATTGATTTTATCAAAATTAGTGAGATATTTTCGTCCTTTTTATTAATGTTACTTAACATTAAATAAATCCGAAAATATCAAACAACTTGATTCATAAACCGAACAGGAACTTGATTTCATCAAATGAATGCAGTTAATAAGTGAATCATTAATCGAATTTAATGGATTTCGATTTTATCAATTATTCAGACACAACTTTTGGGGATAGGAAATGAAATAGAAAAAAAAATTATACCTATTATACCTTTCAGTAATCGGTTCAAACAATCAGAATTTGGGTCAATGGAGCAGCAAATCGGATAGCATTTAATCGGGTCAGCATGGAGTAGTCAGACCAACAGAGAAAGCAATCGGACCAGATTAAAGCTGGGTCATCTTCGTCGGAACTCACCACCTGGAAGCAGCACCGAGGTTGACTGGTTCAAATTGCAAAGACATTATTAAAGATCGAAGCTTGACGGAGTAGAAACAAGGACTGAGTCAGTTGACCAAGAAGGGTCAAGGCATTCTAACTCAGCATCGAACTTGTGTAAAGGTCGCAGGCTTTCTTCATCATCGGATCACCAACCGTCAACAGACATAAATGTTGAGCCTTTCATTGATAATAGTCAAAAGAAGATGGACGGTTTCATCAAAAACTATCATTTACGGAGCAGAATCGAGGATGATTTAAACATTGAAACATGTATCGAAGTATGAGAACTAGATTCGAGAATTGACGGTTCAGTGTTTAGGAGATGAAGAAGTGGAGCAACTGTTTTGACTGAGGATGGAGGTTTCAAGGAGATTGAATGTTAGATGCAGTATTCAAGAGTTGTGGGAGTTACAAGGGAGATGAAGACGGAAATGGAAAGGCAATTAAGACAAAAGGGTTGAATTGGTTTATGAGGATTTAGGGTAGGAGGCTGCAGATAGATAGATATATTTGATGTAATAGGAAATTAGGTTTATGGTGTTAAATGGGCAGGGCCGAAGTATTTCGGTATTGGGTTGGAGAATTTTAAGCCCAAACGAAAATATAAATAAATGTTGCAAATTGGACCGAGAGAGAGAGATCCCAATATAGATGTTTATTTGGTGTCCCGCACAATATTATTAGTGTATCACACAAAGTAGTAAATTAAGAATACACTATTTAACATAATAACATTTTAAATGTACAACTTAGGTTTTACAGATTGTTCCATATAATAAAATGTGTGATATAATACCATATAATGTATTGACATATTTTATTATGTCTTAAGATATCCTACTTAGATCATGTAGCACTTGTATAGATATCCTACTTAGATCATTTATTATATTAAAGTAATGTAAGTTAATACATTAAGTATAAATGTAGCACATGATAGATAAGTGATACTTAAAAGATTTAATCATAAGTGAGATATGTGAAAATCAATCAACCATTTCACAACAGGTTTCCTCTCGCAAATGCACACGAGCACAAAGGCGATTAACCAAAGTGTTTCTATTGACAGCGTTGTTCAAACAACGAGGCTTTTTAACACACGTGAGCACAACGCTCTCCAAACTATGATTGCTTAACTAAAAGCACAAACTCGGATGAAGAACACCACGAGAGAGGTGATTTATCCAACGGTAACACGTTACCTTCTTTCTGGCGAGATGAGGACTGAGATAAGAACTCTCAGCTAGAGCCAGCGGATCGACGAAGGTGATACTCCTTTATTTTTGCTGTAAGCTAGTTTTTCCAGTAACGGAGCCAACTAATAATGCGGATTATTATCACGGAGACTCAGTGGTTGTTGTTGATTGGATATCTGGCTTATTTGAGTGTATTTATAGTGATACTAGCCGGTGGTGCTCGACGGTGATATGGTGGCGTGTATGAAGGTTTGAGAGAGAAGGTTTTTGCAGAGTTTTGTTCTCTTTTTCAATTAGATTGTGGTTTAGTGATTACACAAGCTCTCCTTTTATAGAAGGAGGGAAGCTTAGGGTCTAAGTAAGACATGTAAGTATAAAATATCTCAAGGGTCAAGTAGACTAAATATCCTGGCGGTGTCCTATGTGGTCGCGAGGATCGCACACCCACACAGGACCGCCTGCGAGCCCTGCCTCATCCTTACCCTCCATTGCCTCCCTTTACGTCTTGTGCGGTCTCTTATGGACCTATCGTCCGGATCGCAGGTCTGCCCTCCGAGCCTCTAGGGACCTTATTGGTATGAGTGCTCTTGGCGAGGATCTGACTGCGGCGACCTTGACTAAGATGGCGTCGCAGACACTAAGGTCGCGAACTTATGACCACGAACCTTTCTATCTTGGGGTCCACCTATCACGGTGGCCGGTTAGGCTATTTTCAGGACTCATAGGTGGCGATGCTATTTAGACATATCACCTCGCAGCAAAATGAACAAATATATCACACATGATGCCGGAAGCCTCCATGATTAAGCCTAAAGAAGCACAAACTGGTAAAGAACAATAAACCTCTAGGATTTAAATGGCAGAAGCAATTAAGTTAACGTAACAACAGAGGAAATAAACCCAGAATCAACAATATCAATAGCAAACAATTGTACCTGCTAGCAATACGTCAGAGGAGCATAATTTTTCAGAACATAGTATAAACCTGCAGGTGCAGAAGGCAATGACTGGAGATAAATATGCATGTGCAGAGATTCCAACAGTTGCTCTCGAATGACAGCCACAGAGGACAACAATCAAGGTTTGATTGGGTTTCATTTCCGGTGCAGACCCAGATGTGGAAGCAAGAATGAGGCAGAGCAAAGGCCCAATGACTGATTGCCGCCGGAACCAGACAGCAGGCGAAGAACAGTAGAGAAGAAGAGCGTTTATAGTCGCACGACGCAGCCACATCATATCACAGATGGCTATTCGAAAGAATATTAGGGAGTACACTTACTTCGAATGAGCAATAGAAGTCGCATGGCGTCGTTTCATTCCCCCTGTTATAAAAGGGTAGAAAAAGCTAGAGAAAAAGAAAGGCGAGGGTGGGAAATAAAATTAGAAAGACGACAAATCTTCTGTCGACAAATAAATTAGGGGGAACGAGGGAGAAGGACAAAAATATTTCATCAATCGAGTAGAAGGACAGTTTTTTGAAACTTTTGCATAAAGGACAAAACTATTTATTCACTGTCGAAATCCACTTGTGTTCGAAATTCACTGTTTAAATTCACTGCCGAAATTCACTCTCGAAATTCACTAATTTTTAAAATTCATTGTCGAGATTCACTGATTTTCGGGATTCACTGTCAAAATTCACTGTCGAAATTCACTGATTTCGGGATTCACTGGGGAGATTCACTGATTTTCGGGATTCACTTTTTTGTCCTTCTCGCTATAAAAATTATGCGGTTGTCCTTCTTCCTATAAAAAATATGTAGCTGTCCTGTTACTTAAAAATATTCCAGATTGTGTCCTTATCCCTAATTTTCCAAATAAATTATACTATTCATTTATTTGTTTATACTACATATATAAGAATATTGTATAGTTAGTGTCATTATTTTGAGGCGATTGTTATTCACCCGAGGTCCTGCAGGAAGACAACTAATATTTGCTTAATATCACAATCAGATTCCCTAACTGTTTATATCTTATAATACGTGCTTTTAACTATTAGTCTGATATATTTTAATATGTGAAATTTGTTTAAATGTCCCTTATGTGCTACTGTTGTTACTATCTATGTGATATTGTTACTGATGTTGCACCCTCTTGACTGATATATGTTAATGTAATATGTAACAGTGACTATTTGCTTTGTGTATGTTCAAATATAAATATTTGTGAAACTACACGTTAAGCACACACTGAACCTCACTGAGTTTAAAAACTCACACCTCTTGTGAAAACCTTTTCAGATCGACAGGTATGGCAGGCTAGAAAGAGAGGCTTCCAAGTGTTTGGTCGAGGGAGAGGAAGGAGATGGTAATGATGTCATCAACTAAGGATTATATAGTGTTGCGCCTTCTAAGTTAGATAGATATTTGTCTTTTACTCGTTGTAATCTTTTAATTGAATTAATCAATGGTCAATTGTAATATATTAATTGATAAAATATAATTGCCTTTGGATTTTATGTATGCTGTGAAGTCGCGGCGTGAGCTTCGCAGGCCGCTCCCACAACAACCCCGGGTGGATCCTGAGGGTAGGGATCCGGGCTGTCACAAGTGGTATTGGAGCAAACAGTTCGAGGCGTTATAAAGTGGTTCTGGATATTGATATTGGAAGCCTTAGGTTAGTAAACATAAGATAAGATGCAATATGTTTGGACATTATATGGATAATGTTTGACTTAAGTGATTACGTGATTCTTTGGTAATCAGAGTGCGTAGTGGAAGCGTGTTTTATGTCTAATGTACTGACATGTCTTTATCGTCCTAGTTATATGAAAGTTCTGTTTTGGTCTTGACTGGTCTTATTGACATTATATATATTTTTGTCTCATATATCTGACATCACGATAAGAGTTAGTCTGTCGGGAGCTAAGTCCTACATTGTGTGAGTCAGCTCTAGAATCCTTTGGAGCTAAGTGCTACACGATGGGAGCCACTGTAACGCAAATTTCGTATTTATCCCTGAAATACAAAGAAAGAAAACACGAAAATTGTAACAACTAAAATTTTATTAATTTATAAAATAAAAGTGGTACAATCTCTTGAATCCTTTGATTCTCCCTTTTCTTGTCGGTGATGATTAATGCTCTCCCGGATATAGCGGGAGTGCTTTTAATTTGGTGTTGATTGTTGACCTTCCGGATATAGCGGAAGTGCTTTTAATTTTGAGTTGACGACTCCGGATATAGCGGAGGTGCTTTTAATTTGAGTTGACGACTCCGGATATAGCGGAGGCGCCTTGAAGCTGACGAATATTGGAAGGAACTTTTATGTTACCTTCGATCCCCTTGTTGAAGAACTTCAAGTCTTTTCTGTTGATCTTCGAATGTTGGAGATGTTTTTGGATTTTCTTCTTTTGAAGAACTTCCGGCCTTTTATTGGAAGATCTCTGATGCTTTTGGTGTTGTTGCAGAGTGCTTGAAACTCTTGCTCTGAGACTTTTCTCCTTCTTTTTGTCTTCTCTTTTTCTGTTGTTCTCTGTCTCTTGAAGAACTTCAAGGATTTCTTGAAGATCTTCGAGTGTTGTTGATGAATGCTTGAACCTTCTGGTTCTGGGATTTCTATCAACTCTTCAATGTCTTCTGTCTGTCCTTTGCAAATGACCAAGGTCTCCTATTTATAGTGGTGAATGGAAGCTAATGATTGATTTGCATTAAATGTAGGAAATATTCTGATTGATTTTAGACAATCTTTGGAATATTCCACATTTATTATAAATCAATAAAATCTTCTAATTATATTTAAAAGATTTTAGGATTTATTGTCTTCATATTATTTCCTAATATTTAATTGGGGGAATGATGGAGAAGGACAAAAATATTTCATCAATTGAATAGAAGGACAGTCTCTTGAAACTTTTGCATAAAGGACAAAACTATTTATTCACTGTCGAAATTCACTTGTGTTCGAAATTCACTGTTTAAATTCACTGTCGAAATTCACTGTCGAAATTCACTAATTTTCAAAATTTATTGTCGAAATTCACTGATTTTCGGGATTCACTGTCCAAATTCACTATCGAAATTCACTGATTTCGGGATTCACTGGTGAGATTCACTGATTTTCGGGATTCACTTTGTTTGTCCTTCTCGCTATAAAAATTATGCAGTTTTCCTTCTCCCTATAAAAAATATGTAGCTGTCCTGTTACTTAAAAATATTTCAGATTGTGTCCTTATCCCTAATTTTCCATATATAATTTAGGAAAATAATATTAAACAATTCCAATTTCATGGCATATTTAACATGTAACACATATAATGTGTCACACGTATATTATTGTATAGCCATTGAAATTAATTAAATCTCTAATATTTATTTAAGAGATTTTAATCAATTATCTATTTTACATTATTCCCTAGAATTTTTATAGGAAATAATACAAAATAAATTTCAATTTAGGACAAATGTATTATGTGACATATATAATTCGTCACATTAAATTTATATATCTACAAATGCCCCCTCGAGACTTGTTGTTTCAGTGAAATTTCACCGTAACGACGAGTCTCGACACAATTTAAAACAAACTGACTCAATATCATAATATATTTTCAAGAGATTAGACCAAAGCCCGGAATGGTCCCCGGGTTGGCTCCTAACACGTTAGTGTTTTCTCGTTTTATGGAACCTCGAGATTAAATTAAATAGTTGGTCTATTTAATTAATATGCAATATTATTTGTTTGGTAAATAATATGTAAAATAGAAATACATTTTCTATTAAATTAATGTTGAAAATGGCGCCTACTTTTGTGATAAATTAGAAAAAGAAAATTTTCTAGATTATGTCATATGTGTAATTAATTAATTATCTATTTGTTGGATAATTAATGGAAAAATAATAGATTGATTTTTTGGGAATTATCTTTTATCTAATGGCAAATATCTTTTCCTTATGAGAATAGGCATTGTGGTGTGAAAAGGATAACTCTCTTGACTAGTTATTTTCCAATATAAAGAGAGTTTCTCCTAACACAATTAACACAACTAAATGGCGCCACATTCACATAATAAAGGAAGAAAAATTAGTTTCTTGCCTTAGTCATTAAGAGGAGAAAAACTAGGGTTTTTATTGGTGCATATTCAAGGAGGTTCTACGGCGAGGATCGACGTCCACCAGTCGTCGCTAGGAGATACAATCCGGAAGATTGTGGCTTCTCTTTCTGTCGTTTTATTATTCCTCTTTAGCAAGGTAAATCTACTAACTTTCTTGTAGTTATTAATTAATCATGCAAATCGTATCGTGGTACAATCGCATACGAATTTATTCGTAGCTTCCGCTGTGCAAGATTGAGTGTCTCGTTCGGTGCTGTGAATCAGATCTGACGATCCTTTTAGGAATCGGATCCGGATTCGGGTTTCTGTATATCCAGTAGAAGCCACTCAGAGAGCTTAACCGTTTGTGAGAAAGCCAAAGCATGAGTAGACTTCAGAAGATAAAAAGATCAACAATCTGGATAATGTTGCTAAAGACACCATAATGAAGATCTTGGAAAGCAACATGTTCCTGATGTGCCTTTTCTAGGTGTTCAATCTAACCGGCAGTGTACCGGGTCAATTGTAGTCTAGTCCAGTGGTCAAGGTCGTATCCGACATGGATTTGTGAGGTTAAACACCAAAAGCTTTTATTATTTCGATCTAGGACGCAATAGACAAGAAAGTAAGTGCATAAGTGATTATTCTAGTGTTAAGGGTGATAAATGATTAAAAAAAACCTAACCAAGACAATGTGTAGACTAAGAAAATCTCTTATTAGTTTCATGGGAATGATCTCCTTCCAACCTACCAATGATGTTCAAAAGTGTGAAACGGTGCATTCTAAGCAAGTAGTTCCCCTTCATACGGGTGTATGAAAGTACTCCATGCCTCCTCCTTGTTTTAGGTGTCCTAAACCTAATGAATTGACATGATATGAACTTGAATGCAATGACGCGAATGTTAACCCCCGGATAAGAAATCGAGTTCCTCGTAATGTCGATTTTACCTTTCGGTTTCCTTGCCCTTTTTCCCACACCTAACTTCTCATTTCGGTCTCCATCAAGTGTGTGTGTGCAAGTATTAGTTAATTACTCTAATACAAGCAAACCATACAGTGCAAGTAGGAAAAGATTCACCACAATTGAAACTAAACAACATAAACAACCATTCCCATTCAACATAAGAGATAATACTATTTATACTGCATCATCATGGCTAGTGTTAGAACTAGCCACTCAAGACTATGAATACCAACATGTCAAAATTATTATTCATAGTTATGAGAACAATTAAATCAAGGTAGAGACTAATAATTTTACCAATCACAAGCTATGAACTCAAAATGGAAACCTTCATTCAACTTCAAAATCCTTCAATGGAGTTTGATACACAAAGTGTTAATCTTGCTCCAACAGAAGTAGCAGAGATCAACTAGGAATTCTTAATGTTTACACCTGCAATTGAGAGCTAATTTTATGCCAAAATTCGGCTAGAGCAGCCTTGGGGGTTGGGGTGCCTTCAAGGGAGAGCGAGTGGAAAAGATGAAGTATATGTGATATACGGTAGGTGAAGTGAATAATTTAGACCCTTAATTGCTGACTCTGTGATAATGGCGTGCGCCATTTGCCTTGGTGTGTGCCATTTTGTTCTTTGTGTATACTTGGCATGGGCCAATGTCTATTGGCGCCCGCCATTCTCTGATTGGTAGTTGGCTGACTGACACCATGCATTAATTGCTTCATCAGACTTTGAATTTCTCGATTGGCGTAGGTCAATATGTCTTGGCGTGTGCCATATACACATGGGATACTCTTTGGTCATGTTTATTCACCATATGGCATGGGCCAAACCCTCTAGCGTGTGCCATTTTGTCTTCATGGGGTGGAATCATTGCCTAGCCTCCTTGAATCATCTTGCAATCAACCTTTTGGCATCAACACATCAAAAATCCAAGCTCTAAGCCTTGATACCTGTGCTGCAAAAGAAACACAAAGATACAACGCGTAATACCAATAACAAATTTGGATAAAAAGCCTTTATCAAAAGCAAAAGAATAGTTTTTCCTGATATTTCCTATGTACACAAAATGGCCCAAATTATCACAATAATTGCTCGAGTTGATGTCAAAATATCAATAAATGCACGAGAATCGGGGATGAATCATTAAGAAACGCATCATCTGGTTGACTCACATCAACCACTCCCCACTTAGCTTTTGATCATCCTTGAGCAAATAAAGCGATAAAGCAACTAGAGTCACAAAATAGGATAATGCAACATCAAGAGATGAGAGCTCAACTAGATGATGCAACCAATCAGAATCTCAAGAACATGTTTCCCACCATCTAAAAAAGTAGTGGAGTGTGTGTGTGACTATCCCTCAAACTTGTTACCAAGCTGACAATCATGCAATCATGCAAGCTTCACTCAAAAGGTGCAACTCTAAGCTTAAGAATGATATCAATCTCCACTAATTAGGCATTTGGAATCAAATAGTTAGGTCTGGTAGTTGACAAAGCAGATTGTAACGTTTAGGCCCGGGTAGTTGGCTAACCGAAAGGATAAGAAAGGATAATCAAGAGAATAAAGCAAGACAACAAGTATTTACACCTTCATCTCACCAATCATGTACCACCTCCACTAGTTGCTTCCCAAGATTCACATCACCAAGAAATGTGCAATCAAGCTTCAAAGTTGCTTTCCTTGACTCTCGACTTATTGCTTTTATTTACTCTTTACTTGAGCTTTCCTTGATTATTTATGGACTTTTGAAAGCTTTATTGACTCTTTTTTTTGAACTCGAAAATGGAATAAACACCGATGGACTCCGGTACGGTACTGTAGTCTGTAGCAATACATAGACTTCCACTGTGTAAATGGTGCACGTCAAAAGGTATTGGCGCATGCCAACTGCCTGGTTAGAGGAAGTTGGTGTACGCCATAACACGTTGACGTGGGTCATTTATGCAGGGAGTCAAAACACAACAAGGGAGAGGTGCATGCTTGGGGATAAACTGGTCATCAAGCATCACAAAAGAAGGAGCATAGCACAGATGCGTGAAAATCAAAAGCAACAGGAATGACCAACGACTTAAAGCACACAACCTATAAGTTCAACATTCAAAGCAAGTGAGATGGAGTAGAACAGAGGAAAATCAATTACAAATATTATCAGGGAAAGAAATAGTTTTTTTTATAAAAAAAAGGGCTGTGTTAATGGAGTGGTTATAAAAACAAATACTATGCATTTGAATATGGATTGCAATGACGTAAATGGAGTGAAAAACCTGATTCGGTTTCTTCAATTCACGTGTTGAATGAGACTAAACTTGACCTGCAACAATTCTATTTGTATCCGTGAATTTGAAATCTATCAAAACCCAGGGAGCTGCATTGATTGATTAGATCATACAAAATTAGCTTTCCAGTATTTGTTTCGTATAGGAAGCTTTCCAGTATTTGTTTCGTATTGGAATTTCTTCTTCTAGAAAAAAAATCGGTTTTCCCACACTGTCGAATCAAAATCAACACTAGGAAGGTCAAATGTTGTCTATAACTTTCGACTTTCACAGAGTCAATTCTCCTATGATACATAGGTAGTGTGATACAAGGTAGATTCATTATGATGCAAATAAATGGCTCTGTATATAAATTTTGTGAATTAATAGTCAATTTGTTTATTTCTGAAGGATAAACAGAATGTTATGATATGATAGATTAATTAATTTCATCCCTAACAAAACAGAACAAAGTACACAATAAAATTGGATTTTTTTTGGTGACATTATATTCAAAACCTAAGCAAAACAAATCACAATAACGTAAAATAGAATCTTTATATTACAAAAATAGTTATTACAAAGAAGCAATGAAACTTCAACAGAAATCCAAAATCAACACATGAAGATTGAAGAGGGCTCACCAAATTTTTATTCCTGCATCATCAATAGTGTAAGAAAATAATACATTAAATAGAAAATACTCATACAGCACATGAATAAAAGTAAATCAATTCTATAATTGAAAATCAGTTTTCTGACAGTCCATTGTTTTCAATGTGATACCACACACACACACACACAAAAACGTGGTGCCATTAAAAGCGTCCAATGACAGAAGCGGTGATCATGATAAAGGATGGTTTTTATCAACATACATCAATATCATTCGAAAAAGAAGAGTCAAACATGGCTTCAAGCTAATTCTTAAAAATAATATCTTGTTCATTTGATTTAATATATATAAATCTGTAAAAATTACCTGCAACGTTGACGGACCTTCAATCATATTACCCCCCCTTCAAAGGGTTCATCTCGCGTTGCCTCCAGGGGAATACGGAGCTGCCAAATCTCTCGCAAAGATAAGTCGAATTTCCGGAAACACGAGTAAGTAACATATACCAATGATGAGGATTAAACATGATAAGAGTATAGAAGATTATGATAACGAGATAGTGTGTACATTGACCTCTTCTAAATATAGCCTAGCGATTATGAGAGAATATCTCTAGCATAATTATAGCATAATTCTAGGATCGGTTACGATTGTATTTTGTATATATATTTGCCTATTGTAAATGGAAAAGGTACGGAATATATTATTTACATGGTATCAGAGCATTAGGTTAAAACACCACGTTGCTTCCGCTGCTCTTCTCCGTCAATTTTTTTTATTATTTTTTTATTTTTCCTTTCAATTTCGTATTCTTTTTCCAGATTCCAATGGCTGACTCTGCCAACCCCAAATTTCATCCGGTCTTGGCTGTTAACAACATCAAGACATTCATCCCAATCACCTTGGACCGGGAATCCGGCCAATATCATTCGTGGGTGGCTCTTTTTAAGGTTCAAGCTAAGCTTCATGATGTGATGGATCACATCATTCCGCCAACGGAACCAACGACCAAGGCGGTGCCGATAAGGCTAAAGCCGCGGATATTCCGCTTTGGAATCGTATTGATGCCGCTGTTTTGCAGTGGATCTATGCCACGGTGTCTCGGGACATATTGGATCGCATTCTCGTTGAAGATGATACTGCCGCCGGCGCTTGGGATCGCGTCGTGGTATGTTTCGGGACAACCGAACCACGAGAGCTATGCATCTCAATAAGGAATTGAACAGTGCGTCATTGGCGGATTTCCCCGATACCAATGCGTATTGTAATTATGTGCAGAAACTTGCAGATCAATTGAAGAATATAGGTGGAAAAGACCCTAGTTACTCACACCTACGTGTCTTCGGGTGCTTGTGCTTTCCCTTATTTCCGTCCACCAAAATTAACAAACTACAAGCCCGATCAACACCATGTGTTTTCTTAGGGTATCCATCTCAACATCGTGGATACAAATGTTTTGATTTGTCGACTAATAAAATATTTATATGTCGACACGTCGTGTTTGATGAATCCGTTTTTCCCTTCACACACTTTCATGCGACCAAACCGGATTTGTACAATTTCCTTCAAGATTCATATAATACCACAATGTTGCGGCGGCTTACGGAGCCCAAACATTCGGCCCGATCTCGGCAAAATGAACCCTCAACTCCACCTCACTCGGCCCACCAACTCCCTCTCACTCGGCCCGGCCTAATTCCAGCCCATCAGTCAATTCCACAAATCAGCCCAGCTCCTCTTCCTCCACAGATCAGTCCCCTTCCTCGGCCCAGTCAAACACTCCACCCACATCTCCTCTTCGGCCCAACCCCCCACCTCTTATACCAGGCCCAGTCACACGCAGTACCCATGGTATATTTAAACCAAATCCCAAATATTTTTCGGACCAAGCCTATACGATACACAATACTCCTTCGCCATTACCGAAAAATCCCCGTGACGCCCTTTCTGACCCGAACTGGAAACTGGCTATGACTGATGAGTTTGATGCTCTTATTAAAAATGGGACATGGGAGTTGGTACCCCGCCCCTAAGGTGTTAATATTATTCGTTCGATGTGGATTTTTACTCATAAATTTCATTCTGATGGTTCTTTTGAGAGGCATAAAGCCCGTCTTGTAGGTGATGGAAAAACACAACGTGTTGGTATAGATTGTGGGGAAACATTTAGCCCGGTGGTCAAACCGGCCACAATCCGCACGGTTCTCAGTTTGTCGCTTTGCAAGGGATGGTCGTTACGTCAACTAGACGTTAAACATGCATTTCTACACGGGGAGCTCAACGAGACGGTTTATATGTATCAACCAATGGGGTTTCGGGATTCTCAATATCCGGATCATGTTTGTTTGCTCCGTAAATCTTTGTACGGTTTAAAACAAGCACCACGGGCTTGGTATCGTCGCTTTGCGGATTTTGTTCTAGCTATGGGTTTTCGCAACAATATCTCGGATAATTCTCTGTTTATTTATCATCATGGCAGTGAGATGGCTTACTTATTACTTTACGTCGATGACATAATCTTGACAGCTTCATCCGATGCTTTACGAATCTCGATCGTTGACCGGCTTAATTCCGAGTTCGCTATGAAAGATCTTGGACATTTGAATTATTTTTTAGGGATACAGGTTACACGACATAAGGGTGGCTTATTTCTTTCGCAGTCCAAGTATGCCCAGGAATTAATTGATCGCGCCGGGATGTCGTCATGTAAGTCTTCGCGAACACCTGTAGATACTAACCCCAAACTTGGGTCCAAGGCAGGTCCTCCGTGCCCCGACGCGGCGTCCTACCGCAGCCTGGCCGGCGCATTGCAGTATTTGACGTTCACCCGTCCGGATATATCGTATGCCGTTCAACAGCTTTGTCTTCATATGCATGCCCCACATTTGGAACATATGAATGCACTTAAACGTGTCATTCGGAATTTGCAGGGGACGTCGCAGCTTGGGATCCATTTATATCCCACGTCCTTTACCGAGCTTATATCCTATACGGATGCCGATTGGGCAGGGTGTCCGGATACACGTCGTTCTACTTCGGGTTATTGTGTTTTTCTCGGGGATAACCTTATCTCATGGTCCTCCAAACGCCAACCGACACTTCCGAAATCAAGTTCCGAGGCCGAGTACCGAGGTGTAGCTAATGTTGTTTCCGAAACGTGTTGGATTCGGAACCTATTGTTGGAGTTAGGTTGTCCTAGGCAACTTTGGTGTATTGTGATAATATTAGCGCGATTTATTTATCCAGTAATCCGGTTCAACATCAACGTACCAAGCACATCGAGCTAGATATTCATTTTGTTCGTGAGAAGGTCACCCGTGGCGAGGTTCGAGTGCTTCATGTCCCATCGAAGCACCAGATTGCAGATATTTTTACGAAAGGCTTACCACAAGTTCTTTTTGATGAGTTCCGATCCAGTCTCAGCGTTCGTGATCCTCCCGTTTCGACTGCGGGGGAGTGATAACAGTAGTGTGTACATTGACCTCTTCTAAATATAGCCTAGCAGTTATGAGAGAATATCTCTAGCATAATTATAGCATAATTATAGGATCGGTTACGATTGTATTTTGTATATATATTTGCCTATTGTAAATGGAAAAGGTACGGAATATATTATTTACAGATTATACCATCGAGCTTCCTCTCAAGTTCGTGCAGCTTCTTAAACCTTGCAGCCCGACCATCTGAAACCTCATCGACATAAGATGTGGAGCGCGACGATCATTTTCTCCTCGGTATCCCCTATGGCTTGAATAATATCAACGCTAAGTTTCAATTGTTCAAGCTTAATCTTCTTCACCAAATGGAATGAATGACACTCGTTGATTTGGTTTCGTGCCGCCATCAAATTGAGTCATGTTAACTTCTTGCATCTCTGAAATTGATTCTGTTGCAGCATCTGAATTTGTCTCTGTTGCATCTTAACACATTCAAAGAATTAGTCCTTCAGCCTATTACCGTGCACTGCTTCTTCTAAATCAGACGTACAGGTGCCAATGCGACCTCACAGATTCGCCTCCTAAAGGGCTTTCTAATGCTTCAGAAGGGATAGAACTTAGAGTGGGCTCAGTAGGTGTTGTTGAGGGTAAGGAAGGGTCGTCGTTGTCTGCAGATGGCATGGAACTAGATTCGTGCAAACCATCAAGATCAATGCCTGCAGAATCATGCATAGGGGATGTTGCTGGTGGGGCCGGGGGTGGTGCATTGACCGGATCCAGAATATCTTTTCAGCGGGGTCCGTAAATATTTAACACACTAAATAATTTTTTTCACGGGGTCCGAAATATTTTTCTATAGTAAAATGTAGAGTATTTTTATTTTTAGCGGGGTCCGTGGACCCTCCTATCATACACGTAGATCCGCCAATGACCGGATCGCTTCCTGAATAAGGCTTATCTTGACTTTTTCCACTAGCGACATTATTCCATTTCTTGAGTGATGAAGTATTTCCCAACAGTGGTAGAACTTCAAATCGCGTGTGTGGTCATCCCTGAAAGCTTTATAACAAACTCCCCACTACAATATTTATATAACACAAACTTTACAGATGTAAGCAACAAATTAGGACATACATTTTAGCATTAAAAGTCAAACTACAAACCTTGTCAGCAGCAGTGGTTGTACCATCTGACCGGTCTTTGTGGACACTGTTCATGATAGTTTTCCATTTTGTAACATCCTCTTGTATTGGTGTCCACCTATTCTCCCAAGATTTTTTTGTGCGTGTTGTTCCAGATAGTTGTTCACAAAAATCCTCAAAGATGCGGTTCCACAAGCTATTTGCGGTTTGACTTGTCCCGATAATCAGGGTCTCTGAACATCGTACCCAAGCTTGACAAAGTGCAATGTCTTCATTAGGCCTCCAGTTTAGTGCTTTTCTATTAGGTGCTCTTGCTGTCACACTTGAATGTTCAAATTTGAATTTGATTCAAGTTGGGTAACCACATTTGGAGGATTATTGGTAATAGACGGTGCAAGAATATTGGTTTGAGAGTACGAAGAATCTGATGATGGTTGGGAAAGATCCATTGAACCAGGACACATTATCATAAATTCAAATAAATGGCAGACGTACGGTTACAAGTACTCACATAAATAGGAAATATGTGCCACTAAACTCCAAGAGGCACTTTTACCATTGCCCTGTGACCACGTCCATGCAAATTGAAAGTCTGTTTACACACATTTATCTCCATTTACATTATTATTAAATATATACATTTAGAAAACTTTCTAATGAACACATATACTAAGCAGTTTGTCTTAAACTACTGGCATGCTATTCAGTATGACTTTGTTCAAGTATCTCGTTTAAAAGATTAAAGTTTGTTACAATGTTAAGCAGCAACTCAAATGCATCATATTAGGAGATGAAAGGTTTTATAAGAAGAAAAGAATGTGAGCATATGGGAACTATCAAATAGGTCGGCTAAAAAATGTTAAAAACGAGACAATATCAATATTTGATGACACGATCGAGCATGTGGTTTTCATCAAAATATTGATAAGCATTGTGTATACAAGTGGATCAATACAGAAAAAGTGTTCTTAGTTTTGTATGTAATTGACATCCTGGTGATTGGAAGTGATGCAAATCCATACACATGATAACATCCTTACTAATATCAAACGACAAAACAAAAGATCATAACCAAATTCATTATCACCACCCAATCATAACGACCTACGCCCATCCGAACTCACAACGCACTTGATTTATTCAACAATTTGTCTCGAGATTCGAATTCGAATATAGATGTTATTTTGAGGTGGCAAAATCACAAAAAATTGCTTTTTTTAGAATCATGCGAAACACGGTGAAACTTGACAACCTTAAAATCTCTAGAACTTTCGCAACACCCAAATCCTAGCCTTGTGGACACTCGGCCACTTTGTGACGTTTTTTTTATGGATAAAGTTGTCATGTGATATGAGTTTTATCTTTCTAATAGAGAGATTGTACGAGAAAAATTTCATCCTTCAATATAATTAAAGCATATATGTAAAACAACATAGTACACTTGTTCCTAAACATGAAAGATCAAACAACGAATATACCACAAGGATGTCAAAAGTTCCATACACTACAAATATCCCGTCATGGATTAGCTCGTGCGAGTATTCTTGTAATGGTCTTAATTTTAAGGGCATCCAAAAGATACTAGAATCTGAAATATCCCAAGGCTCATTTTAGCTCATGCTAGCAATATTTAACACTACCAAACACCTAAAATCATGTTACTAAATCTTGTGAGCATAAGAGCTTAACTACAGTAGCTGAAGAAAAAAGGCACTCGAATATGAAATGCAAACTTCCTATCTGTAGCCTCGTACCACTCCATCTAAAAGAAAAAAAGAAAAGAAAAAGCAAAAAAAAAGAAGTTTCCGTCAAGACCAATACCTGAGGAGTCATGCATATGGGATGCTAGTGGGGGTGGAGTATTAACCGCATCGCTTCTTGAATCAGGATTACCTTCACATTTTCTACTAAAAGCATCATTCCATTTTACTGAATGATGAAGTATTTCCCAACAGTGGTAGAACTTAAAAGCGCGTGTGTGTGCGTCCCTGAAAGCTTTATAACAAACTCCACACTACAAATATTATTAACACAAACTTTGCGAGGTGTAAGGAACAAAGTTAGGACATAAAAGTACCAAAGTATACAGAAAAGCAACCATTTTAGCATTAAAACTCAAACTACAAACCTCATCAGCTGGGTTTGTACCACCTGAGCCTGATCTGTCTTTGTGGACTATGTTCATGATTGTTTTCCATTTGGTAATATCGTCTTGTATTGCTGTCCACCTATTCTCCAAAGATTTTTTGGTGCGTGTTGTTCCGGTAGGTGTTCACAAAAATCCTCAAAGATGCGGTTCCACAAGCTATTTCCAGCCGGACTTGTCCCGATAATCATACTTGTTAAAGCGTGAGGCGGAGGTGAGGCGTTGTATGTCCGCCTGGACGCCATGGCGGCGCCCGGCATGCAAGGCGCGCAATAAAGTCGGAGAACTTATTTTTTTTGGCCCTTTAGATTATAACATATATAAAAGTCAACAAACAAGATCACATAATGTCATCTAAACAAGTTTTAAACTTTTAACACACAAAACAAGTACTACCGATAAACTATAGTGAACCAATCTACCAAGTACCAACATTGTGAAGAAAAGGTAAGTGGTCAAATTGTTATTTATTAGTAAGTAACCGAACTAAACTACCAAGTAAATGATTAACCATAACAGTGATAACATTAACACTATAACTTTACATTCTATAAACATGTGAACACTCGCAAATCAAAATTTAACCCGATTTAACCTCCACCAATTAACTTTTGATTCAAGTCTTCCATTATCCCGGGGATTAACTTTGATGCGGGCCTTATAGGAAAACAAATTTAAGTTAAGAAACAAATGTTTTGGAGCCTTAAAACTTTTCATGGCAATATATCAAAATATAAACGAGCATAGCAATTAGCATGACTTGCCAATTAACAACCACATACACAAATAAAACACACCAAATTCATAGACTACTAAGTATTAACAAACAAAGATCACTAGTTCACTACTTAAAGTTTTAGAAAATCAAACATGTTTCATACTTTCATTAAAAGAAAATTTTAAACATGTTTTTCAACTCCATAATCACATAAAGAATAAAGTATTTAACACAATCATGTGTAAAAAACTAATTAATTAAAAATAAAATTAAAATTAAAAATAAAAAAAAACGGGAAAAGGCTTCTGTTACCTGAAGGCTGAACGCTGAAGCTGCAATAGATTATTACCGCCGGTTAGAAGGAGAAGAAGAAGAAGAAGAAGAAGTAAGCTTTTTTTAATTAGTAGGCTGTTTTTATTTTATTTTAAACTCTATGGAAGAAGGTCGCATTTTCTCAGCAGTACTGGAGAAGGCAGCGGGAATGAGAGGGAATGAAGAGAATAGGGCAGGGTTGACTAGGTTTTATTTTATTATTAACTGGTTTGACGTTTTACCCTTCAAATTCTATGGCGCGCCACGCCTCACGCCTTTCACGCCTTGCACGCCATGGGGCCGCCATGGACACGCCCGACATTTTCTGCGCCTTAGTCTATGTTAAGGCGTCATAGCCCCGCCTCACGCCATGGCCCGCGCCTCACACGCCATGGCGCGCGCTTTTACAAGTATGCCGATAATCAGGTTCTCTGAACATCGTACCCAAGATTGGCAAAGTGCAATGTCTTCATTTGGCCTCCAGTTTAGTGCTTTTCTATTGTGTGATCTTGCTGGCACCAATGCTCAGCTGAATCTGATTCAAGTTGGGCGGCCACATTCGGAAGATTATGGTTAATAGACGGTGCAGGAGTATTGGTTTGAGAGTACGAAGAATCTGATGGCCGCTGGGAAAGATCCATTGAACCTGGACACATTAACATAAAATGCAATAAATGGCAGACGTAAGATTACAAATACACACGCTGCCACGCAAAAAGAGAATACGTGCCACTAAACTTCAAAAGATACTTTTAATGCGCAACGTACATATTCTCTATTCACATTATACGTTGTAAAGATTTCGATGCAATTTACTCTGAATAAGGACTATGTGAAATGGAAAAAAGTGGTGTTTGAGTGTAAATTAGAGAATTTGTTACAAACTTATGCATATCTTTAACATAACAATTTCACGCATCATGATGCCTTCACAAAAATCCACACAAATTTGAAGAATGACCACAAAATGAATCTACAATCTACCCCGAAGAAACCGATGGATGACTACTTGTAAAGATCTTGTAGCACTTGATATTGACTATCTTCATCAACTTCACCTTAACAAGAAACCTACCCAATCTTCACACTTAATGAAAATACAGTAAATTGTAAAGTATGTCTATGTATGTATAGAGATGACCAAAAAAATTACTCGCATCTAAAGGCGTGTAGTGACACGGTCATACCTCTACAACCATCAAACTTTAAGAACAGCCAGTCTCTTGACTTGAACATGCCTTATATTAAAATTGGTTTTTTTTTTAACCTCGCCTTCACAAGCTTGTTTTATGCTTTAGAATAGGGGGAAGCATTATCGCAAAGCATTCTAACACTTGAAAACCATTAGTTCATTCAAATCAAGCATATTTCTACCATTTTCAAGTCTAACAATACTAGCATGTATTGACATAAAGATCATCCTATAATCCCAACTCATAAGGGGAAGAAGGGGGGGTATCCATCCATATGTGAACAAATTACACAAAACATTCAAAAACATATCTACCAAGCAAACTGAGCCAACACACGAAATAATAATGTCAAACAAAGGATCATTTTAGCTCATGCTGGAAATATTTAACACTACCAAACACCTAAAGTCATGTTACTAAATTGTGTGAGCATAAGACTTTAACTACAGTAGGCTGTAGCTAAAGAAAAGAGGCATTCGAATATTCGAATATGAATTCTAAACTTCCTATCTGGAGCCCCGTATTAATCCATTCAAAAGGGGAAAAAAATTGCAATCTTCAAAAGCCAACAATGTTAGTAATGGGAAATTTTCTACTATACAAATGAAATGATTCAGCTCTTGAAAGTTTGACAATGAGAAAATTACAAGTTCCAATTGGACATACCTCTTCGAGCACTAGCAGAAAGCCCTAAATCATCACTTCTTTCAAAATGGTAAGCTTCAATAATCGAACCCTAGAAAATAAAATTGAGGTCAATTTCCGAGAATGGGGAGAAAATTTGAAGCGGGAGAGAGGATTGCGCGCAGATTTACATTTCTCTCTTATTAAGAAAAAAGTTATTTATGACATGGATGAGATCAATTACCCGGAATGTACCAACGATCGATCTTTCACGGAATAATGAATGTCACTTTAAAATGTGGGTTGACATGTGTTTATATCGATATCGAGCTTTGTATAAGCAAGACTAATAGCACAAGTCGTTTTATATCAATCAGCCAACATGGTGCTTGTCACCTTCGCACCTTTATAGTCGACATGGTCCAGATCACCATTAGTCTCTTATAGCCGATGTGATGCAAGTTATCATCGATCCCTTATAGTCGACGTGGTGCAGGTCATCCTCAATCCTTTATACAACCGTCACATCTCCCAATAAACAAGTATTCCAAACATTCCGACACGATGAATAACAATTCCATTATCACCGCTCCATTATGGCCAAAAGCTATAATTGCTCCATGATTGGGTCGGGTATTACGTTATGGTCTGAACCTAAAATTCGAGTGGGTCAGGGGCGGATCTACATTTATAGGGGTGGGGTCACGTGACCCGACTGAGATCCGATAATTTTTTTTAGTATTAAAACGATGTAGTTTTGTTTTTAAAAATGTCGTTTTGTGGTTAAAAATGTAGTTTTAGCCTCCGATGATCCCATTGAAATAAATTTATGGATCAAAAAATGTAGTTTAACTCTCCGGTGACACTACTTTTGGACAAATTCTTGGATCCGTCAATGGGTCGGGAATTACATTTATTACATAACTTTTATCCTAATTGATCAATCTAACTTTGTGCGCTCTAGACATACAACTTTATAGTATACATCATCATCAATGATGCAAATACATGTGTCGTTCGTTGTGCCTTAACAATTGTGTCCATATCACTACTCTTTAAGCTGTTTTTAAAGATTTTGGTGCCCAGTCAACTATTTCCGGCGAGTAGGACATTTAAAAAAAAAACAAGTTGGTGGACTACTTTCCTCACAAGAGGAGGAGCATGACTAAAATCCTTAATAGGCCAAGTTACAAGACTATTTTTGCAAATTTGCCCCCCTCCCCTCCTAAGGTTTGTCGTGTCCTCAAGGCAAGGGAAACTATAGAAATTGTCTCTTGATGTGATTGACATCATCCCATGAGGCAAGCTCCTCATCAAGGTTAAGCCATTTCATTTTCCATTAAACTACATGGGCATTACACCTCTTTACTGTTTTGATTCTCAAAATTTTCTCAGGGTACACAACAAGATGCCCATCAACAGTGTTCATGGGTGAGGAATCAACAACTTTTACATTGATAACCTTGCAATTCTTCACCATAGAGATGTGAAAGACTAGGTGGATCTGAGAACCGGCAGGCAATTGCAGTTTGTATGATAGAGGATTTATTTTCTCAATGTTCCTATATGGACCAAAGTATCTGGCAGACAAACTTAACATTCCTCTTAATTGTTACTGTTTGCTGTCGATTTGTAGGGCTGTAATTTAAGAAATACCAAATCACCAACATAGTATTCTTTCTCTTTCCTCCCCCGGTCAGCAAAATGCTTCATCTTGCCATGAGCATAGACCAACTGGTCTTTCAACTCCCTACCAACAATCTTCTTATGTTTCATGAACTCTTCTGCAGTATGGAACTGCTGCCCCTCAAAGCTTTCCTAGTGGAATGGAGGTAGGCTTTTACCCATATAGTGCCTCAAAGCGTTCACGAACAAGGCTCAAACTCGGCTGGCTTACTATCATTCGAGCTCGTTCAATTATGCTATCGAGCCGAGCACGATCGAGTTCTCTTGTTTGTTTACTAAACGAGCGAACACGAGCACTGCTCGTGAACGCTCGTTAGTGTCGCGAGCTTATATAATATATAATATAAATAATAAATATAAATCATATATACACATAATTTTTTTGAGGGAATATATACACATAAATAATTTAACAAATTATAAATATTTTGTGGATGTTTGATTAAACGAGTATTTTGGGTTGAATAATGGATATAAACAAATCATTCCCCTTAAAAAAATACTATTGAACGAGCCGAGCTCGAGTTCGAGCCTGTTCACGAGTTTGATCTGGAGCTCGAGCTCGAACATTTTTTATACTTATCGACCCGAGCTCGAACAGGCTTTTAGGCTCGTTTGTGTTAACGAGCCGAGCCAAGCCTACCCGATTACAAACGAGCTCGGGCTTGAACATCAGCTACTCGGCTCGTTAACAACACTACTCATATTCAGCGATGTGTGGAAGTTGTTTTTGTACCCAAACTCTGCTAGGCTTGCGAAGGGTTGGCGCAGCCCAAAATATTCTAAATGGAAAAGGATACTTGTTTTTTCAAAAACTAAGATATACTCCCTTCGTCCCGTTATATAAGTCCTTTTGGCTAGTGTCCCAAAATATAAGTCGTTCTCACAAAACAATACAATATTAAATGCATTGTTTTCACTTTCACACTAAATAATGTAATATTATTTGTCAGTCCCAAAAAACAATACAATATTTTACATTGAAATATTAAAAATTAACTCATTTATTATGTTTTCTTAAACAATGTGAATTTGCCAAAAGGCTTATATTATGAGACGGAGGGAGTATTATTAATAGGTGTAAAAAAAAGGAAATAAATATTAAAAACGATGGCAAATGGAAAATAATATACTACAATATAAGAATATTTTGACAAAATATTATTTTGTTTCAATACAATTTATATTATCCGTAGTATTTCTTTACCCAATCGGTATTTCTTTTCCAGTTTTAGGCCGTCTATTTATACTCCTTAGAAATAGAATGAATTCCATTTATTACTCCTATTTTTTCAGACCTTAGAACCCTAATCAATCATGAGGCCCCTCAATTCCGATATCGGCAAAAGAACGATGAGCCGCCGCCGCAACCGCCGCCGCCGCCATCTTCCTGGAGATATAATTGAGGACGTTCTTATTAAGTTACCGGATGAGGGTCAAAGTGAGCCTTGTCACGTGTCATCTCTTAATTGATCAAACATTAAATTAAGACATAAAAACTATAACATTAAGGGCCGGGAGCCCCGCTTGCGCGCCTAAGGGCGGATCCGAACCTTAAATGGGAGATCGGTCCCACTCCTCCGACCACCGCGGGTCGGCTAGGTCACAACGGAGATAGGCCGGTGCGGTTCGGCCCGAGACGATGCGGGAGGCTCAACGTAGGTCGGCCGAGCCTCATTTATATGATCATGAGCCCATGTGCTTATGAGATAATTATAGGAAGATCCTAAGGATGCTTTACCCATTCAGACTCTGATTTTGATATTTAATATATCCATAATTATCCTTAAATAGGGATTTACTCGTGATTATCCTTAGGGAATAAGAATACAAATCCTTGTAGAACAAGGAAATGGGTGAGACGCCCCCTATATAAACAACCCCTAAGGAACTACGGAGACTTGATTCCTGAACATTTACAGGATACGCAGGCAACTTGTGAAAATAACCCAGGCTCAGTCTAAAAATCCCCCCAAAACCATCCCGTTTTACATCTTGTTCTAGGCTTATTCAGAGTTAATTGTCATTAGGAAAAATATGGCCCGGATTTATTCATAGACGAAATCCAGCATCGTCAATTGGCACTAGAAAGAGGGCCTCCTACTAACAATTATTCAAGATCAAGATCATCAAGCAACCAAAAAAGAATAACAAGAAAACACCAGGGGAAACCTGTTAGGAAATCACTAGTTTAACGCAGCGGAATTTAAAATTTTGATTCCTTTTCTAGATCATCTTCATTTAATGCAATAAACACGTTAAGTAGTTTGACGGAATGTACCTTGGATGATTTATAAGATCGTCTCTTTGACCGTCAACTAAGAGTAGTACAGTGTGCAAGCCGTCCACGCGTCCGGCCTCTATCGATATCCACACGAACTCCTCACCGGAATCCTCCTTGGATTGCTATCGGAAAAACTCGGTTGCTTCAGACTAGCCTTTTTCCTCTCTCTCAAACTCTCTATTGAAAGCCCTCTATTTTACATAAGACCTATTAGCTCTTGCAATTGTTATATACAAAAGAGCTTGACACCCGCCTCTTATTTATAGTGGGAGGGGCGCCCTAACTAGAGTGGAGGAGAAGAAAACATTTTCCCAATAAAATAATGAAAATCATTTAAATTGATTCCTCTCTTTTATTATAATATCTCATATTAAATCAAATCTAAATATTGGGAATATCTTATATTGATTGTATTTATCTTATTTCCATAAATCTATTTTTCCAAAATCAATTAATATTCATTATTAATATTATGGTAATCTTATTAATTAAAGTGCACAATCCAAGTGTATCTTATACACCTAGATGTGGCGCCCCATATTGCCAATAATTGGCTTCGGGAATATTGTTTAATTAATATAATTTATGTATAATTAATATCTTGTATTTTATTTATTCATAATAAATAAATACCACCATATTAATTTACCACTATAACCTTTATAGTCTAGAGATAAACTTTCCTTATTTGGTTATCAACTATAACCGCATTTTAATCCGACTCGATGTTCATATGTGTGTGACCCGATAGGATTTCGAATATGTTGGCCGTAGACACAAAATGCATATTACGAAAATACCCTTCATGCCTAACGATCACGGGATAGCGTCTAGCAACACACCATGACCCCCAATCATCGGAAGAGTAAAATGCAATGACTACTACCTTTCATGCGAAACAGTTACTGTGTAACTTACAATCCTATCGCTGTAATAATGTCCATACGATCGTATCTTGAGTGTCAATACATTAACGATCGCATCTTATAATCTGGATATCATTCTCTCTCGGAATAACACATTTATTCCCACTTTGCAAAGATTTATGAGAACAAGACATTCCTTATAAGAAGGCTTTCGGATATTCACTCCCAATCATGGGATACGCGATTCCCGGACGACCAATCATGTATACTCCGCAAGCTTCAATATCACACCCGATCACTACCGCATGATCGCCCCGTAGATAAGAGAAATCTCAATAGTGTCAAAGCATGAAAATCCACACCGTGATGCCATGAAGACTCCGGTATAAAGGATATTTACACAACCGCCACATAGTGTGACACTTAGTGTAAGTGGGTCAGTGTACTATACGCAATCTCTAATACACGTCCCGTACAGTCCAAATGTCTCTACACTTTGATAGACGAGATCTATCCCTACCTTTTTAAAGATAGAAGACATCCAATACGTGCTAGTCTAATCATACTATCAATGTCCCAGTTGATAGTACATACGACTAGAGACATTTAAGTACCAAACTTGTTAAAGTGATTAGAGATCTCATCAACCATAATCTCTATCATGGTTTCTCTATCATAGTTTGACACTAGGGACGTTACTATATATATACAACCAATAATATGAAGATAACCAATATATAATAACAAAAGTGCTTTTATTAATCATAATAAAATTTTACATGAACTAAAATAGACTGTAAACGACCCGACCCGGTCGGATCGATCCAACCCGGTTGGGTTTAGGACACCTATTCAACAATCTCCCACTTGGCCTAAAGCCAATCACCCATATGCCTAAGCCCTTGCATGTGAACATGTTTCTCATGCTTAGCCTGTGACAATGACTTGGTTAACGGATCAGCTATGTTATCATCCGTGTGGACTTTCTCTATCTTTTCATCTCCTCTATCAACTATCTCCCTAATCAAGTGATAGCGCCGTAGCACGTGTTTGGATTTATGATGAGACCTTGGTTCCTTTGATTGAGATATCTCCCCATTATTATCACAGTACAGTGTCACTGGACCTTCAATGGAGGGAACCACACCAAGTTCAGTAATTCTTCATCCAAACTGCTTCTTTTGCCGCCTTCAAGGCTGCTATATATTCATCTTCCGTTGTAGAGTCTGCAATAGTCTTCTGCTTAGAACTCTTCTAGCTCACTGCTCCGCTGTTAAGCGTGAAAACAAATCCATATTGTGACTTAAAGTCATCATTGTCAGTTTGGAAACTGGCATCTATGTAACCTCGTAATACTAAATCATCAGTCCCGAAAACCAGGAACATATCCCTAGTACGTTTCGTGTACTTTAGAATATTCTTGACTACAACCCAGTGACCATCACCAGGGTTGGACTGGTACCTACTAGTCGTACTAAGAGGGTACGAGACATCTGGTCTAGTGCACAACATGTCAGTTATGATGGACCCGATTGCCGAAGTATAAGGGATCTTACTCATTTATGCCCTTTCCTCCTCTGTCTTAGGACTCATTCCCTTCGACAAGTAGACCCCATGTGACATGGGCAACAGTCCTTTCTTGGATGATCCATGCTTGAATCTCTTCGGCATCTTGTCTATATAGGTGGATTGCGACGGACCAAGCAACCTCTTAGATCTATCTCTATAGATCTTGATTCCTAGAATATAGGTTGCTTCACCCAAGTCCTTCATTGAGAAGTTCTTGGATAACCAAGCTTTGACTGACTATAACATAGGCACATCATTCCCTATGAGCAATATATCATCTACATAAAGCATTAAGAACACAATGGCACTCCCACTAACCTTCTTGTAAACACTGGGTTCATCTTCGTTCTTGTTGAAATCAAACTGTTTGATTATCTCATCAAAGCAAAGATTCCAACTCCGAGAAGCTTGCTTTAATCCAAAAATGGATCTTTTGCAATTTACACACCATCCTGGCGTCATTGGTTGTGAAACCCCCAGGCTGTGTCATATACACTTCCTCAGGCAGGTTCCCGTTAAGGAAAGCATTTTTCAAATCCATCTGCCAGATTTTGTAATCATGGTATGCTGCAATAGCGAGCAGAATTATGATGGATTTTAACATGGCAACAGGCGAAAAGGTTTCGTCATAGTCAACTCCTTGTCTTTGCTTATAACCTTTTGCCACTAACCTAGCCTTGTAGGTAGTCATGTTACCGTCCATGTCGGTCTTTCTCTTAAAGACCCATTTGCACCCTATAGGAACTATTCCTTCAGGTGGATCAACTAAGTTCCAAACTTGGTTGTCTTTCATGGATTCCATTTTAGAATTCATGGCTTCTAGCCATTTCTCTTTGTCATGCCTTAATAGCACTTCCTCATAAGTTCTATGGTCCTCATCTTCCATGAGATACACGCCAGTGTACTTTTCGGGTTCATGGCGTTCCCTGGTGGATCTTTGAGGTGCTAGTGTGTCCACGGTAGAGGCTGGCGTCATATCTGTATGTGATGTCTCCTCTACTTCCATCAACTGACTGTTATCCGTAAGTGGTTCTCGAATTTCTTCAAGATCAATCTTACTCCCACTCCTATCCAGAATAAACTCTTTCTCCAAAAAGTGGCCAGTCCTGGCAAAAAACACCTTTTGTTCCACGGGATGATAAAATTGGTACCCTTTGGTTTCCCTAGGATATCCACAAATAGACATTTGTCAGACCTGGGTTCTAATTTGTTAGGCATCATCCACTTCACGTAAGTCGGACAACCCCAAGGTTTTAGATGACCTAGGCTTGGTTTCCTCTTAGGCTATACCTCGTATGGCATAGAATCAACCGTCTTTGATTGGACTCGGTTCCGTGTATAGGATGCGGTTTCTAAAGCATACCCCCAAAATGATTTTGGGAGAACTGCGTAGCTCATCATGGATCGCACCATGTCTAACAAAGTGCGGTTCCTCCTCTCAGATATGCCATTCATCTGAGGCATCCCGGGAGGGGTCCATTCAGGTAGAATCCAATTCTCCTTCAAATAACCTTGAAACTCTCTATCTAGGTATTCTCCCCCTCGATCAGATCGAAGTGTTTTGATTTCTTAGCTGTTTCTCCACTTCACTTCTGAATTCCTTGAACTTTTCAAAGGCCTCAGACTTATACTTCATTAAGTATATATAACCATAGCATGAATGGTCATCAGTGAAAGTGAAAAAATAAAAGTATCCTCCTTTGGCCTGAATCGACATTATACATCAGTGTGTATGAGCTTAATTAACTCATTGGATCCTATCCCTTTGCCACTAAAAGGTGACTTTGTCATCTTGCCAAGTAAACAAGCCTCGCATCTATCAAACGATTCGTAATCGAATTGATCCAACATTCCATCTTTAAGGAGTTTGGAAATGCGATTCTCATTCATATGGCCAAGTCTACAAGGCCATAAGTAGGATTCATTCAAGTCATTTGTTTTGGCTTTCTTGTTATTTATATTGAGTACGTCAACATTCATATCTAATATGTAGAGACCATTGCTAAGCATGCCAGTACCATAAAAAAATTCCATCACGTGAAAAAGAACAACATTTATTCTTGAATGTAAAAAATCCTTCAACATTTAATGCAGAAATACAAATAATGCTCTTCGTAAGAGCAGGAACAAAATAACAGTTATTAAGTTCTAGTACTAGCCCACTGGGCAATGAAAGAAAATAAACTCCTACGGCTAGTGCTGCAACACTTACTCCATTCCCAACGCGTAGGTCCACCTCTCTTTTCCTCGGTTCTCTAGTTCTTCTTAGTGCCTGCATATTCGTACACATATGAGAACCACAACTAGTATCTAATAGCCAGTTGTTAGACTTAGAAGAAGTAATGTTGATCTCAATCATAAATATACTTGAAGTCGAAGCATCAGAATGCTTCTTCTTGGTACTCAAGAAGCCTTTGTAGTTTCTTCTCCAATGTCCGGTCTCACCGCAAAGGAAGCAAGCATCCTTTGATTTGTCTTTTGCTATCTTAGGCGTTGGCTTAGTTTCAGCCTTCGCCTTCTTGGACTTCTTCTGGGCCTTTGACTTGCCCTTGTTGGAAGTGACCAGCAACACTTGCCTTCCCTTTCCCACAGTGCCCTCAGCAGTTTTCAACATGTTCAATAACTTCGGAAGGGAGCAATCTATCTTGTTCATGTGATATTTCATCACGAGCTGAGAATGAATCGGTAGAGATTGCGGATTCAAGTCAATACTCAATTCTCATTCCAACTTATGGCCGAGTTTCCCAAGCCTCTCTATGTACCCGATCATCTAAAGCACATATGACATTAGGTGTAGTGCCCGAAAGACAATTTATGTAATTGTTTTTGACGGGATTTATAATTCATCTTAATATTTGCATTTATGCTTATATTAATACAACTGCTTGAAAACCACTAAGTATATCGGTATGTAATCACGTAACTCGGTGTATGGCATACACACAAGGATTGAGTTAGTGATGATATGCTTAAAACTATTCGATCGTGGTGAATTTAATCGAGTATGGGTCTCATGATTAATATACTAATAATGCGCCCAGAACACTTAACGGTGTGAACGTCTTATCCGGACCGTCGGTATAGGGTACCAAGTGGGGCATTTATATATGATGTCTATCATATAGGACTGGACCAATTTGATTTGAATTCTCGAATTAATTCCGTGACCGAGAAATCTTATCAAATCACAATATGATCATATATGGACTAATCTCAATCCTGATGTGATCACCGTCTACTGTTTGGTTCAAAGTAGGGTTTGATGTGTTAGTTAAGGATCGCTTGGATACATGTGATCTGAACACTTCCCGTTGGCTCTATTCTGGAATGAGTGAGTAGTCTGTGACTTCACAGATATGGAATCCATTCCTTCCTACGGGAAGTAGACAGACAGTTCCCTTATTTGTTAATCCTAGAAACTGATCGATGGGCCCAGTTCATATTATATTAGTTATGAACTATTTGATCACTAGGGGGTTAATGATAAATAAGGATAAGATGTTTTGAGAAGGGTTTACGGAAATATCCCGAATCAAAACGAACAGTCTACGGAGGATTTATCCGTATGTAATGATTATATCAATGGACGCTTATCGACTCAGTGATTAGAGTGTAAGTATATATCTATAATCGATAGAGTTCAGTTTCGGGTTTATGGTGGCGTAATCCCGGAATTAAATAGATTGAATAAGAATTGTTCTGTTCAATGAATAATATTATTTAATTTATTCTAGCTACTGGTTATAGGTCCATGATCCCCGATGTGGCTCCTAACGTGCATATGTTTCTTGACGTTGGGCCTCGATAATAATTAAGTAGTTGGACTATTTAATTGATGTGCGAAATAATTATTTAGTGGACTAAATAATCAAATACATGGAAAAGACATTTTTCATGGACTCGACCCTTTTGTGTATCATCCGTGTGCTAACTTAATTAAATTAGGGGAGGCGCATTTTGTAAGTATATATTTATCAAGAAATTAGTTTTCTTGGATAATTATATGACATGTGATTAATTGTTTATTTGTTAAATAATTAACTGGAAAAATATTAGATTGATCCTTAAATATTCTAGATTTGTTATAGATTATTCTAGGAGTATCTTTTATTTAATAAGGATTATTATAATTGATTTTGTATTAATTATTCTTGGTGGACAAGGATTTCTCTCCTATATATAGAGAGCTCTCCTAAATCCTACAGAACATGAAAAACACGCCATATACACAATGATAATAGGGAGATGTCGACTTCCTATTAGGGTTTCGAGTTAGGAAAATTTTCAGGATTTTCCGGGTAGCATATCAAAGAGGTCAAGCATCAAGGATCGATATCCACCGATCGTTGCTTGGAGGTACAAATCGGAAGACTGTGGTATCTCATCTCGGCTTCTCAATCTTTGGATCTAATCTTTTGATTGGTAAGTAGATCTAACCTTCTTATAGTTTAGATCTATTTATTTTTATGCTTTAATGTTATATTGATCGTGATCCTTGTTATTTCGCTGCCTAATCGGGCGGATCTAGATCCGTCCGGTGATATTACATCAACCAATGGTATCAAAGCCTCCGATCTATACATTAAAGTGTATAATGCGATAGATCTAGGAGTGGATTTGCATGTTTAGATTGCATTGTTTTTCCGTTTTTTTTTAAAGTTGAAAATTTTCATGATGATGAACTCTTTGATATGATGGATTGGGGTTGACACTGTTTACCCATTAGATCTATTGTAAACTCATATAAATTCATTATATGAGTATAGGAAATTTTGTAATTAGTTTGGTGATGTAATTTTAAATTTCCTAGAAATAGATCTGTTTTGTTGTTGTTCGTCTTTCCTGTTTTTTCCCCTTTGATTGAGCCGTTGAAACGACAATCCCTCCGGTTAGAATAAAGATAAAAAGTTGCTAAAAAATACCTCAACATTTGGTGTCGATCGGAGTCTGTCTCGATGTCAGATCGCTGCAATAAAGTTGCTTCTGTAACAGAAAAGCACAGCATCCATAAAAACCCCATCTGTGAGTTTGTCGATTTTCTGGAAGAGTTTGGAACGTTGAAACATAGATCCGACCATTCCAATTGACTAAAATGGAGTTATGAACAAGCCCTAAAAATTTCAGGTCGATCGGGTTTTGTCTCGATGCCCGATCGGCCCCGGGAAGACACTGTTGCGCTGCAGTTATAAACAGATGCAGCAGTTTGATCGGAGGATTGCTGGAGAAAATTAGTCCATCGAAACTTGGATCTAACCATCCATATTGAATCAGGAGGAGTGAAGAACAGGTCCACAAAGTTTCGTGACAATCGATTTCGTTTGGATGACCGATGATCGATGAAACGGATCAGCAACATATTGTATTAGAAACTAGTAAACCCTAGTTAGGGTTTATTTATTTATTTTCTAATAGCTTAGATACGGGGGTGCCAACGGTCCTTCTTGATGTTTATTTTCCGCACTAGTATGTATGCTTAGGATGTATGCGTAGAACCGGAAAATTGCCACGACATGCATCATATCATGAATTCCACTCCATATGCATACATGTAGCTATTTAATTCTGGATAATTAATTAGGCATGTATTCAACTCGATTAATTAGTTTAATATTTAATTAATTGTTGTGGGAATTAATTATTTTAAAAACTAATTAAAGAACCGAGGAATCGGGTTTTGTCAATCGTTAAGTTTTCGGTGATGGATTCTTGGTGAATCCCACCTTAAACCGGAACGAGTTTGCGGGTTTGTTCCGTAGTGTCTATAGGAAAGTTTGACAATTTAAGTAATCGGAAAATCATGATACATGGGTTCGGAAAATGGTCTAACCATGGTTGGGTAAGTTCAACGAGCTACGGCTCGATCGACTCACCCTCCACGTGTGACGATTGCACGGGAGTTCGGCGACTTAACATATCCGACAAGCCTTTACGGCTAAACGGGGCTTCCCTTAGCCGGATCCGACCAACGATCACATATGTTCCAACGAATAAGACGGGTAGGCTTGCCTACATCACCGACACCATTCGAGTACATGATTTGTTGTTTCTTAAAATATTGTCAAGTCCAAAACTGCAATCAGTAAACCCACCACTTTTTCAATATATTGAGTGGGAGCGGGGAAGGCGACAGCTGACCCCACGGCCTCTACTATAGATGCAAGCAAGTGAGAGAATGGTGACACCTCGTGCCACTTTGTGTTGGACTTATTTCTATGTTTTGATGATGAGTGCCAGACTAGCTGTTATAGTGCAAAGGCAAAAAGATGTCTAGATCAAATGTATAGGTTTATTAGAGTTTGATTTATGAATAGGTTTGATCAAACAAGCACTGTAAAGGTCAGCTGATTTATATCGACGGATGATCAATATCGATAGGGTAGATAGGTCGGTAGACTAGTCGGGAACCTGCGAAGGCGAATGCGAAGGTGAGGTCTCAAACTCGATTCTGAAGGCTAAGGGATCAAACTTAGTAATTTAAGTGAAGGATATGGAATCAGAATTTAGGCAAGTCTGTGATGACCTAAACTGATTACATATACCTTGTGTACAAGGTCTAAGTTCCATAAGTTGGATGATGTTTGGAACTTGGTTATAATTAAAAAAGGTGTAATCTAACTTCACAGATAAAAGTTAGATAAAAGAAATCAGCTGCATTGTATTTTATACACAGCAAATTGATGTTCAGCAGACTGATGGGTATCTCAGCAGACTGATGAACCTTCTGATATTATACCTCGATTAATTCAAGATTACATTGGAAGATTACATGGAAAATGACAGCTAACTACCTCTGACTTATCAAACAAATCAAGGGCTGAGATTAAAAGGACGTTGGGGTGATTCTGATTATTATCCAATGGTTATAAGTCAAGGGTTGGAAAGACTGCTCTGTCAAAAAGGAATTTTGACAGTGTCAGTCCTATGAATAGTGACAGAAAGCAAGTCAAATAGGACAAAACAAGGAACGGTCTTATTTGAATTTCAAATACAAGTCACATGCCTTCCTACCTATAAATAGAGGACTTCAAACTCAGAAAGAATGATGATTTGATGCATAATAAGAGAAAAATACAAGAGATAATTCGAGTGAAAAACACCTGTTTGAAGTCAACGAACTTAAAGCTACGATCCGAAAGATTCTTCAAGTGTATTACGTATTCAAGCTACATCAAGTATACACACTTGAAGTCGCAAGGCTGCGATTATATCATCCTAATCAAGCTGCTGCAACTGAATCATTTATTTGATTCAATCGTTATTTTATAAAGAACATGCTGAAGACAGTGAAGCACAGTTGTGTAAAAGTCTGTTGTTTGTGGTGGAGCTGGTGAAGAGGCAATCCTACCCTTCAAGGACCAGTGGAAGACTCAGGAGCAGCAATCCTACCTGTTCCCAGTTTTCAGTTTGTGAAGCCATAGTTATTGGTGAAGGACAAGAAACCTTAGGAATCTTTGTAACTGCAACATCAAAGATCTCTAGTGAATTACCTCCAACATCACAGGAGAAGAGTGGACTGACAGGATTACACCACCTGGAACCACTATAAAATCTGCCTACTTACTTTCAGCATTTACATTCTGCACTTAGTTTATTTTATACATCAATCGGTTTGAATCTAGCAAGCGAAATCACACACATACACTACGAGTATCTAATACTTAGTATCATATTTAACAACAAGTATTAAGGCTTAATTTTGATATAATTCCGCTTGCACAAATTCAGCAAACTCAACTATCGATAGACTACTATTTATCGGCGGAGCTGCGAGGTATCGACGGACTGCGAAGTATCGGCGACTGCGGCAACGAAGTTGTAGAATTTGTTAACTCCAAAGTTTTAAGTGTTAAGTTTATTCACCCCCCCTCTAAACTTAACCAAAGCCTTTTCAAGGGACCAACACTTTGACTTCGGCCCCATTCGGATGGTGTTCACCGCTATCAAAATTCAAGGCTTGGTCTCCGAAAGGATAGGATCTTGAGGACTCGCCGGGTCACTGACCTGCCCTACGTAGGCATACTTGGGGCGTACTTAAAGGTCTGATATAGTAGGTCACACTCATCAGGATATTTTAGGAAATATCTTGGCTGAAAAAGGAAGGTATTCGACGAATGGGATGTATGATTCCCATGAGATGTTTGATTCTCAAAGTTTAATCATCGAGAGAGATTTTCTCAGTTTAACCATCATCGTGCTGATACCGACCCCCTAGGCGGCGGTACGATGTGAGGTTAAATCCTTGGAATGGTAGGATAGACTTTTATAGTTTATAATTCCGAAAATTTATCTAGTCATGTATATATGAATTTTTTCTGTCAATTTTGTTTACAACTATCATCTCTAGGCTACTAAATTGCTAGTGTAATGACTTCGTTAAAAGTGGAAAGTAACAAGAACGTTGAACTCATCGAAGAATGCAATTAAATTTCGGAAGAGATTTCCTCTTGAGCCTTTAAATCTTAAGTGACATAGTATAGGTATGTCACTGCTGTCACTCGTGTTGAACGAGAGACGCACTTAGTTCAAAGATGATGTAGGACTATATGAAATTCTATTAGTGAATTTTAATTGTGTGAGTAATCACACAAGAAATTTCTAATTGAAAAATTAGAAAATCATAAATAAAGTGTTGCTAGTTAGACGGTATTTGGAACCGATAAACTAGTGGGAGCTTTATTCTTATGATTTGTTGTTTTTCTGAATCATTAGAAATGTGTAAGAGACTACACAAGAGTTTTTCCATTCCTGGAAAAATATGAACAAAGCATTACTAGTTAGACGGTATTTGGAACCGATAAACTAGTGGGAGCTTAGTTCTGGTGATTTTCTAATCTCTGAAAAATCATAAATAAAGTATTGCTAGTTAGACAGTATTAGGAACCGATAAACTAGTGGGAGCTTTAACCTTATGATTTGTTGATTTAGTAGAAAAATCAAATAGTCCAAACGAGTAACACTATCATTAGACATCCCACAGTTCACGAGTAGTGTCTACTCAAATGAACTGCTAGTTCAAGAAATCTTGTTTCGATATAAGGAAAGTCAAGAATGGGAAAGAATGTTTATACGTGTTAGTCATCTAAACTAAGTAGTTTTAAGGCTAAACCGGAATATTAATAAATAGAAAATCAGAGGATAAGGAAAGTGATTTCGGATCACTAACCAATGCATCCTTAATGATTTCCTTGAAAGCTAAGTTCTTTGGAAGAACAAGATAGCTATTAATTAAACGATAAATGGAGAAGACAACGGGCAGTTATTTCTGCTAGAATAGTGGGGGTGATATAAGGAAATGAATTTAGGATTCAATCCTTGAATATCACAAAAAAATTATTTTCTATTTTTAGATTCGTTGGAACAAATGGATTCACTTTCAATTCGATAATTTGTTTTTCTTATAGAAAGTGAATATGACATTTGTAGCACGAATCCAAGACTCGGACTTTTGTTTGATAAAGTCAGAACCACTAAGAAATGCTGAAAAAGGTATATGTAACACATCTTAAACTATTAAAGGCAAAATGTTTCCGTATTTAGATAAACACTTCTTCATACTCTATTAATTAGTGCATATTTCCTAAAGACAAGATCTGAAGACTGGTTTAGGGTGAAACCTATCTCCCAGTCAAGGAACACTGTCTCAAAAGGAACAATGACTAAGCTTCCTTTCAATCGGGAAAGGGTAATAGATTTAAAGAAGTAACATAGCTTGTTTATAATGACCTTCAGGGTCTTGTGAAAGATACTAGTTAGAAGGAGCTTTTGAGTAGTGACATCTCGTCAGACAACTACTCAAAACGCCAGTAAGATTATCTAAAATATTTGGAGGTGTCTCTGATTTCACCAGAGATAGAGTATTCCATGCTCAGTAATAGGCCATAGCATAGTCTTGGGACTGATGCTCGGCCTGCCTCCCAGTGGAGTTTATCCACTGATGGATAACACCATAAATTTGCCTCATATAGTTATTAATGTGCTACAATATGCTGCTTAACTCATTTAAGATATTGGTTGCGAAATAACGGTTTACACTATCATGTAAAACCGAGATGTCTACCTAGAAGATGCTTACAAATTTGTGGATAAGGAGTGAATTCGGTTCACCCCACTTCCGTCAATATAGGGATTTAGCACTTAGTGCTTGAAGGTAGGATTGGAAATTTTGCGTACACGTTCAGATGATGACTGTTCGTGCAATATCTTATATGTTGAGTAAAGGTTGGTTATAAGATTCTTAAGATCAGAAAGTGACGGTTATACTGTCAAAACACCTTCTGAAAGGGTCAATGAATAACAACCTTGGACTTTGGAGTACGGTTACTCAAGGTAGTTACTAACTGATTAGATCGGACCACGTCCAACATTGGTTGTTGGTGATAACACTGATAATTACTACTAGATCAGAATATCGATCCACCAAGAACGCAATGGGAATATGGTTTAACCATTACCTATTGTGGTTTTATGAAGACTTTGCAGTTTACAGAGGTAATTGATAACCTATGGTTCCTTGCGGGCTAAATAGGATTCTGATCAATAGAGGTTGGTTTAAAAGCCATAACCCTGTGAATGGAGTTTTGGTACTCCGGTTCGGTTCACACTCTAGTAGAACCACACGAGTGTCTCGGGCCTAGTGGGAGTAATTGGATCTACATGATAAGAGTCGAATGAATAGAAAGTTTACCTTTCGGTACAAAATTTGAGTGGTCTAGGGGTGATTCCCTAGCAAGTATAGAGTTAACCGGACCGTGAACTCTCTCACCACTCGGTCTTGTTTGATTCCGTTAGAAAGCGAGAAAATAGGCGTGATTCCCTAAGACTTTCTTGCCGAACAAACATAATCGAATTCATTCGAACATAAGGGTTTTAGCTAAGAATAAATGCATGATTTCATTAGAAAGCAGGAAATAGAGGTAACTCCTTGAGGCTTTCTTGCCAATCAAACGGAATCTGAATTAATTCAGGAACCAAGGCATATATCCTCTAAGGATCAAAGCAAACCTCTAGGTCATTTAAAAGTCACATATTTCAAGTATGTGGACATGACCAGAATATTGATAAGTCTTTTATAGACTGGATGTCAGTATTGGTAAAGTAGTATATACATTAGTGTTCATGAATGGTAGCACTGAAACAGTTGGAAACAACATGGGTGTATTATTTGAAGTCGGAAACTGACATGCCAAGATTCTCTTTATGAAAGAATCGGACTACATTCTAAAGGATTTGATTCGGTCAAATTCTCGAGAATGTGTGACTGGCAATCCCATCTATCCTAATGGTTAAGATGATTTTGCATATCGGTATGTAATATTCAACGAAGTAGTCCTACCCTACCTCTCACGGAATGCTTCTCTAAACCTGAGGATGAATAGAAAATAGGATAGACTCTCTTTTGATCAGAGAAAGTCAGGTAATTACAAGTTAATCGAATCTTGGATTCGAGCATTAAATAGCAAGTTTAGTACGTCCTCAAGTATCTTTGGAGAACGAGGAATAATATGCTAGTATATTCAGGTGCGAACGTGAATATAAATGATTACACTGATTCTGACTTTAAGTCAGATTAAGGATGATCGTTAAGTCGATCTCGGGCTCAGTGTTTACTCGTGTGATTCTGACTTTAAGTCAGATTGAGGATTTCCTTCCATATCTAGGAGTAATTCCAGATTTGGTAAGCTAATACCACTTCATTGTGAAAACAGTGGAGATGTAGCTGATAAGGATCTTCGCAGTCACTAGAGGTGAAAAATAAGCATATTGGGAGAGTACCACCTGATTGGATGGACCGGCAATGTTTTGATCCTAAAGATCGTCTCGAGCTGACAACCTAACGGATCAGTATACTAAGTCGCGTGGCATTTACATGTTTCATACCCACCAAGTCACTGACCGACCCTGCGGCGGCACACTCAAAGTGTATTTTGACATCTAAATGGTTTGATGCACTTGGCGGGTACAAAATTGAGGGATATATCTCATTTGCTTTTAGAGCAAGTGGGAGAATGTTGTGTATAAGGGGTATGCTCTAAACAATTAATCACTTGCCTTTCGTGCAAGTGGGAGTTTGTTAGGTGTAGTGCCCGAAAGACAATTTACGTAGCTTGTTTTTGACGAAATTTATAATTCATCTTAATATTTGCATTTATGCATATATTAATACACTGCTGAAAACCCTAAGTATATCGGTATGTAATGACATAACTCAGTGTATGGCATACACAAGAGGATTGAGTTAGTGATGATATGCTTAAAACTATTTAGTCCGTGGTGAATTTAATCAGAGTATGGGTCTAATGATTAATATACCAATAATGCGCCCAGAACACTTAACGGTGCGACCGTCTTATCCGGACCGTCGGTATATGGTACCTGGTGGGGCATTTATATATTATGTCTATCATATAGGACTGGACCAATTTGATTTGAATTCTCGATATAATTCCGTGATCGAGAAATTTTATCGAATCACAAGATGATCATATATGGATTAATCTCAATCCTGATGTGATCACAGTCTACTGCTTGGTTCAAAGTAGGGTTTGATGTGTTAGTTAAGGATCGCTTGGATACATGTGATCTGAACACTTCCCGTTGGCTCTATTTTGGAATGAGTGAGTAGTCTGTGATTTCACAGATATAGAATCTATTCCTTCCTGCGGGAAGTAGACAGACAGTTTCCTTATTTGTTAATCCTAGAAACTAATCGATGGGCCCAGTTCATATTATATTAGTTATGAACTAATTGATCACTTGGGGGTTAATGATAAATAAGGATAAGATGTTTTGAGAAGGGTTTACGGAAATATCCCAAATCAAAACAAACTGTCTATGGAGTATTTATCCGTATGTAATGATTATATCAATGGACGCTTATCAACTCAGTGATTAGAGTGTAAGTATATATCTATAATCGATAGAGTTCAGTTTCGGGTTTATGGTGGCGTAATCCCGGAATTAATAGATTGAAGAAGAATTGTTCTGTTCGATGAATAATTTTATTTAATTTATTGTAGCTACTGGTTATAGGTCCATGATCCCCGATGAGGCTCCTAACGTGCATATGTTTCTTGACGTTGGGCCTCAACAATAATTAAGTAGTTGGATAATTTAATTGATGTGCGAAATAATTATTTAGTGGACTAAATAATTAAATACATGGAAAAGACATTTTTCATGGACTCGAACCTTTTGTGTATCATACGTGTGCTAACCTAATTAAATTGGGGAGGTGTACGCATGAGCGGACCCCAAGAAATTAAGTCTTCCTGAGAGGACTCCAAAAATATATAAGTTAGCAGGACTGAATAACTGAGCTCCGCAGGTCGGACTCAGCAAAAAAATATACAATGTACATTAATAAAATATTTAGGTCAACAAGGCTGACAAACTGAGCTCCGTAGGTCAGACTCAGCAAAAAAATATAAGTCAGTAAAGCTGACCAAGTGAGTTCCGTAGGTCGGACTTAGCAAAAAAGAAAATATATAAAATATATATTTCAAATATATATAAGTCATCAGGACTGAAATAACGAACTCCGCAGGTCGGACTCAGCAAAAAAGATATAAAATATATATTAATAAAATATAAGTCAGCAGGACAGACATACCGAGCTCCACAGGTCGGACTCAGCAAAAAATATATAAAATATATAGTAATTAAATATATAAGTCAGGAGGACTGACATACCGAGCTCCACAAATCGGACTCAGCAAAAAGAAAAAATATATTAAAAAAATATATAAGTCAACAGGACTGACATATTGAGCTCCGCTGGTCGGACTCAGCAAAAAAATATACAATGTACATTAATAAAATATATAGGTCAACACGGCTGACAAACTAAGCTCCGCGGTCGGAATCGACAAAAAAAGAAAATATATAAAATATATATTAAAAAATATATAAGTCGAGCGGGACGACATGCGAGATCCGCGGTCGGACTCGGCGAAAAATAAAAAAAAAAAAAAATATATATATATATATATATATATATATATATATATATATATATATATATATATATATATATATATATATATATATATATATATATATATAAATTTATAAGCCGGCGGGACCGACATACCGAGCTCGCGAGTTGGAATCATCAAAAAATATATAAAATATATAAGTTAGCAGGACTAACAAACTGAGCTCCGCAGGTCGGACTCAGCAAAAAATATAAGTCAGCAGGGCTGACAAAGTGAGCTCCGCAGGTCAGACTCGGTAAGTTTGCAAAGGACAAACCCACTAAGTCCGTAGGTCGGACTCTAAAGATTGAGCTCCGCAGGTCAGACTCGACAATGTTTGCTTTGGTTAGACTCATCGAGCGAGTTCCACAAATCGGACTCAAAAGTTGGTAAAGGACCAACTCATTAAGTTCGCATCACGGATAGAAACTTGAGATGCGGGTTTGACTCACTCAAAATTATTAGGTACGGGACGGACCAGCGAGCTCCACGTATCGGACTCGGTCAAATTTATTAAGTACGCAAATCGGACTCGAGAAAATAAAGTCTACACGAGACTAAAAAAACTACGTCGGCGAGTCGGACTCAAAAAAAAAAAAAAAAATAGTACGCCGAGCCGACTTCCAAAAATTACGTACGCCTAAGAAGACTCAAGAAAATTAAGTACGTACGAGCGGACTCCAAAAAATTTGGTACGCGAGTTAGACCCAATTAATTAAGTACGTGGGGCGACACCGAATTGAGCCACAGTAAGTCGGACTCGGCAAGTTTGCAACAACCAAGAGAACATAATAAGATATTGCAAAAACATTGTACATGTTACAATTCTGAAACTTTTCTACAAAGTACGTAGGAAAGACTAAAAATAAAAATAAAAAATAAAAAATAATTAAGTATGCGGGACGGACAAGGCGAGCTTCGCAAAACGAACTCGAAAAAAACTCGCTAAGTCGGCGGGGCCGACATCGAGTACGCGGGTCGGACCCGGTTTGCATTTGTTAAGTCTGTAAGACAGACCCGAACTAATCTCCACAGATCAGACTCAGCAAGTTGGCAATAGCCAAACTCACTAAGTCTGCAGGACAGACCCGAACAAAAACTTAACAAAAGTCTGAGTATGCCATCCAAAACTATAGTGAATGCATGGCATAATGGGGGGAAAGACACCCCACTGCGGATCAGAGTACTTCAAGTAAGTACAAAAAATAAAATTAAGGCAAGAGAACTTGCAAAAATTTGCATATATTAAAACATTGTACATGAAAAAATTGGAAGCTTTTCTTCAAAGTGTATAGGACAGACTCCAAAGTTCGAGCTCCGCAGATCGGACTTCGAAAGCTTCAACTCCGCAAGGCGGAGACACGAAAAGTTTGCTTAAGTACGGGGGATGGACATCAACTTTCAGAACTCCGCATATCGGACTCGACAAAGTTTGCAGATCAAACTCATCGAATTGAACTCAGCAGATCGGACTCACCAAGTTTGCTGGACGAACTCACCAGTCAGCATGACGGACAAAAGTATGAGTTCTTTAGCTCAGCCTCCGTAAAGTTTATAAACCACAAGTCAGACTCGTCAGAAAACCAGTCCGCAGGACGAACTCGAGCAATAATCCACAAGACGGATCCAAATTTCGAGCTATGCGAGGCCGGGAGCTCATTAAGTTTATAGGATAAAGTTCGTTCACGAGATGAAATCAAACCAAGCTCCGCGGTCGGACTCTTAAAAAAAAAAGTCCACGGACGGATTTAAATTCGAGCCTTGGATGTCGGGCTCAATGCATTTGCAAGGCGAGCTCGTAGGTCGGACTAACTCAAACGGCCGGTCTACGGGTCGGACTCACACAAGTCCGCATGTCGGATAAGTTTTTCGGGCTCCATTTGTTAGGCTCGCTAACTTTTCGAAGTAAATTTCTGTCCCCAAAGGGAACCGAGCGAGCTCCGTAGGTCGGGCTCGTAAAAAAGACAACGAAGCAGAAACGAAATGCAAGTTCAAAAACCTAAGAAGCATTAAGGGGTAAGTTTTGCCCAGACTCTCTAGCAGGAGTAAGATTCTCCACAGAAGCATTGACCTGGAGCAGCTTGGCAGGAGCCGTTGAAGCAGAAGCAGCAACCACATAAGGCACTAAATAAGGAGCTACGGCAACGTTCTCAAAAACCGTTCCACTACAGAAGACGTGGGCACAAACGACAGGGTCATAACAGTAATTATGGCACATGGCTGAGAAGACCATTGTAAAATTCTACAACTCCAGATGACAATGGTCGAACAACACCTCTAACAGATCTGACCTCACAACAAGTAGTTCAGCCAGATCTGGGGGGCTTATGATGAGGGTCAAAGTGAGCCTCGCCATGTGTCTTCTCTTAATTTATCAAACATTAAATAATGACATAAAAACTATAACATTAAGGGCCAGAAATCCTGTTGGTCCCTTGGAAAGACTAACACAAGTTTAGAGAGGGGTGAATAAACTTGTCACCAAAAACTTTTCCTAAGCGGAATTGCCCCGGGGAGCGAGTTTCTCCGAAACTCAAGCGATGCTTAGTTCGGTTTTGTTCTGTCCCTTAACTTGTGCGGAGTTCGGTTAACTCAGCGACTATAAGTCAATACCGACTTATTCTTAGCTCGGTTAGCGCGGCGGATAAAGCTAGCCTTTAGATAACAAACGAGTTAGTTGACTTGGATTTAACACGAGAACTATATAATTATAAGCGATATGAAGTAAATAAATGCGTAAAATAAATAAACAAGAATTATAGAGGTTCCGGGTGGTGTAATCCTGTACGTCCTCTCTTCCCCTGTGATGCGGAGGAAAATTCCACTAGAACTTCTTTGAGATGGCCCGGTTACAAAAAGTTCTAAACTGATAGTCCTTGACTAATCCCTAGCTTCACTATCTAAACACTTGTAGAATAGGTAGGATTCTTGCTCTTCAATTGTTTGAAACACTTTGGTCCTTGAAGGGTAGAATTGCCTCTTCACCGGCTCATCACAAACACAGTCTTCCTGTCTGCACTCAACTGTCCTTCACACCTTCTTGGTGTTTCACAGTCTAGACCTTTGATGAAATCAATGTTGAGACTTGAATCAATAACCATGATCCAATTGTGATTAGAGCTTTTCTTAGATAATTAAATTTTGCACGGCTCGAATTTCTTCAAGTGTTAGACTCTTGATTTTGCTTGAATGTGCTTGGATACTTGATGAAATTTCTTGATCTTGCAATTAAGTACTTAGCGGGAATTCTTTTGAAATTGGCTTTCCCCATTAATTAGATCTTTCTCGGCGGATAGATTCTTTTTAATTCCTCCTACTTACCCTCTCTTAATGTTGTTGTAGAGGTAGTCTATTTATAGGGGTTTATTGCTCTTTTTGCTTGAATCTTGTAACGGCTATATTTCGACCGTTCTGCGTGTCGATATTTCATCCAATAAGATTGCTTTTTTTCAACGTTCGTTGTACTTATCGGTTTAACGGATGAGTGACCTATAAAGCGAGTATCCTTATCGGTTTTATGCGAGTTTATCACTTGTCGGTTTCTTGGCGACTTAGAGCATTAGCGAGATTTTACTCTTCTTCAAATATTAGTACTCCAATTTTTCATCGATTATAATTGATTTAATCGAGTACACCATGACTCATTATCATCTAAGAATTCATTGTCCTTATGAATCTTAGGTCTTCATACAAGATCCGTAAAGTCGGTTCCGGTCACCACAATCTTGCACGAAGTCTAACTTTACGATCTCGACGTAGTCTTCATAACTGAGTTTGAACCCTCAGTTCTTCGATCTTCAATAACTGAGTATGTGACCTCAGATCTTCAATTTCCAGATAAGCCAACTGAGTTTGTATCCCTCAGCGAACTTATCTTCTTCAGTTTTCATGTTGGTGTTCTCTGTTTTTCAGTTTCTCATTGAATCTCAGTTTGACTAAATTTCAGTTTCTTATTTTCTCAGTTCACAGCCTAGAACTATTACAGTGCTTGTCTGATTCAACTTATACAAATATCAGACTCTATAAAGTCCTATACATTATTCACTAGACATCTTTTTGCTTTGCACTATAACAGCTAGTTATGACACTTCATCAATGGGGTTAATAACGATAACTGATTAAGCGATGAATCATCATCAAAACATAAATTTTATTTCCAACAATTTCCCCCTTTTTGATGATGTCAATACCCTCCTTAAAAGCAATGCAAAAAGATAAAACAAAATACGATAAATAACAAAGCGAGCGAGAAGCTGACAATTTATTTGATAAGCTGAGTTACAAAGTGGAGTAATGAAATACATCATAATAAAAGGAACTAAAAGATAGTTTCTTTTTACTTGGTAGCTAAAGTAAATTGATTATCATAACTTTACGCATAGCAGTTCTCATAGCATCATTTGTAGCTGAGCTTTCAATTCAATGGATGCTTGCCCAAATGTTCCATGATTCAGATAGATTGTGCTTCCTGAAGAATTTGCTTTTGAAGAGTACTGCAAAGGTGAAGATAGTTGGCCTTAGTCTCTCATTGGTGGCTGTTCTCAGTAGCTTTTGAACAAATTCAGATTCAGCCTTTTCAATTTTCCCTGATTCCTTATCAATAATACCATCTGCTTCCCATTTCTTAAGTTTATTGAAGTAGTGCATGAGCAACTTCTGCATATGTAGGAATGATTTTAGAGATTCTTCCCTTGATACTCCTTCTCTTGCTTGTAAATCTCTGAATAGACTGTATAGACGAGAATCCAAACCAACTCTTTTGTCAGTGGGCTCTAAGTATTTAACAATTAACTCTATTTCTTCATCAGTAAACTCTCCTTTAGCTTTCTTTAGTTCATTCAATTTATCATCGGCATTTTCAAGGACTTGTGGAATCTCGGTTGCATTGAATTTTAGGAAGTCCAAACTTTCCCCTTATTGACATCATCTTTATGGATCGGGCTTCGATGTAAGTGTTCGATTTTTTGTTGCGTTGATGCCAAAATGGTTTGAGCTACAACCGAGTCCTTCATTCCACTTTCCTTTAATATCATTACGTCAACAGGATTATTGAGAATGCCTTCCCATACATGTCTAGTGTTTCATCTATTCTTGTGTCATTCTCAATAGTTGTCTTTCGAAGCTCGATCAAAGTGTTTTGACAATTTTCGGTGACGGTATCCATTTTCTTTTCAAGTTTGCTTCTTTCATCTTGGTAGCCTCTAAGGACTTTAGAACTTTTCCGAATAGGGTTTGTTGTCATCTTTTTGAATTCGATTATCTCGTTGTGATAGTACTTAATGAGATCAACTTTGAGTAGGAACATCTTGTGAGCTTCACCTTCTTTGTTCATTGGCTTGCTTGAGTGGTGAGACAATCACTTGCTTTAGTTTTTCTTTGTAATCTGCCGATCTTATTCATTCTTCAGACTGTTTTCTAACTTCTTCCACGTTCGATTGATCAATATCTCTTGCGGTGATAGCGAACGTTTAATTCTTCATCGAATTTTCTCCGGCCATCCTTGCACCCTTTGTTTTAGCTATTTCAGCAAGGACTTGTCCGTGGGAGATTTATAACCTTCTTTCTCTCCTTCTTGTCCATCGGACACACTTTTAGAAGCTGGAACTTACAACTTTGGATTCTTGAACTACTAGACTCGTTATCGGTAGTCGATCGGTTTCGATTCTCTTTTCTTGTAGTGAGGCTAGAATTCCTTCTTGTAGATTGGAATCATCCTGAGAATCATCATCATCATGATTCTTTTTGAAATTTCCACCAACTGTGGGTTCCTCCCAGTAGCTATTCCTTATCAGTACATATCCCTGATTCAGAAAATCTTTGGTATTGATTATCTCAGATAGATTTGTAATGTTGTATAAATCAAATACCCATTTTTCAGTAGCTTCCATTTCTATTAGCTGATTCCTTTGATTTGCAATGGAACTGAATTTCCAAGCTTGATATTTGTGCAATCGTTCATAATCAGCTAACATTAATTCTCCATGATCTCTTGATGGTTGAGTGATGATCTTTCCTGATTCTCTTGTGACTTCCTGACCACTTTCTAAAACGGCATCTTCGGTTGCATAGGGTCGGTTCTTGCAACGTCTTCGGTTTCCATCAGGTCAATTTTGTTGATTTCTCCTTCAGTAGTGATTGGAATTTCTGATGACTCTTTTTCAATACCTGGGACTGAGATTTTCGGCTCAGTTTCCAGAACTTTCTCACTTACAATTTCTTCAACAGCTTGTTTTTCAGTAGGTTCAAGTTCCAATTCAGTAACTGAAACTTCTTTCTCAGTTGGTTCAATGAGTTCATCTTCATTGACTTGCTCATCCAAGTTAATGATTTTTGTTGATCTTGAATGCAGCACGCCCCTTTTTCCACGATTGAGAAGCGAAAATCCTTTGCCTGATTCTTCAAATTCTAATCGGGAAAAAGATCTCTGGGGGTAGATCTGGATTTTGAAAGTAACGACAGCATTTCTAGCGTTGTTTCATCGATCAATCTTTCATCGCTATCAGAATCTTCGTCAACATGTTCAACTCTCAGGGTCTGTTCCCCCTGAGTCTTAGCTTTCTTCTGTGATTCAGTTTCAACAGTCTGTTCCTTATTGACAACTTCAGTTTCCTTTGTCATCTCAATTTCTTGTGAATGTGAAACTGGTTCTTGAATAGGTAACGCTTCAATTATTGGAATTGGGGTAGATTCAGCAGGAATGGTTTCAGTTCTTGCTGTCTGTGCTGATTCCTCAGTTGGTGTTACAAGATCAGATTTATTTTTCTCCAAATCTTCCAATTGTTTTCTTCTTTTGCTTAATTCTTCAATATGTTCCAAGACTTGATCTCCAGTTGCAGGTTTCTTTGATTTTCTGCTTTTCTTCTTCTTAGGTTCACCTTCTGAACCCTTAGCTTTTCTTTTTCCGGCCTTTTCTTCTTTAACAACGATTTTCCCATCAGCAACTGATGTTTCTTTCTTCTTTGCGATTCCGAAATGGTCGAGAATTCTTTGAACTACTAATGCAAGAGTTTTCTTGTGATAGAAACGACATTTCTTAACATCAGTCTTCTTCTTAGGTAAGTGAATTGATTGAGCCACTTATTGATCAAACAGATATCTTAGCCAATTGAAATTTTCTCCAAACCAAATTACATATAGTAAGTCCAACTTTGCTCCAGATAAATTACTATAGTTTCCTGCATTTCCAATTATGCAATTTGCCAACATCTTTGAAAGAAAATTGAATTCTGGTTTGAGTAAGCTTGTGCTCTCGGTTTGTAAAACTGCAGATTCTGCATCAATTGCTATATCTTTCCATAGTTTTTCTTTTTGTTCTTTGGTCAACTTGATGGTGATGTTCCTCCAAATTTGTCAAACCTAAAGATTTACGCAATTAGATCTTCGGTGACCTTGATCTCCTTACCATTGACGGTAGTGGTATAGGTGTGTGTGTGTCTTCTCCTTCTATAGTTGTCTTCCCAAATTCATAGAAGTCTCCAATGCTTTCTAGACAAACACTTTTCAGATCAGTGTTGAAGGCAGCCTCCAATCCTTTAATCTGTTTAATTTTTGCAGCAATTGTTTTGTCTAGTGTTTGATCAATATATTTTGCAATAAACTGGTCAAGAGATATGATCATTCCGGGTTCAACAAGAGTGAAAGTCATTGTTTTCTGGATTTGATTGAGAGTTTGAAAATTTGATGATTGAGAAAGCAAATTCAAAATATGAGTGTAAAGAATTATAAAGGAAAATTACGGGTTATTTATAATTTGTAGGAAAGGTAGTTATGAATTGGGTGGGACTCGTAACGTCTTGTCATAAATGTTTTGAGATTGCAAAAAAGGTGGATGAGTGGAAAGTATGGACGGTTTAGATTGAGAAGGACCACGTCTTTTCTTGATATACGTAGCTAGGCTTGTAGTTAATAGGGTAGATGAGGTGTTTCTACGAATTTGTACTCGTCTGAATTCAAAAACTCGGTTGTGAACAAAACTCGGTTTTCGGCTTCCGATTACCGAAATTTTCTGCAAAACAAATTTAGAAATTTTTCGTACCCGTATACTTTTGGGTCCTAGCGGTTAGCTTTTGATGATACATTTTTATTTTTGACTTTATACCTCTCTTGACATTTTGGTGAGTAAAGTCGGTTTTACATGCTTTTCTTGCTTTGTCCGGACGAGTTTTTGATTTGATCGGTTGTGAAAGCGTCGTGAAGGTTCATTCCAATCTTCGTCGGTGGGAAATAGTCTTCCTTTCCCTGCGAGTTTATCATTCCATGAATGATCTTCATTTTCAAATGAATATGTCTTGAAGATTTTTCTTGCGATCTCGATCGATTCTGCCTTTTCGACCTTCGAGTCTTTACGTAAAATCTGTTGGCTTGGTGTATTTTTCCAAGCTGATTTTTTAGTTTTATCGGTTGTGCAAATGGGCATTGTCTTGAGTAATTTTCAATTCTAATAATTTTATCGAGTTTTACGAGTTCGACCGTTGTACGGTCACAAATTTTAATGCAAGCGAACACGGTACGGACTTAAATTATTCGACTAACAAACCACTAGACGAGATCTGTCTCCAAAAGGTTTTCTAGGTTTGGGCGAACAGGGAATTGGATCAGCGATGATTCTTTGACGCTTATTGCTTAATCGGTTCATCGGTTGGTTGAATTACCTTGGTTTCATCATTAGTCTTGATTAACTTGATCTCAACATTCAATCTTGAAATTTCAGTTTTCAATAACTTTTTCTCCTTTTTGACATCCTCATATTTCTTGTGAATTTCCTTTAATTCCTTTATGAGTATGTCCAAGGATTCATTGAATTCTTCATTTTTCTGATTGTTCATAGCAGTGTGAGTGTTGGATGTAGATGCAATTACCTCCTGATTTTTTATGGATAGATTTTATGTTGAGGAATTATCATCAGTTAAAACTTGCTTCCCCTTTTCATTAGCATTTGCTTGTGCTACTCCCAGCAGTATGATTTCCTCATCACTTTCACCTCCATAACTCATGGGTAGTATAACATCTTTGACTTTTGCAACGGATGAATCTTCAACAATGTTTTCAGTCAAATTATCTTCTACATAATCAGCTACTCGTAGCCATTCTTTTTCTGCTTCTTCTGAAAGATCACTTAGGGATGGAGATCCCCTTGATTCATCTTTATATGCATTAAAGTTAATATCTTCATCATAACTGAAATGAGGTTCCGGATTTGTGTGAGAGCTTCTAGTACTGAATCTTTCAAATACTTGATCCTGAATATCATAGACAACATTTTGCAAGTAGTCAGTAAGAGGGTTATTTAGCCAACTTTTGATTCTAGATGTATCCATTTAATTTCACTAAATTATCTCTAAGATTGATATAGTAAGGGGTCTTCAACAACTGGTTGCTTCGATATCAATTGTTGGTATCGAAAATAAGCGATGACCGGTTATCTTACAAAGCGATAGATCTCCTCCAAAAAGAAGGAACCGCTCCGATACCAATTGTTTGTCCCTTGGAAAGGCTAACACATGTTTAGAGGGGGGTGAATAAACTTGTCACCAAAAACTTTTCTGAGCTGGAATTGCCCCGAGGCGAGTTTCTCCGAAACTCATGCGATGCTTAGTTCGAGTTTTGTTCCGGTCCACTAAACTTGTGCGGAGTTCGGTTAACTCAAGCGAATATAAGTCAATACCGACTTATTCTTAGCTCATTTAATGCGGCGGTGGATAAAGCTAGCCTTTAGCTAACAAACGGTTTGTTGACTTGGATTTAACACGAGAACTAGATAATTATAAGCGATATGAAGTAAATAAATACGTAAAATAAATAAACAAGAATTATAGAGGTTCCGGGTGGTGTAATCTATACGTCCTCTCTTCCCTTGTGATGCGGAGGAATATTCCGCTAGAAATTCTTTGAGATGGCCCGGTTACAAAAATTTCTAAGCGATAGTCCTTGACTAATCCACAGCTTCACTATCTAAACACTTGTAGAATAGGTAGGATTCACTGCTCTTCAATTGTTTGAAACAACTTTAGTCCTTGAAGGGTAGAATTGCCTCTTCACTAGCTCATCACAAACATAGTCTTCTGTTGCACTCAAGCTTGTCCTTCACACCTTCTTGGTGTTTCACGATCTAGACCTTTGATGAAATCAAAGTTGATACTTGAATCAATAACTATGATTCAATTGTGATTAGAGCTTTTCTTGGATATTAAATTTTGCACGGCTCGAATTTCTTCAAGTGTTAGACTCTTGATTTTGCTTGAATGTGCTTGGATACTTGAAGAAATTTCTTGATCTTGCAATTAAGTACTTAGCGAGGAATTCTTTGGAATTTGGCTTTCCCTCTTACTTATATCTTTCTCGACGGATTGATTCTTTTTAATTCCTCCTACTTACCCTCTCTTAATGTTGTTGTAGAGGTAGTCTATTTATAGGGGTTTATTGCTCCTGCTTGAATCTTGTAACGGCTATATTTCTGACCGTTCTGTTGTGTCGATATTTCATCCAATAAGATTGCTTTTTTTTCAACGTTCGTATTTGTACTTATCGGTTTAACGGATGCACGACCTATAAAACTAAGTATCCTTATCGGTTTTATGCGAGTTTATCACTTGTCGGTTTCTTGGTGACTTAGAGCATTAGCGAGATTTTACTCTTCTTCAAATATCGGTACTTCATTTTTTCATCTGATTATAATTGATTTAATCAGAGTACACCATGACTCATTATCATCTAAGAATTCATTATCCTTATGATTCTTAGGTCTTCATACAAGATCCATAAAGTCGGTTCGGTCACCACAATCTTGCACCGAAGTCTAACTTTACGATCTCGACGTAGTCTTCATAGCGAGTTTGAACCCTCGGTGCTTCGATCTTCAATAACTGAGTCTGTGACCCACAGTTCTTTAATTTCCAGATAAGCCAACTGAGTCTGTATCCCTCAGCGAACTTATCTTCTTCAGTTTTCATGTTGGTGTTCTCTGTTTTTCAGTTTCTCATTGAATCTCAGTTTGACTAAATCTCAGTTTCTTATTTTCTTAGTTCACAGCCTAGACCGATTACAGTGCTTGTCTGATTCAACTTATACAAATATCAGACTCTATAAAGTCCTATACATTATTCTCTATACATCTTTTCCTTTGCACTATAACAGCTAGTTATGACACTTCATCAATGGGGTTAATAACGATAATTGATTAAGCGATGAATCATCATCAAAACATAAATTTTATTTCCAATAAACCCCACTTCGAGCCTAAGGGCAAATCCGATCCCCGGGTGGGAGATCGGTGCTAGAAAATAGTAGCACCGATCGACACGCTCGATCTTACCACAGCGGAAGCTTATGCGATTTATGATATGAGACATAACTAATTAATCCTATGAGAAGGTTGAAGATTTACCTTATGCGGGAGGAAGAGATAGTCAACCAAAAGGGAGATGCCGTAGCCTTCCGGATTGTGTCTCCAAGTGACGGCGGTGGACGTCGATCCTCGCCGTAGAACCTCCTCGAATAGGCACAAGAAAAACCCTAGGAAAATAATTTTTCTTCTTTTATTTTTCAATGTGGCGCAATTATGAAGTGTGAATTGTGTTGGGAGGAACTCTCTTTATATAGGAAAATAACTAGTCAAGAGAATTATCTTTTTCACATCACAATTACATATTCCCACAAGGAAAATATAATTTTGCCATAAAATAAGAGATAATTCCCAAAAAATCTATCTCTTAATTTATTCATTAATTATCCATAAAATAGATAATTAACTAATTACACATGTGACATAATCTAGAAAAATTTCATCTCCTAAATTATCCACAAGTGTGGCGCCAATTTAGTCAATATTTTTAATAGAAAATGTCTTTTCTATTTTGCATATTATTTACCAAATAAATAATATTGCATATTCATTAAATAGACCAAATATTTAATTTATTCTCGAGGTTCCATAAAATGAGAAAACACTCGCGTGTTAGGAGCCAACCCGGGGATCATGGACCAATAACCAGTAGCTACAATAAATTAAATAAAATATTCATCGAACATAATATTTCTACCCAACTTATTAATTCCGGAATTACGGCACCATAAATCCGAAACTGAATCGATTATAGATATAACTTATTCTCAAAACGTCGAGTCGAGTCGATAAGTGTCCATTGATATAATCATTTCATATAAAATAACCCTCCATAGACTATCCATACGAAGTAGGATTATTTCCGTAAACCTTCTTCAATACATCTTATCCTTATTTACCATCAACCCACTAGTGATCAATTAGTTAATAACCAATACGAACTCCCGGGATCGATCGGTTTCTAGGATTAACAAATAAGGGGATTGTCTTTTTGCTTCCCGTAGGAAGGAATGGATTCCATATACGTGAGACACACACTTCTCACTCATTCCGGAATAGTGCCAACGTGAAAGTGGTTTGGACCGCGCCGCTTAGCGATCCTTAATGAACACATCAAACCCAATCTTGAAACAAGTAGGAGTACGTAATCACTTCGGGATTAAGGTTAATCCATATATGATCATCTTGTGATTTATTAAGATTTCTAAATCACGGAATTATATGAGAAACTCACATTAAATCGGTCCAGTCCTATATGACTCTTATCATATATAAATGCCCCACTTAGAAAACCAATGTCGAAGGTCCGGATAAGACGATCACACCATAAAGTGTTCTGGGTTCATTAGTGGTGGTTTAATCAATAGACCCCATACTTTGATTAAGTTCACCATGGACTAATAGTTCAAGTGTATCACCATAAACTTAATCCTCATTTGTGACACACACTAAGTTATATGGAAACATATGATACGACTTGGGGTTTTCAGTACTGTATTAAACATAAGCACAAAGCAAATAATAAGATGAAATAAAATCTGTCATTTATTAAATAAAAACAATTACATAAATTGTCTTTCGGGCACTACACCTCACAATCTCCCACTTGCCCGTAATGACAAGCAACAAGCTTGTTTTTAGAGCACACCATATTACATTTTTCTATCTACTACATATTTCTCCCACTTGCTCTAAAGCAAATGAGACATGTCTCTCACTCCCATACTCTCCAAGTGCTTGTCGAAGAAGTTAGATGCCAGTGTCTTGGTGAACGGATCAGCTAGGTTGTCGGCCGAGGCGATCTTTAGGACCGAAATGTCGCCCCTGTGCACGATCTCTTTGATCAGATGGTACTTTCTCTCTATATGCTTTGATCTCTTGTGACTTCGTGGTTTCTTGGAATCAACACCGCTCCATTGTTGTCACAATAAAGCGGTATTGGATCATTTATATTCAGAATTACTTCCAAATCACCAAGAAATTTCTTGAGCCACACCGCTTCATTTGCTACCTCAGAGGCTGCTATGTATTCGGCTTCTATAGTTGAATCGGCAATCTTTGGGTTGCTTTATGCTTCTCCAAACTACGGCTCCATCTCCAAGAGTGAACAACGACGACATCGACTTACGGTCATCCTTATCGGCGAAAGTCGAAATCGGTGTAACTACGATATTCAGGTCGGCACCTGAATATACAAGCATATAATTCCTCGTTCTCTTAAGATGCTTTGTTAACGGTGATTTTTTACGATATATATGATATTATCTCGTAGCAATTTCCTTCGTGTTTTATTACTTTTTATAGAAAAGTAAGTGTTTAAATGATTTATTGAGAGAATGCATATGAAATTGGTTTAAATGCAAAATCGAGCTTATTACGTGGTTTTATTGGTGATTTTTGTATGGTTTTACACTTTGCACTTTTCTATCAACTTGTAGGTGCGTTTGCATGGCAATGAATGAGCTTAAAGGATGAAAAAGCTGAAGATTAAGTGGAGAGAAAGATGCATATTGAACTTGGAGTGAAGATAAGGAAACTTTGAAGAACTAAACGCGCGTTTATCTCCGTTCAACACAGATGGCGTCCGGAAGCATGGAGCGCGTCCACTTTGGAGCTACTCTATTCGGGAAAGCATGATTTTTACCCAAACGGGCGTCCGAAGAGTGGGTGGCGTCCGGGGAAGAGCCTTTTGATTCGGGATGTTCGGATTTTCTATGGACGAGCGTTCGAAATTGCATAGGACGGGCGTTTGAGAAGACTCGGACCGACTCGAAGATTTCAAAGCGGTGGACGGGCGTCCGGACACTGCGGACGGGCGTCCACGGCACCGCCTCAGCGAAACCGACCTAAAAATCTATATAAGGACGCGTTATTTTCAACCCTAACCACCATAATTCGATCCCTGGCCGCCCCAGGCCCCTTGGGGGCGCCCTAGCTGCGTTTCCCTGCTACCAAGATCACAATTTCTTCTACTTTTTATTTATATTATTTGCATACCAACGATGGATAGAGGCTAAGCGTTTTGAACAAGCTTGTGAAGCCGATCGTCTTTGCGTTTTGATTTTGAATCTTGGATTGTTCTGTGAGTTTTTATTTAAAGTTTGTATCTTTATTATGTGCTTTATTGATTACGCAATTTATATCGAGAGATGGTTGCTATTTGATGTTTAACGTTGATGGAAATCGTTGTTAGACTTAGATCACCATAATAAAGTTTGGACTTTTAACCTAAAAATAATGAGAGTTGCTAGGTTAGATTTCTAGGTTGCTAGATTGAACAAATCTTGCACCTTGTTTTGAAAGCGTCAATCTTTAAGATCGAGAGATAGAAGGCGATAGGCGAATTATCTACGAGTAGAAGTTCATACCTTTGATAGGTGAACCACAACCTTTATTAAATCTTTACTAAACAATCTAAGGTAGAAATTCAGAGTTGTGAGATAGGTGGATCATAGCTTGTTCGTCGTTGAATTAATTGAAAACCTTTGTGCCTTGTTCTTCGTGTCTTAGTTAGAATTTTATTTTCGTTTTAGTTTTTAGAATAGATTTTATTTTCATTAGTTAAGTTCGTAACTTTCCTTCCTGGCTTTGGGCTGACAATCCTCTGTCCAGTTTATTTTATCGTTTTTAGTTTTGTTTTAGTAGTAACAAATTAGAAGAATTAATAAACTAGATTAAACAACCTCGATTCCCTGAGATCAACTCCGGTATTAATCGCTATACTACGATCCCTACACTTGGGGAATACCGGATTTATAAATATTTATTACTTGTTGTTTTTCATTGCATAATAAAATCCGTGACATGCTTGAGGAGATTCTTTACTGCTGTCCAGTGCTCCATGCATGGATTTGACTAAAAAGGACTGACCAATCCCACGCCATAGCAGATGTCCGGTCTTGTACACAACATTTCATACATTAGACTTCAAGCTGAGATGCATAAGGAATACGTCCCATGCTCTCTTGTTCTTCGGGGGTACGAGGACACTATTTCTTAGAGAGAGCTATGCCGTGAAGGGTTGGTAGGAAAACCTTCTTTGCATTACGCATACTATAACGGATCATCATCTTATCAATGTAAGATGCACAGGACAAAGCCAACATTTTGTTCTTCCGATCCCGAATGAAATTTGGATCCACAGAACATAGCTTGCATCTCTAAATATTTCATTTGGAAATATGTGGTTGACCAACTTTTAACATCGAGAAAACATCCCCTTATTATTTCCAATTAGCGGGATGTCACCCACATACAATACCTAGAATGCCACTTTTTCCTTAACGATGCGCTTGTATAAATAAGGCTCATCGGGATTTTGTTTGAAACCGTAAGACTTGATGGTTTCATCAAATATATGGTTCCAAGGCGAGATGCTTTAACCCGCTAAATGGATTTGAGCAACTTGCACACTTTGTGCTCTTGGCCTTTCTCAACGAAACCTTACGGTTCTTTTGCATATATATCCTCGTCAAGATAGCCTTTTAGAAAAGCTGTCTTAACATCCATCTGCCAGATTTCATAATCTAAGCATGCAGCAATCGAAAGAAGAATACGAATGGACTTTAGCATGGCCACAAGCGAGAAAGTGTCCTCATAGTCGACTCCCTCTCTCTGGGTGTAACCCTTTGCCACTAGCCTAGTTTTGACGGTTTCAACCTTCCCATCCATGCCCCTCTTTCTCTTGTAGATCCATTTACTGCCTATGGGCCGTACACCCTCAGGGCAATCCATAAGTTTCCGGAGGAGTTAGAGTGCATTGACTCCATTTCTTGGTTCATTGAGTCAATCCATTTATACTTGTCACAATCATCCATAGCCTTGCGAAAGGACAACATATCATCCTCCACTCCATCAAAGAGCGCAATATTTGCCTCCTCTTGCATGCCATATCGAGTAGGTGGCCGAACCACCCTTTCGGTATGTACGAGCGGTCTAGGATTTTTTGGATCAACTTTGGCATTATCGGTGTTGTTTGTGACGGGAGGTGTCACCAATGGTCGACCGTGTCGAGAAAGTAACTCCTCGAGTACTACTTTACTTCAGGTTTGAAGTCTGTCATGTCTTGATCCTCGAGAAACGTGGAATTAGATGAAACTATCACCTTGTTATCTTCGGGTCATAAAACAAACCTCCTCTCGTCCCTTTAGGATAGCCCACAAACAGACATACTTTCGTACGTGCTTGCAATTTGCTAGTCTTTTCTTCCAGCACATGTGTAGGACATCCCCATATGCGAAAGTGACGTAAGGTTTACTCCTTTTCAATAGTTCTTTGGGTGTCTTTTCGACGGACTTTGATGGAACGACATTCAATATGTCAACCGGCTTGTTTGTAAAGCATATCCCCAAAGGAAATTGGCGGTGATGCATAGCTCGTCATTGACACGACCATGTCAATTAATGTTCTGTTTCTCCTCTCAGCAACTCCATTTTTTTGAGGTGTCCTGGGTGCGGAACGTTGGGAACAAATCCTATGTTCCAAGAGGTAATCAGTGAAGTCAGTATCCAAGTACTCGCCTCCTCGATCAGAGCGAAGGCACTTCAATGATTTACCCAGTTGCCTTTCGGCTTCTGCCTGGAATTCCTTTAACTTACTAAAAGCTTCGTACTTCCTATGCAAAAGATAATTATATCCATATCTCGAGTAGTCATCGATGAAAGTCACAAAATACTCGAAACCACCTCTAGCATGTACATTCATCGGACCACGCAAATCTGAATGTACTAATTCCAAAGGTTCTTTGGCTCTATTTCCCTTTGATGAGAAGGGTCGTTTAGTCATTTTCCCTCTAGGCAAGATTCACAGATCGGGAGTGTGTCAACAGATAACTCACTCAAGGGATTACCCTTGGCCAGTCGTTTGATTCTTTCCATGGAAATATGACATAGTCTTAGGTGCCAAAGGTATGTTTTATCTTCGTGAGAAACTTTACGTCCTTTATGATTTCGATGTTCTACTTTAAACATTTCAGTGTTAAGTAGTGGAGTTTCTATTGGTTTAATAAAATAAAATCCATTTTCCAAATTTGCAAAATAAACATCACGTCCATTTCTAGAAATGACGATTTTATTGCTATTAAAAGAAAGATAATAATCTTGTTCTTGCAACATTGAAACTAAAATTAAATTTCTACGAAAATGCGGAATATAAAAAACTTTGTCCAAAACTAGAACTTTATTTCCAAACTTTAAATTAACTACTCCCACTTTGCTTTAGTAAAACCATTTGCACCGTTGCCTACTCTCGTTATGTTGTGTACCATCCTCTCCGGCTCTGATACGAACTAAGGATGCGCAAAGAAGAACAAACATGGTTAGTAGTTCCGGAATCTAGTATCCAATTTGACACATCTTTAGCTACGTATAGGATTCCAAGACTAGTAATTCGAATTACTGTCTTATCCTTGCCACTTGTTCTCCGAGGATTTTCCCGTCTTTAGCCTCTTTGAGGTATGCTAGACAATGGCGCCTCCAATGTCCTACCTCGTAGCGGTGGAAACATTTCCCTTGGGCTTGGAAGTAGCTTGTTTAGCCTTCTTCTTCATTGGCTTTCACGATTCTTTTCACGTTTTTCCGGTTTTGCACCTTTGCCTTGGGTTTATTCTTGGCTCCCGAGCTTGATACCTTAGCTTCGGCCACACGGGCCTCGGCCTTTACTTCCCGCTTCTCGGCTTCTCCCGGAGGAGATAGCTTCAAACACTTGCGAGTTCATTAATCAGCGAGTTAGATCAAACTTGAGTTTGTTCGCTGACATAGTTACTCTTGAATTGGAGGAACTCGGGTGTAAGTGATTCTAAGACATACTCACTTGAGTTGCATCGTCAAATCTAGAGCCATGAGTCTCGGCATCGGCAAAGTAGTTAATCATGTTCATCATGACCGGTTACCAAGTGACCTTTCCTCAATTTGGAATTTATGGCCAACTTGATGGCCTCGTATCTTGCTTGATCGAGATGGGGCACCAAACATGGAAATAAGAGAGTCCATGATTTCTTGTGCACTCTCATGTTCTCGTGCTTGGTCACTTGTGATCTCCGACATGGAGGCCGGCGTGATGCCACAAGCCTTATTGTCCGCCTCACCCATCGCTTATGGTCATCGCGTATAGCTCATGAAGCATTCATAGGAGGAGTCGGCAAACAAGCCTCGAACGGGACAAACATAACGTTTTCAAATATGAGCACAACATTCATGTTACTTTTCCACTTGTTAAAGTTGTTACCGGTCAATTTTGCATTCAACGAGATTAGTTACTTGAGAAGACATTATGCTTGTAGAATAAAATGACGAAATAAATCAAATCATACACCACAACTAGTAATGTTTTATGAATAATAAACGTGATGTTATGCATGCGGTTTATCATACCATTCAAGGATTTAATCTCGCACCTCGGTGCCGCCGATGGCTAGGTCAAAGAGGTGTTGATTAAAATTGAGACAATATCTCTCAACAATTAACTGAGAATCAGACATCCCGATTTAATTGTTGATTACCTTCCTTTTTTAGCCAAGATATTTCAGAAAAATACCCTTTAGAGTGTGACATACTATTTCAGATTTTTAAGTAGACCCCGAGTATGCCGCCGAAAGGTAAGTCAGTGACTCGATGAGTACCCAAAATCCTATCCTTCGGAAACCATGCCTTGAATTTTGATAGTGGTGAAGGCCATCCGAAGGGGGCCGAAATCAAAGCGGCACAAGGTGTCACCATTCTCTCACGGCGCTTGTGTTAACGGTAGAGACCGAGGGTCGGTTGTCACCTTCCCCGCTCCTCCGCACTCGTAATTCGAAAACTAGGTAGTATCTTTAAGGATTTTTTTAGAATTTCGTAACAATCCCGAAACGAGAAGATCATTAATATTTAATTTAATCCTCCCCACAGTTCATCGGTTCCAAATACCGTCCCAACTGGTGTCAATATATCCACAATCCTCTAATTTTATGGATTAAAATTCTTGTGTAGACAACTACACTGAAATAAAATTGACAAATAATTTT